>CM064866.1:756415-1356415 GCA_032719365.1 Prinsepia uniflora | reverse complement strand
TTGAGTAGTATGTACCTCATTATTGGTCAATCACATTGAACTTTGTCGTCAAGTTACTTGAGGTGGTGACTTAGCTCTTTGAAGTGAAGGCTGTACTTTTCCCTTTGGAAAGGAGCTTCGCGTCCTTCAGATGTGAAGTCTTTGAGTGTTCCGCCAGTGAATGCCTTTGGTGCTTCACAAAGTGCAAGTGCTGATAGGTTGCGAGTTGAAGGCATTATGGCTTTGATGAACAAGGATGTTGATGCGTCACATAGCGATTGCCTTGATGCGTCGCGAGACGATTGCCTTGATGCATCGTGGGGTAATTGCCTTGATGCGTCGCTAGGTGATTTCCTTGATACGACATGGACGATTGCCTTCATGTTTTGCGAGCGATGCTTTACTTCATGTGTGAAGGCTTGGCTACTTCACGGGCTGAAAGAATTGATGCTTTATAAGCAAATGACTTGATGCTTCGAGCGAAGGCGTTGACACTCATTGAACGAATACGTTGACGCTTCGCAGAGCGAGTGCATGGATTGATTCATGGGTGGAGGCGTTGACACTTTTGGTCGAAGATTTCGACGCTTCACGAGCGAAGGCTTTGAGTGGCGAATGTTTCGAGTACTTTACATGGCAAAGACTTTGTGTTCTTTGCAGGGCAAATGATTGGATGTTTCGCATGGCGAAGGCTTGGAATGCTTCACATGGCGAAGGCTGAAAGTGCTTCGCGTGGCGAAGACTTGGAGTGCTTCGCAGGGCGAAGACTTAGAGTGTTTCGCGTGGTGAAGGCTCTGGTGCTTTGCACGGTAAAGACTTAGAGTGCTTCGCATGACGAAAGCTTAAAGTGCTTCGTATGGCGAAGGCTTGGAGGGCTTCGCGTGGCGAAGACTTGGTCGCTTTGTGTGGCAAAGGCTTAGAGTGCTTCGCATGGCAAAGGCTTAGAGTGCTTTGCATGTCAAAAGCTTAGAGTATTTCACAGGGCGAAAGCTTAGAGTTCTTCGGGTGGCGAAGGCTTAGAGTTCTTCGCGTGGCGAAGACTCAGGTGCTTTGCGTGGCAAAAGCTTAGAGTGTTTCACATGGCGAATGCTTAAAGTACGTCGCGTGGTAAAGACTTTGAGTGCTTCGCATAACGAAGGCTTAAAGTGCTTAGCGTGACGAAGGCTTCGAGTGCTTCGCGTGACGAAGACTTCGAGTGCTTCGCGTGACGAAGGCTTCGAGTGCTTGCATAATTATTGATATTTTTCAGTACAATAGTACATGAGTTTTTATTTATGCTTCATGCCTTATGCTGTCATCAAGTGAAAGTTAAACCTTAGGAGTTGAGAGTTAAATTTTGGTGATTTTTATTAATACTTTTTGGTAGAATCTTAAATCAATTGTTATTGATGTTTCATGTCTACTTTTTTTTTGTTTTATATTGGTTTATTGGAAGGAATGAGGAAGAAAATGTTGAGGCAGCTATGCTCGGTCAGGTAAAGTTTTCATTCCACCACACATTCCTTTTAGAAATCTATCATGAGTTTTCAAATTTGGTTGGAGTTTAGTTAGGTAAAAGTTTTGAGTGCTATATTTTCTATGCCTTTCACACTGAGTTACCAAATGACTAGCCTATGAGCATAGTGTTGCTTGGGGTTGTTGGTTTCAAATTAGTAACTTTACTAAATAGATCATTGTATAGTCGAATTTGATTTAAGTTTGTTATGTAGGCATCATAAGACTAAATTTCTTTTCGGCAAAGAAACCATGGGGATTTCTTTTTCTTTTGTGCGTGTGGATAATTAAGAATTTATTGCAAGAGGAAGACCTGGGGAACTAGGAAACACAAAGGCATCACAGCCTCAATCTCAACTGCTTAATCTTCCAATTTTGACCGATCACCATGCATATATAATTTTCCAGATTACTACGCCCATTTCCCATGACAATTGTGCCACTAATTGACTACTTATTCTGTCACTAAAACATCTTACCTTTTGACGAAAATGATTAATAA
The DNA here is from genome assembly GCA_032719365.1 of Prinsepia uniflora. Classification (NCBI taxonomy): domain Eukaryota; kingdom Viridiplantae; phylum Streptophyta; class Magnoliopsida; order Rosales; family Rosaceae; genus Prinsepia; species Prinsepia uniflora. The sequence goes on along the minus strand of CM064866.1, from coordinate 1,354,440 downwards.
TTCTACTAATCAACATTCAACCATGGAAGTTCTTACTCGCCGACGATCTTCGCCCTCAAAAATGAAAACCAATCCTTTCTATTATTTTTTAATATACAATCCAATCCTCAACCATGCATATAGTGATAATGTTTACAATCCAATCCTCCGTAAACTTAATATACAATTTTGAGTATTAATTATTCTATTATTTTTTGTATGCTTATTTTTTTTATCCGTGTTGTTTTTTAAATAACTAAACGGTTACATTTCTAATTTTAAAAAATTCAAACCACATTATTAATAAGAAAAAAAAAATATCAAGTCAAAAGTAAAACGAAAAATATTGAGTCTGCTCTTAATAGTTTAATCCCTCCATTTTAATTAGCAGACATTAAAACGTTTTATTCAATCAATTAATGCTAAGAAACAAAAAAAAAAAGACTTCGAGTCAAGAACATGCAGAAAAGTCATTAATTTGATTAGTTATGTTAATGATGATTAATTAATGTAGCCAATTCATGGATCTATAAATAAATAAAGGGCCAACAGTCCTTAATTTTGTTGTCTATTCTAAATAAATTAAAGTCTGTTTTACAGTTGATAAATGTACGACACTCTCAATCATTTCAAGGTCATCACACTATAAGTACGACACTATCAATCAATCCCTATAACCCAACTCACACGCTCATTTCAAGGCCACTCAAACAATTAGTACAATGCTCTCAACCAATCCTATAACCCAGAACACACGTTCATTTCAAGGCCACTACTCAAACTGTGAGCACAAAATATCCCTATAATCCAATGAATACGCTCATTTCTAAGGCCACTCAAATTACGCTAACCTATAACTCAAAGAACACGTTCAATATTTCTTGGCCACTACTCAAAGTGTACAAATCCATGTGTAGAAAAAAAAAACAATTATTCACATGAATATCCAATAAAACACACACTTCTATCAATTTCATTTCATTTTCGACAAGGAATTGCCAACTTTTCAATTTTAACTTATTGATAGGAGCAAAGACTTGAACTAGTGAAGTCCATGCAAAACTCCATAGACTTATGACATGCGAGACCCTAGCTCATCCCATGAGATACTTCATCCCTACAAAAGATCTCAATAATCTAATAGACACCCTCATTTCAAGGCCAACATGTAACGACCCGAACTTTCGTAATTCTTATTTTATTGTAAAATGACCGTTTTGCCCCTAAGGGGGGAAAAAGTTGACTTTTACCTCGGGAAGTATTTAGGACTTTGACACGTGACCGTGACGTAGTTTAGGACGTCACGAGTTCATAGGCAGGTGGCACGTTCGATTCCGACGTTCGAGGAAGAAGTTGTGACGTTCGAAAGTCGAGGGGCATTTTGGTAATTTGGCCATTTGGGGGCCAAATGTTGACTTTTGACCCGGGAAGTCCAACGGATGAGGGCCAATGACCGTTACGTAGGTCTCGTCGATACGAATCCGTAGACAGGCGGCACGCCGAAATCGGACTTACGACGAAAAAGTTATGGTCAAGAACGTAACCAAACTAACCGAGACTCGGAACTTAAAATAATAATAAAATATTAGAATCTGATTTACTTTAACCCAATCAATCTGGACCCTTGATGAGTGACACATGCCACTCATCTACCTTATCCACATCATCCCCAACAATCTGGATCTATGTCTGCCTTTAGAATAATTAATTAATTTAATTTCCTTAAATCCTCACCTTTCATCCTTAAGTCAGACTCAATCCTAGCCGTTGGTTTCTAATGCCTATTCTGTTTTAAACTCATCAAACCATACTCCCACATTTTCATTCTCTTAACCGTGCACCCTCTCATCCTTCGAACAATCACTCCAGCAGCTCACCACCCAACCTCCCTCACCGGGCAGCACCAGGCAACCACCAGCAACCTCCAGACGGCCATCACCACCACCACGGCCACCCTGCACGGCCGGGCAACCCACAAACCCGAGAAGGAAACCAAACCACCCGAAACTGTCCAATCAACCAAACCAAGACTTCTGGGCTCGAACAAACGTAGGGTTAGGATCAGTGTGACCTCTGGACGACTCAGGACCGGACTGGGCAGCCCACGGCGGCGACACGGCGGCGGTAAGCCTGCAAACCCGAGAGACACCGATTTCCTTCCCTGTTTCGAAACTTCCGTTTTTAACGTTAGAATTGTTTGGTTGCTTTTGAGACATAACCTAGGGGACTAGACGACCATTTCAGACCTAAGTACGCGGCTGGAAGCTTGACGGCTCGCCGGAGAAGACGAACCAGAGCCGGCAGCCGGTTTCCCGTCGATTTTCAGGTGGTACCTTCAACTTAAAAACCTGTTTTAATTACACAGAGCCATAGAACATGTTCAGACGAGTTCATAGGAACAAATCCCATCGATTTTGGTGGTCGGGTTGATGAGAACTGGTCGGGTCGAACCGTGGGTCTGCGGTGACCCGGTTCTCAGACCCGGTTACTGTAGCTGATGACGTCATCATGCTGACGTCAGCAGTGACGTCATGATGACTTCATCATGTCAGAATATTGTCAGACCAGGGACCAATGGGCTGTTGACACGTGTCCTCTGACACTGTCAGTGATGGCGTCATGCTGACGTCAGCATCACTGTAGCACTGTTGACCAGGGAGTTGACCGGCGCGTGGGGGGCGCGTGTGAACAGTATTTTGTGTGGGACCAGTGCCAATTTCAAGGTTTCGACGATACGGATCTAATGGCGGTGGTTTCGTGTCGATCGGAGATCGTTAAGTTGGTCAAATTAGGGTTTGACGCCTTGGGAAGCGTGTTCGGACGACTTTCCCGGGCCGGTTTCAGTCTAGGGTTTCTTAGTTGTTTAGTAGGGACTTAAAGTGACCTTTACGTATGTTTTGGGCATGACAGGAATTGTACTTTAACCCTTGGACGGGGCTTTACGCTCGGGATTGCAGCGGGATTGTACTGTGAGTGGGCCTTTGATTTCACTAAACTTCGGCATGCATAACTGTTTTACTTTCTACTATATCTATATGTGATTCAAGTAAAAGTATCTGTTTATCTTGAGTATGATTTATGGCACGTATTACGATGTTTGGGCATGAGACCCGTCTGGTTGTTTATGAATGGTTTTGAGTCATGTATATGTATAATGGATCTCGATATTATCTGTGGTACTGCACTGTATAGATCTACCCTAGGATTCTATCTCCTCCGGATGTAGGTACACCGGAGTGGTCACGGCGCATTGCCTGTGAGGAGTCATTCTACGGAGGGACCGGACCGTAGAGTGACTCAGGAGCAGGGATTGCTACTATTGGACGTCTGGGACGTCAGGCATCTAGAATGCCTTGCTCGGATTAGGCTCGGGATTTGGACTCGGGATTGAGACCCCGGGTGGCACGCGTAGCCTTGAGACTGTGACCTTATTGGGCGTCTGGGACGTCGGGCATCTGGGATGTCAGGGTTGGGATGTATAGTGCAGTGACTAAGATTATATTATGTTGATATTATTCTACTTATGATTATATGGTTTTGTGGTTTATGATACTATGCATGTCTTTTCGGAAAACGGAGGGGAAAAGCTATATGTTTTCAAAATGGTAAACTACCTTGTAAACCTTGAGTTTCGGCCCACTCACCTTTGTTGTTTTACTACCCCTCCAGGTAGTGCTATCGAGGAGGAGGATCCCGAGGAGGAGGAAGAGGAGGATCCCGAGGAGGAAGAGGCATAGGTTTACGTTGCGTACCTGAACCCTACTGCTGGGTAGGTTGGCACGTAGTGTGTCTAGAGTCGTGCTCAATAAACTGTATTCGGGAACTATCCCTTGTCTGACACTATTTGTATTCGAGTATTTGTGTGGCGTGCTATGTATGACTTAACTATGGATTTTCTTTATGCATTTTTCTTCAATAAGGGTATTTTTGGTATTTTAATGTCGGGTGTCAGACGGGAGCAGGGCAAGTCCCGGGTGGTCCCAGGGGGATCGGGGCGGGTCCTGTCACAACAAACTACGAGTTTACAACACTCTCAATCCATCCTTATAACCCAACAAACACGTTCCTTTCAAGGCCACCACTCAAACGATTAGTACAACAAAAGATCTCTATTAATCCAAATATCAAATATACTCATTCGTTTTAAGGCCATCACACTATGAGTACAACACTCTCAATCAATCTTTATAATCCAACTCACACGCTCATTTCAAGACAACTCAAACATTGAGTATAATGCTCTCAATCAACCCCTATAACCCAGCACATACGTTCATTTCAAATCTTATAACCTAACACACACGTTCATTTCAAGGTCACTACTCAAATTATGAGCACAAAATATTCCTATAATCCAATGAATATGCTCATTTCTAAGGCCACTCAAATTAAGCTATGAGTATAACACTCTTAATCAGTCCCCATAACTCAAAGCATATGTTCAATATTTCTTGGCCACTACTCAAAGTGTACAAATCCATGTGTAGAACAAAATTAATTATTCACATGAATATCCAATAAAACACACACTTCTATCAATTTCATTTCATTCTCGACAAGGAAATTGCCACCTTTTCAATTTTAACTTATTGATAGGAGCAAAGACTTGGACTAGTGAAGTCCATGCAAAACTCCATAGACTTGTGACATGTGAGTCCCTAGCTAATCCCATTAGGTACTTTATCCCTACAAAACTTTCTTAGCATACGTCCGTGAAAACAAATTAATTGCCATTAATTTCTTGGAAAATCTCACACAATTTTTAAGCAATATTGATGATCGGCAACGAATGGCAAATATTCCTTAATTTCGTTGTCTAATGTTAATAAAGTCAAGTCTGCTTAATCCCTCTTTTTTTAATTAGCAATAACAATTAAAGTCTGCTTACTTTAGTTGGCTATGAAACCGGTAAATTAATTAAGTGCCCCAAATGTATGAATAATTGAAAATTCAAACATTTTGTTCACAATCCCTACTTGCGAATAAATACAAGTTGTTTACATGAGAATGTGAAAGAATAAAAGTTCTACAACAGAATCTTTGTAACACCCCGGAAATTCGAGGATTTCAATATTGTAATTTATTGTGTGATTTGACGCTTTTACCCTTGTTATGGGTATGGTCAATTGTTGACTTTTTGATTGATGAATTAAACGGACTTTGACATATGACCGTGACGTAGTTCGGGACGTCACGAGTTCATAGACAGGTGGCACGTCCAATTCGGACGATCAGGGAAAAAGTTATGGTTATCGGAAGTTCAGGGGCATTATCGTAATTTGGACTTCCGGGAGGGGAAAATGTTGACTTTTCTTTTGGCAACTAATTTTCAGTTGACTCAAGGACCATTAGGTAGGTCTCGACGTCCTGAGTCCGTAGACAGGCGGCACACCGAAATCGGACTTCGTACGAGGAAGTTATGGTTAGAAACGTGGAATCGGGAGGTTCGTGTCTCGGTTTTCGTGCCAAATATTTTATTCTGGAAATCTGATTGGAGGACACCTGGTGAGTGACAAGTGTCACTCACCCATTGGCTAGATTGGATCAGATCCACTATGGGTTTAAATACCATTAAAACCAACTTTTAATTCCAGCCATTGATCTGAAACCTCCAGATCTGATCTCAGCCCTTGATCTCATTCCTGAGATTCAATCTGGGCCGTCCATCCATTTCCCTCCATTTTCTATATAATCCTCACCCGGCACCCTCACTCACTGTCCATCGATCCAGCACTGATGCATTGCACCTGGTTTTTGTGTATGTGTATTACTGGACTCGCGGGGAGGGACTGAGGCACGGCGGCGGACGGCGGCAGACGGCGGCGAGGTGAGCCGGCTCCAAAACCCGAAACGGTTTCAAAAACCCAGGATTTGGTAACTTGATTTCCAACGTTTAGTTTTGGTTTTTATTTACCCTAATCAACTCTAGGAACTGTTAGGAACCTATTGGGATCAATTGCGTGACCGGAGGTAGCCTGAACGGAGTGCAAACGGCGACGGGAACCGGGTCTGTTCATCGAGGTAAGCCTTCGATCCTATCTGTGTTTATCGATTTTGATTCCATAGAACCCTTCCTGGGATTAAGACGAGTAGTTAGGAACAAACCTGAACGAAAATGATTGAGAAATGGTGAAATGGTGACCGGGTCATGATCGCGGGTCTGATCGACCCGAGTTGCAGAGATACGGGTCAACCCGTCTGAGGACAGAGGTGATGACGTGGCACCCTGTCAGACTGTCAGGTGACGTGGACCAACCGTGAGCCGACACGTGTCACATGTCAGTGCACAGTCAGCACTGACATGTCAGTGACGTGGCCCAATCAGGGACTGCCACGTGTCGCTGACATGTCAGTGACGTGGACCAGTGCCGTGCTGACACGTGGCACATGTCAGATCTGACACGTGGCCTGACAGATCAGTGAGGTGGACCAATCGGTTGTTGACACGTGGCACCTGTCAGAGTCTGACATGTCAGACCTGACAGCTGTCAGATGACGTCATGCTGACGTCAGCGATGACGTCAGCAGGGACTGTTCCTGCGTTGACCGACGCGTTGACTGGCGCGTGTGGGCGCGTGTGAACAGTACTTTTAGTGGGACCACCACCATTCTTTAGGTTTCGACGATCCGGATCCAATGGCGGTGGTTTCGGGTCGATCGGAGATCATTAAGTTGGTCAAATTAAGGTTTATTGCATTGGGAAGCGCGTTCGAGCGGCTTTCCCGGGCCGGTTTCGGCCTAGGCTTTCATGGTTGAATGTTGGGGGTTTAAATTGACCTTTACAAATACGTTGGACTTGACAGGGATTGTACATTTGTACCAGGACGAGGGTACACGTCGGTTTCTAGCAGGATTGTACTGTGAGTGGACCCGTTTTCATTAAACCCTTGCATGCTTAAATGTTTTCCGATTTACTTATATGTTCACATGCTGGAATCTATAAATGGTTTTGATGATATTGAGATTTCGGTTATGGCACGTTTCACGGTATTTGGGCATGAGACCCGTTTGATGAAACGTAACGATCGGTTCAGATTTTACCTATGTATACATATATGTTTGCATGTGGATATCAATAAAATGTATTTAGTACTGCACTGTATAAATCCTTCCATATTATATTGTCTCCTCCGGATGAGGTACCCCGGAGAGGTCACGGACGTCTAGTACGTCCAGCGTCTATAACGCTAAGCATCGGGGATGCTGTACCCGAACGGGGTTCGGGGATTGAACTCGGAAGTTGAGACCCGAGTGGCACGCGTAGCCTTGTGATTGTGACCTTATTGGACGTCAGGGACGTCAGACATCGGGGATGTCGGGATTGGGGTGTATAGTGCAGTGGCTAAAATTATGATTATGGTTTTATTACATGCCTTATGATTCATATTATGTTATTTATGATTTTAAATGGTGCTGCATGCATGTTTGGAAAACGGAGGGGTAAATTATCTGTTTTACTTATCAAATGATTTTATAAACTTGAGTTCGGTCCACTCACCCTTAATGTTTTTGGCAACCCCTCCAGGTCGTGATACTGAGGTAGAGGAGGAACCTGAGGCTGAGGCATAGATCTACTTCTGCGTACCTGAACCCCTGCTGGGTGGTTTACCCGCAGGTTTATGTTAGAGTCGTGCTCGCAACTTGAAATTTTGAATTTCATCCCTTGTCTGACATTCGTTTAATTCGGATTTGATGTATGACTTTAATTTGGTTATTTATGCATTTGATGTTTTGAGGTTAAAATTGGTATGAATTATTGGGTGTCAGACGGGAGCAGGGCACGTCCCCTTGTGGTCCCTGTGGGATCGGGGCGGGTCCTGTCAATCTTGCAATGGTTTATAAAGAGTTGTGACAGGACTCGTCCCAACTGGACGTCAAAAACCGTACCCGGTCCTGCTCCCGTCTGACAAGTCAACTGAAAGTCCAAAACAACCCTTCAGCACCTGCCAGACAAGGGAATTTTGCGCATGTGCCCACACATACCTCCACCTCTGGAATAACCTCGATCAACGCGCCACGACCTGAAGGGTTAATCAAAACAGAAAAGGTGTGAGTGGACAAAAATGACCTCTTAAAAAAAAACGTTTGCCAAAATACATTCTTACCCTCCAGTTTTCACAATTTCACAAGTGACTCCAAATCCGAGTCAAAATCACTATTCACTTGGGTTCTCATGCCCAAAATAACATTATCACGCAAATCCATGCGTTGCAACCTCCGTTGCCATTTTCACGTAAATCCACGAAATTGACCCTTGACTCATTCCCGAGTCACCACATCATTTTTCAATCCATGACTCAATAATCCGAGTCCAAACATTATTTTCAATCAATTTCAATCCCGGACTCATAAACCAAGTCCAAACATCATTTTTACCAAATTTCGTAATTTCTCGAAAATCGCCCAAAAATAATAATATAATAATCATAAAACCGAGAAATTACCGGATTGAAACATAAATCATGCCCAAGCATATACAACCATATAATAAGGCATTTAAATCATATATGCATGCATCACGGTTAGAAAACAAAGTCCACTCACACACACCGTTCAAAACGGTCCGTTTCCGAGCTGCACGTTTTTCCGTAAAATCTGGAAATCGCAACTCCTGTCCAAAATCATTATAGAGGGTTACTAACATCTCAAAATACAACATATAATTTTCCCCAATTTTTCCGGGATTTAAATACGTATTTTTAACGTAAAACAAAACTTCGGATACGCGGAACATTATCGAAACAATATCCGATTTCCTCGAAATCAACGTCAAAATGTTCGTTACATTGAGAGGATCAAAAGTCATGTTGACCTCACCTTGAGACTAGGCCGGACGCGCCCCCCACGCGCCGCCGTGAGTGGCTGCGCGTGAAACCCACGCGCCAGCTACAGTGTCACCAGCCTAACCCGTTTCTCTGTAAAACGGGTCATTCAACCCGCGATCAGACCCGGTTTCAATCCTATCAATTCGACACTTAATTCATCAATTGAACATTCAATTAGTTTCGTTATAAGTTCAATTAGGGTTCTATAACATCAATTACTTGAAACATTACCTCAATCCTCACGATCACAGATGATCATTCGAAGAACACCCCGCACACTGTTCATCATCAGAACTCCCTCAATTTCAGTCGATTCCTCTCAATTGATTCAACCAGAAGCATCAAGGGACTCAGGTAAACCTTTTCCCCAAATCAATTGTATCAATTCGTGGCTCAAACTCCACGACTCAAACTCGATTCTTCGTCACTGTGCAACCATGGAAGTCCGTGAATATCTAACGTTTTCCTTCAATTGATGAACCCAGAAGCATCGTGGGATCCTCAGGAACACAATCCCCACATCAATTTCTTCAATCAAAGCCTCAATTCCCTCGACTCAACCTCGAATTTCATCCTCTGTCACCAAATGTGTTCAGAGCCAAAACGTTGCCAATTCTTCATGTTTTTGATGTGGATCGACTCGTACTGATCTCAGGAAGCTAACTCGAGCTTCAATTCCACTCCTCACGGCTCAATTCGCAACAATTGAATTTTTCCCCCCAAAGTTTCTAAAATCCGAAACCCAGAATTCCTCACACTCACAACTCCCCGTGTTTCCCTTGTTATTCCAGTCATTCAATCTCTCATTTTTCTCTCAAGAACGGCAGAGAAAGGGAGCCAATTCTCTCAGTTCAATCCCTCCCCAAATTGTGCACGGTTTGAAGAAAATTCAAAGAAAATAAAGGAAAATGGTGGAGAACATGATGATTAGGGGTGATGATGGTGTTGGGAGGGAAACATGGAGCTGGAAACAAGGGATGGGTGACACTTGTCACTCATCCGGATGTGCACAGTCACCGGGTACTGTTCATATTAAAATATTATTTTAATCCCGGTTCGTTCGGTTAATCGAGCCCGATTCCGTGACCATAACTTCGTCGTCGAATCTCCGATTTCGGCATGCCACCTGTGGTTGGATTCGTATCGACGAGACCTACGTAACGGTCCTTGGTCCTCGTCCATCGGACCTCCCGATCAAAAAGTCAACATTTGGCCCCTACTATGCCAAATTACCAAAATACCCCTCAACTTCCGAACATCATAACTTCCTCTACGAATGTCGGAATCGAACGTGCCACCTGTTTATGAACTCGTGACGTCCCGAACTACGTCACCGTCATTGGTCAAAGTCCGTTTGACCGCCCGAACTGAAAGTCAACATTTTGCCCACGCCAGGGGCAAAACGGTCATTTTGCACGTTTCGTCCGATTTCACTCAACTAATCCCCGATTAGTCATTCTAAACCATAATTAATTAATATTCAATCCCTATATTCGGGACGGGTCCTTACAACCTTCCCTCCTTAAAGAATTTCGTCCCCGAAATTCCAACTACTCGTATTCCACAACTACCTCGTGGAAAACAAATGGGCCTCACAACACGTGTACACCTGTACACCCACTAGCCAACGCAGAACTCGTCTGCACTCAGACGTCACATCACAGATGCACGTCGTACTTCCCACACTCGACCACCTCGACTGAAATTGATCACCAGAAATTGGCAATGTCACCATTAAGCTGACTCCTTCAGCTTGACGGCCCCACATACTCACTGATGTGTCCAGACCTTCCGCTCTCATCGAGAGTCACCAAAACTCACCTGTCAGTCCATGCTGACACTACAAGCCAAACTGTCACTACCAAGCTTTACCACTCTAGTAAAGCGCCAATCAGTAACAAATCAGTGACAACACATCACACTACAACGTCCGTCAATGTAGCATAAGATCAACAACATGATCTCCCCTCGCAGGGCAAACTCAATCCTGCGACAAATACCAACAGCAGTAACCCCAACTGTCACCCCCTCAGCGATCCCAGATGCTGGTAAGGTCACGACATGATAATATCTCGCTGCAAAGCAACTTGCAGTCACATTAACCACCAACTCACTCAATCAGATAGTGTAACTGGAACACATTGAACACCAGCCTAGCAGTGATCACACAACTCAACACTAGAGTTATACTAGCCAACCATGGCTAAGAGCACCTGCTCAAACAATCACTAAAATCATCAGAATCACTCTGCCCAATGCATCGTGTTCAATGTCCAGTTCACGTTTACAACCAAAAGCCAATGGTATTGGAACTAAGCCAAGCACCAAACCATGTACATCACTGGTACATCCCATGTACCGTCACTAGGTATCATGTACCCCAAACCATGTACAAAGTACATACATCTATCCGTTGACCAGACTACAACCACCTAGGTCATAGCCAAACACGTTGCAATAATGGAGTCCATTTTCCCAAACTAGCAAGGGACAAATCGATACTCCACCAATCAGCTAGTTCCAATTCCAAATCCAAATCCGCAATTTCGTAAGAAATCCCGAATCCAAACCCATACATCACATTTTTAATTCATGTCCAAATCCGAATCCGAAATCATTATTCCGGAAGCTAGCATTTGGAATAATCATTCCGCACCCAAATCCAGTATTCCACTTTCAAGTTCCAAAATCGAATCCTGAATCGTCACCCAGAAATTCGATTCCAAAACCCGAAATCTCGTTCATATCTACCAAGACACATCAAAACCGAACCTATCGGTTACCAGTTCAAACGAGCAACACATTACATCAGATTGACTTCATAAGGAAGCCAATCCGATCAGTCACCACTCTAAGGCTGACCAAATTCGACCTCGTCGGAAACTTACTCGCTCGAGTATCATACCATAAGGGGCTCCACTTCGAAAAGAAGTCAGTCCCGCCATTTACGACTCACATACCGGAGTAAGAGTGATAAACTCTCACCCCATCTGGATCATCGAAATCACGACCCAGATCCATCACGATGTCAGCCGACCATGAACATCACGATCCTGGATCGTCACAATGCCCAATGTCCACGACATCACAAACCCGATCCACCTAGGATCCACACAGTTAGCTACTAGGACCATAGGGTCTTACACCCTCATCTAATTTGCGTACTGTCACAACGTTTGACAACCAACGCCCACAATTAAAAGTTCAGTCAACGACGAGACACGCCGCGACTGTGGGTTCTCACAGATTACCTCGTATCTATCCTTGCCATCCCACCTAGGGAAAAACCAAGGATGATCCAAAAAAATGACACCAATACTCATCCTACGTGGATGCAAACAAAACTCACTGCACTCCCCACGCCATGTGACCCAACATCGTCTGCCACCAAGCAGAAAATAAGAAGTCACCCCTGATGACTTCAGAATTACCTAGTCCCAATGCGGAAAACCCGCAATCCTCCTCAAACACAACCTCTCACGATTCCGTAGGTCCAACCATGTTGGAACCATCGGACTCGAACACCAACCACGTGTCCCCTTTGGACTGGTTACTGACACATACCCAACTCGACGAAGTCACAACCCGACTCGTGACTCATCGTCAGCACAACACCGGCACCAACACCAGCATTAGTACCTGCACCAACACTGGCACCCAAACAACAGTATCAGTATGAGCACACCGTGTGCAAAACTGACAACCCTGGATCTCCGCTCATAACAAGCGACGACCCCGTACCTCTGCTCGAATAGGAGAAACTCTGCCTCCCTCGTACCCAACAACTCTGGGTACTCTCACCCTGACAACTTATGTGAGAAAAAGGAAACGTCCCCTGAACGTCCCCCAATTCTCAGCAACCACTCTCGGTAGTAGTGCCTGCCACAGACTTGTGCAGACCTAACCACCAGACATCACTATCGAGACTCCACATCCAATAGAATCAAGTACTCGTACAACTACCCTGTATCCCCACTCTGGGATTCCTTCGACAAGTACCAACCCCGACTGTGGATTGCAGTTCCACCACTAAAGCTGACATGACTAGACCTGACACAATCGTCACTCGGTCTCGACTTCGAAAAGTCATTAAGAGTCAAACCACTCGCCAGCACACATTTTCGCACAAGGAATTTACTGAGAATATTCTCAACCTGGGTCCAACCTACCCAATTGTGCTACCTTCCAAGCCTATGGATCCAACAAATCCTGGGACCCACAAGAATACTGATTCGACAATTAGTAAGCCGTAGTTACACAAATTAATATCTGACCCACAAACCAAGGTCAATTACATTCCGAGATTAATCACAAGGTCTCAAATACCCTAATATACCCATCTCACTACCAGGTCGCGCACGAGGCTCACGTTCCGGAGGTATGGCATGGCAACAGCATCAGCAACCTAGTGCTCTGATACCAATTTGACAGGACCCGTCCCAACTGGACGTCAAAAACCATACCCGGTCCTGCTCCCGTCTAACAAGTCAACTGAAAGTCCAAAACAACCCTTCAGCACCTGCCAGACAAGGGAATTTTGCGCATGTGCCCACACATACCTCCACCTCTGGAATAGCCTCGATCAACGCGCCACGACCTGAAGGGTTAATAAAACAGAAAAGGTGTGAGTGGACAAAAATGACCTCTTAAAAAAACGTTTGCCAAAATACATTCTTACCCTCCAGTTTTCACAATTTCACAAGTGACTCCAAATCCGAGTCAAAATCACTATTCACTTGGGTTCTCATGCCCAAAATAACATTATCACGCAAATCCATGCGTTGCAACCTCCGTTGCCATTTTCAAGTAAATCCACGAAATTGACCCTTGACTCATTCCTGAGTCACCACATCATTTTTCAATCCATGACTCAATAATCCGAGTCCAAACATTATTTTCAATCAATTTCAATCCAGGACTCATAAACCAAGTCCAAACATCATTTTTACCAAATTTCGTAATTTCTCGAAAATCGCCCAAAAATAATAATATAATAATCATAAAACCGAGAAATTACCGGATTGAAACATAAATCAGGCCCAAGCATATAAAACCATATAATAAGGCATTTAAATCATATATGCATGCATCACGGTTAGAAAACAAAGTCCACTCACACACACCGTTCAAAACGGTCCGTTTCCGAGCTGCACGTTTTTCCGTAAAATCTGGAAATCGCAACTCCTGCCCAAAATCATTATAGAGGGTTACTAACATCTCAAAATACAACATATAATTTTCCCCAATTTTTTCGGGATTTAAATACGTATTTTTAACGTAAAACAAAACTTCGGATACGCGGAACATTATCGAAACAATATCCGATTTCCTCGAAATCAACGTCAAAATGTTCGTTACACTGAGAGGATCAAAAGTCATGTTGACCTCACCTTGAGACTAGGCCGGACGCGCCCCTACGCGCCGCCGTGAGTGGCTGCGCGTGAAACCCACGCGCCAGCTACAGTGTCACCAGCCTAACCCGTTTCTCTGTAAAACGGGCCATTCAACCCGCGATCAGACCCGGTTTCAATCCTATCAATTCGACACTTAATTCATCAATTGAACATTCAATTAGTTTCGTTATAAGTTCAATTAGGGTTCTGTAACATCAATTACTTGAAACATTACCTCAATCCTCACGATCACAGATGATCATTCGAAGAACACCCCGCACACTGTTCATCATCAGAACTCCCTCAATTTCAGTCGATTCCTCTCAATTGATTCAACCAGAAGCATCAAGGGACTCAGGTAAACCTTTTCCCCAAATCAATTGAATCAATTCGTGGCTCAAACTCCACGACTCAAACTCGATTCTTCGTCACTGTGCAACCATGGAAGTCCGTGAATATCTAACGTTTTCCTTCAATTGATGAACCCAGAAGCATCGTGGGATCCTCAGGAACACAATCCCCACATCAATTTCGTCAATCAAAGCCTCAATTCCCTCGACTCAACCTCGAATTTCATCCTCTGTCACCAAGTGTGTTCAGAGCCAAAACGTTGCCAATTCTTCATGTTTTTGATGTGGATCGACTCGTACTGATCTCAGGAAGCTAACTCGAGCTTCAATTCCACTCCTCACGGCTCAATTCGCAACAATTGAATTTTTCCCCCCAAAATTTCTAAAATCCGAAACCCAGAATTCCTCACACTCACAACTCCCCGTGTTTCCCTTGTTATTCCAGTCATTCAATCTCTCATTTTTCTCTCAAGAACGGCAGAGAAAGGGAGCCAATTCTCCCAGTTCAATCCCTCCCCAAATTGTGCACGGTTTGAAGAAAATTCAAAGAAAATAAAGGAAAATGGTGGAGAACATGATGATTAGGGGTGATGATGGTGTTGGGAGGGAAACATGGAGCTGGAAACAAGGGATGGGTGACACTTGTCACTCATCCGGATGTGCACAGTCACCGGGTACTGTTCATATTAAAATATTATTTTAATCCCGGTTCGTTCGGTTAATCGAGCTCGATTCCGTGACCATAACTTCGTCGTCGAATCTCCGATTTCGGCATGCCGCTTGTGGTTGGATTCGTATCGACGAGACCTACGTAACGGTCCTTGGCCCTCGTCCATCGGACCTCCCGATCAAAAAGTCAACATTTGGCCCCTACTATGCCAAATTACCAAAATACCCCTCAACTTCCGAACATCATAACTTCCTCTACGAATGTCGGAATCGAACGTGCCACCTGTCTATGAACTCGTGACGTCCCGAACTACATCACCGTCATTGGTCAAAGTCTGTTTGACCGCCCGAACTGAAAGTCAACATTTTGCCCACGCTAGGGGCAAAACGGTCGTTTTGCACGTTTCGTCCGATTTCACTCAACTAATCCCCGATTAGTCATTCTAAATCATAATTAATTAATATTCAATCCCTATATTCGGGACGGGTCCTTACAAGTTGGGCTACTCTCACTATATTTGTTATGGTGTGAAAACTTTTTTCATGAATTATACAGGAGATGACGTTTGAGAATATGAAGAAATGAAGGTCCCATATTAAGTTAGGTAACGTGAGAAGGTGTATAAAAATATGAAGAAACAAAAAATTTCTATAATCCAAAGGACGCACTAATTTCGAGACCATCAAATTATGATTACAACACTCTCAATTGATTCTTATAACCCAACACATGCGCTCAATATTTCTAAGCCACCACTCAAAGTGCAAATCCCTATATGTGTAGAAGAAAATCAATGGATCACATGAATCCAATAATACACACACATTTATCAATTTCATTTCATTTTCGGCCATGGAATTGCGAAGTGCCAGCTGTTCAATTTTAACTTAATGATTGGTGCAAAGATTGAACAAATATCAAGTCCAGGCAAAACCCCAAAGACTTGTGACTTGTGAGTCTCTATTTGATCCCATGACTATGACATAGATCATTTCTTCTTAACTTTCTTTGCATACGTCTATGGAATCAAATTACCTATCATTTGTTGAAATGATTTGTTTAGAAATTGAATGGCTTATATCATCATATGTTTATGAAATTATTGACAAGTATTATCTTTTAAATAAATATATTGAAAGGCAAGCATTAAAAATTTACATGGGTATTATTTCTTTATTAAATTATTTTTTAACGCTCTTGAATGTTATTATTTTCTGTAGGAAATGTGAAGTCGAAATCGGTCTAAACACAAATCCACCACCATCTAGTTGATTATTTTAAATATTTGCTATTAGGAGTGGACAAAAATTTGTTAAAACTGCTAGCTGATCCGCTTCAAACTGTTATTTTATCCAACAAGTTAGGTTTGACTAGATAAAAATTAAATGGTTTGAAAATCCAAACTGTTCCGTTAGTAACAATTTGGATTTGGAATTTCAGTTTGTATATATATTAAATCCAAATATAATTGTTAAGAATTATATTATTTTTTATTAATTTGAAAATATATTATTAATAAAAAGTATAAATGATAAAAATAGAATGATATTAAAATATATCCATATAAATATATGTACACCCAAATAAGAGTACAATAAAAGATTATTAAGCAGTAATATTTGTTTAATAAATCTCAATATAGTGGTAATGTTTGCAATCCAATCATTCGGAAGCTTGATATACAAAATTTTTAGTATTGATTATTCTGCTGTTTTTTGTATCCTTACCTTTTTTTTTTTTTTCTATCCTTGGTTTTTTTTATAGACAAAACTGAACTGTTAGTAATAGTCTGGAGATTAAAACGATTTCATTTCTAATTTTAAAAAATTTAATACATATCAAGCTATTAAGATTTTAACAGTTTCAATTTAAATATTGTCAAAATCTGTATCAAACTGTACCATGCCTACTCCTATTTAATATAAATTCGCAGTTACGGAGCATTATACGTGGGTATTTCTTTATTAAATCATCCGATCTTGAATGTTATTGTTTTCTGAGCATTAATTTTGACTTTAATAATTTCTTCTAACACGATTGGATGTTATTAGCGAAAAATATTGAGTCTGCTCTTGTTCAATCAATTTCATTGCATCAATTATTGATATAAAACAAAACAAAAAAAAAAAAAGACTTCGAGTCAAGAACATGCAGACATTAAAACTTTTTGTTCAATCAATTTCATTGCATCAATTATTGCTAAGAAACAAAAAAAGACTTCGAGTCAAGAGCATGCAAAAAAGTGATTAATTTGATTAGTTATGTTAATGATGATTAATTAATGTAGCCAATTCGTGGATCTATAAATAAATAAAGGGCCAACATTCCTTAATTTTGTTGTCTAGTACTCTTAATAAGCTAATTACATATGTTAATTAATGTAGCCAATTATTCAAGGGTCCAGGGCAAATTATATATGTTAATATTACTTTTTGTATCATTACTTTTTTTTATATCACTGCTTTTTTTTAATGCCAAAACGGTTCTTATTAACATATAAATTTATTTAAAATTTACATAGAAAAAAAATTATTTATGCAACGGTTCAATTGTTAATTAATAAAGGGCTTAGAAGCTAAACGTAGTATTCTTAATAAATTAAAGTTTGTTTTACAATTGATATTTAAAGAAGCAAATAAAAAAAAAGTCATCACAAGAAGCAAATTAGCAGACTAAAAAAGACTTCGAGTCAAGAAAATGCAAAAAGTCATTAATTTGATTAATTATGTTAATGATGATTAATTAATGTCGGAAGTTAAATTAATGTTTCCAAACAAGAAGCTAATATTGCTAATATTACTTCTGTTAGAAAAAATGAAACATCACAGCCACCACCACTCAACCGTTTAAATTTGATTATATAAAAATCAAATAAATTCAGCTACTAATAAGAAAAAAAAAATCGCCAAAAATCAAACAAATTCAAAGAATTGTCTTCTTTAGGCTTTTGTGCATCTAGGGAACCTTAAATCTTTCTGGCCCTATTCCTGATGAGATAGGGAACCTTAAATCTCTTGTGAAGCTAGGTTTGTCAAAGAATCAACTCAATGGTTCAATCCCCAAAGAGATAGGGAACCTTAAATCTCGTGTGAAGCTGTATTTGTCTAAGAATCAACTCAATGGTTACATCAAATCTCTTGTGAAGCTGTATTTGTTTAAGAATCAACTCAATGGTTACATCCCCAAAGAGATAGGGAACTTTAAATCTCTTGTGGAGCTAAGTTTGTCCCATAATCAACTCTATGGTTCAATCCCAAATTCAATAGCTCATCTAACAAATCTCAATATTCTTTATATTTGGGGTAATAATCTTTCCGGCTATATTCCTGATGAGATAGGGAACCTTAAATCTCTTGTGAATCTAGACTTGTCTAAAAATCAACTCAATGGTTCAATCCCAAAATCAATAGCTCATCTAACAAATCTCACTATTCTCGATCTTTGGGGTAATAATCTTTCTGGCCCTATTCATGATGAGATAGGGAACCTTAAATCTCTTGTGGAGCTAGCTTCGTCTGAAAATCAACTCAATGGTTCAATCCCAAAATCAATAGCTCATCTAACAAATCTCCAACTTTCGAATAATAAACTTTCTGGTTACTTGCCCCAAAATATTTACGAAAGTCGAAAACTTGTAAAATTTTCAGTGAGCTTCAACTCTTTGTCTGGTCCAATCCCCAAAAAGCCTGAAAACTTGCACGACCTTATATCGGTTTCGTGCTGAAAGAAATCAATTGACAGGAAATATATCTGAAGAATTTGGTGTTTATGTAACGACCCGTCCCAAATTCCTAGATTAGATTAGTGACTAATCACGATTAGTGTGGTTAATCGGTGATTAGTAGGGCGAAATCGGACGAACGATGCGAAATGACCGTTTTGCCCCTAGTGGTGGCAAAACGTTGACTTTTCAATCGGGCGGTCAAATGGACTTTGACCGATGACCGTGACGTAGTTCGTGACGTCACGAGTTCATAGACAGGTGGCACGTTCAATTCCGACGTTCGAGGAAGAAGTTATGACGTTCGGAAGGTTAAGGGCATTTTGGTAATTTTGGATAAAAGGGGTCAAATGTTGACTTTTTGACCGGGAGGTCCGATGGCCGAGGGCCGAAGACCGTTACATAGATAAGGACGATACGAATCCGTAGACAGGCGGCACGTCGAATTCGGACGTTCGACGGCGAAGTTACGGTTCACGGAAGTTCCCGGTTACTATTCACGATGGCACGTTTTACGAGACAAGTGCAGTTTTGTCTCTAGTGGGCCCAGATATTTGTCCTGATGCCCAATGGGTGAGTGACAAGTGTCACCCATCCAATGGACATCATTTCTCCTTCATGCATCTCACCTGCCTCTTCATCGATCATTCTTCATTTTCAAACCATTTTCCCGATCCCATTCCTCTCATCTGTGCGACCCAAACATCCAACCCTCACCCTATGATCATGACAGAGAGACCAGAGGGGGAGAGGAGGACCGGTGAAGCGTGGTGGCCGGCCAGGACGAAGCCACCGTGCGCGGTGGAGACCCAAACCCGAACGGTTACCCGGTTAGGCCCAAATCTCCCATTTTGTCGATTTTTACATTATGGATAGTTTTGGTTGATTAGGGAATGTTTGTTAGATTGTTTAGGGTGTATAGAGATGGTTTTGAACGGGGGTTGACGGCTGTGAAGCCTAGGGACGAAATCGGAAAACAGGGCCGTGGGGGGTTAATTTTTAGGGATCGATTTATGGGGTTTTAGGTTGTTTTGTTAATTGGGTTAGATAGGAAACTTGAAAATAGAAA
This sequence comes from Prinsepia uniflora, assembly GCA_032719365.1. Classification (NCBI taxonomy): domain Eukaryota; kingdom Viridiplantae; phylum Streptophyta; class Magnoliopsida; order Rosales; family Rosaceae; genus Prinsepia; species Prinsepia uniflora. The sequence continues at coordinate 1,334,433 of CM064866.1, read as the reverse complement.
TTTAGAAATTGGAATGGAAGAAATCGGACCGAAAATGAGGGAGAAGGAGGCCTGGACCGGTTACGCCGGTCCAGTTGCAGGGGTCGGACCGGACCGGTCGGGTCGGACCGGTCTGATCGAGGTAGGAGAAGCACTGTTCACAGGCGCGTGGCTCCCACGCGCAGCCACTTCAGGCGGCGCGTGAGGGCGCGTGGCAGAGAATCTGGGGAAGGTTCCAACATGTGAAATCATCTATTCGATGTAACGAACATTTTGGGACTGGTTTCGTGTCGATCGGACACCGTCTCGATATGTTTCGGGGCATCGAAAGGTTAGGGTAGGTTTAAAAATAGTTAAAAATACGGGAAAATTACGGGGCTTTAGTGGGAGGTTAATTAAGTAGTTAGTAACCTTCTATTACGATTTGGACAGGTTTGGGAGTCCCGGTGACGGTGATCGGTTCGGAGAGCCGTATGGCACGCAAATCGAGGCGGCAGCTCGGACGGTCTGTGAGTGGACCTTGTTTTCTAAATTGGTGCATGCATAAATGTTTATTATATGTTTTATTACTTGTTTGATGATGCCATGGGTGCATTTGTATGTGGTTACGTATAAGCACGTATTTCGAGGTTTCGGCCTTATACGGTGCTTATACGGGTCTGTATTTCTTTATTGATTTAAATGATTTGATTTTGGATTTCTAAATGAATAAACTCGGGTATGAGACCCATTTGGTTTTGTCTCGGGCATATGACGCTATTTACGACCTTCGGGTGTAAATTGTGGTCGCGGCGGGTGCTATGTGCACGGCGATCAACGATACGACGCCCGCCTCCGGATTGGGATGTGTTCCTTCCGGAGAGGTCACGATGCACGGTTCGTTGTCGGGCAGCCTGGGGAGGCTCGACTTCGGAGTGCTGACGGTTCAGGATAGCGATCGGTGATGAGTGCACCATGATCTTGCGATGGTCGTGTCGGTTGATTCGTTCACGGCGACATACCAGGATTGAGGGCGGTCCTGGATGGATGGTTGCACGCATCACTATGATCGGAGTCGTGACTGACCCTTGGATATCGGGCACGGTGCCCAGTTGAGTCATATGTTCGGGCACGAGACCCAGTTGTTTTACACTGATGATTTTGGGTCAGGGACCCTAGATGGATTTCCAAGTTCATGACGGTTTGTGGGAATCGGCATGAACTTTTGTCAGGTCATTCTGGTTCTTGACGGTTTATGGGGACCGGCATGAACCCTGGTTATGTTATTACGGTACATGACGGTTTATGGGAACCGGCATGTTACCTGATTATGGATATTATGGATCATGACGGTTCAGGGGAACCGGTCATGAATGTTTATGTTATGTATATATATGTTCGTCTACCTTCCTTTACTTCTATTATCTCCTCCGAGGAGGGTCGTTGGCCTGGGTGGACCCTGGAGTAGTCACGGAGCACCGACTGAGTGGAGTCACCCCCCAGTTGGGTTCCTTACTCTCAGGAAGGCTATGATTACTATTACCTTGGGTAGGGTCAGTGGTCTGCGGACATTGATCTTAACTTTGAGAAGACTCGGATTGAGACCTGGGTAGCACGCGCGTAGCTTTGGAAACCGTGACAGGATTGGTTGTGTGACTTATATATATGTATGTGATGTATATATGATATATGATATGTGGTGCTCACAGGTGTGCACAGGATTTGAGCAGTGGCTCGTGTACTTGGTTTCTTTATGGTTTGGGGCCGAGTCCCGTATGGATTTGGGCAGTGGCCCGTATGGTCGTTTTCATTGTGGTCCTTTCGACCTTAGTTTATATCTGATTTGGGCTTAGTTCCCATAAATGATTTCTTTGGTTAAATGGTTTTCCAATGCATGCATGCTTTTTAGTGAAGGGTACAAATGTCTTATGAAATGCTTTTATAAACTCTTGTTTTGTCCACTCACAGTTTTTAATGTTTTGACTGCCCTTCAGGTTGACATCGGATGTGGACTGTAGCAGAGATCGAGATATCACATGCCTCCTCCGGATCCTGGCGTACTCTGATAGCCCGGGAGGGCAAAGGTCGGAAATATCCCTTGTCTGACACTTCGTGTCAGACGGGAGCAGGGTCATCCCGCACTAATCCCGGGGGGATTGGGATGGGTCCTGTCAGTTTATCCAAATCTTAATTTTATAGATCTGAGCTACAATAGGTTTTATGGTGAAATTTCACAAAATTGGGGTAAATGCCAACAATTAGAATCCCTACTGATTGCGGGAAACAACATCAGTGGCAGCTTACCACCTGAGATTGGAAATGCAACTAAAATTCATAGATTGGATCTTTCTTCAAATCGTTTAGTTGGGGTAATTCCAAAGGAGTTCGGGAGATTGACTGATATGTTGAAGCTAGAGATGAATGGAAACCAACTTTCGGGTCATATACCTTCAGTCATTGGCTCATTGACTAATCTTGAGTATCTCGACTTGTCAACAAACAAATTCAGTGAGTCAATTCCAGACACCCTAGGCGGTTTTCTCAAACTATACCACCTGAATTTAAGCAACAACAGGTTAAGTCGAGAAATTCCATTTCAATTGGGGGAGTTAGTTCAATTGACGGAGTTGGATTTAAGTTACAATGCATTGAAAGGAAGAATACCCACAACAATCTTTCAGGTTCCATACCCACAACAATCTTTCAGGTTCCATACCCACAAGTTTCCAAGACATGCACGGCTTGTTGTATGTTAACATATCTTACAATCACTTGGAAGGTCCCCTTCCCAACATAAGTGCATTTCGAGAAGCTCCGCGTGATGCAATACAAGGGAACAAAGGATTGTGTGGAGATGATTTTGTAGCTTTGCAAGCCTGCTTCAAACATGGTTCAAAAAAAAAAGAAATTATAATATCGTTTTTGGAATCACATTCTCCCTTGTAGCAATCGTTGCACTTGTATCTTCTTGCTTTACCATCTTTTTTGTATTAAAAAGAAGAAAGAAAAATGATCACCATCCAACAAATGATGACATGAAAGAAATTTCTTTTTCGATATTAAATTTTGATGGGAAAAGCATGCATGAGGAGATTATAAGGGCAACACAAGATTTTGAATCCAAATATTGTATTGGGAAAGGGGGACAAGGAAGCGTCTACAAATCAATTTTATCATCTTCCATAACAGTGGCTATGAAGAAACTTAATTCGCAGTGGGATAATGAAAATAGTTTTCAGAAGGAGTTCTTAAGTGAATTAAGAGCGTTGACTGAAATAAGACACCGAAACATAGTGCAACTTTATGGGTTTTGTTCGCATCGACGACACTCATTTCTGGTGTATGAGTATCTGGAAAGAGGCAGCTTAGCATCAGTTTTAAGCAAAGGTGAAGAAGCTAAGAATCTGGGGTGGATTTTGAGGGAAAATATTGTTAAAGGTGTAGCTCATGCCTTGTCCTACATGCACCATGATTGTTTGCTGCCAATTGTTCATCGAGACATATCAAGCAAAAACATTTTACTTGATGCTGAATATAAGGCCTCTGTTTCGGACTTCGGTACTGCAAAGTTCTTAAACCCAGACTCAAAAAATTGGGCCGATGTTGCAGGCACATATGGCTACATAGCACCAAGTAATTATTTACATTATTTTAATCTAGATAATACTTGCATACAACTGGTCTCGTGTTATTTTCTATATTGTACTACGTTGTTGATTTAATCCTTATATAATCCTTATATATATATATATATATATAGAGAGAGAGAGAGAGAGAGAGAGAGAGAGAGATTATAATCCATATTGTGTAGTTCTTTAATTATCTTTATGTAAAAAAAGAATCGAATTGGAGATAATTTGGTCATTTATATGTATAAACTAATTGAACGGATCAACACGAGCATCTCAATTGTTACCAGAACTGTTGACTTGTTTGATACACATGAATGACCAAATAATATCAACGTTGTTTTTTTTTTCTAGATGAATTTTAAATGGAGATCTAGAAATGGAAGAATTCTCATTATTATATATGTATTAGAACTATTAGTTAAATAAAAAAAAAGGAGCATGAGGTAGGATATGTAAGTAATAATATATATGCATTAGAACTCAATAGTTATAGCTAGAAACTAATAATATATATTCTACTGCGAGCATTTTATACACAGAGCTTGCTTACACAATGGAGGTAAGCGAGAAATGCGATGTTTATAGCTTTGGAGTTGTAACATTGGAAGTAATCATCGGACAACATCCCAAAGATATTTTTTCAGTTATATCATCATCAGGCTCGTCATTGTCTCCATCATCTGCAGGTGAAACTTCAATTGTAGATATCATGGACAATTGCATTTTGCCTCCCACACCTCCCACACCTCAAGAAGCATGTGAAGTGGTCTCTCTTGTGAAGGTGGCATTTGCATGCTTGAATTCGGTCCCGCAATCTCGTCCGACAACGAAACAAGTTTCTCAACAATTTGAAATTCAGAGGATGCGTTTGTCAAAGCCATTAGATATGTTAACGTGTCGTGAATTATTGTTTTTTGTGGAAGTTTTTAGTAGTTGATCAGAATGTGAGCCTCTTTTCACTCTGTCTGTGTCTTATTCTTAGAACAAAGGATTCTTCCTAGATGATTCCTTATCGTAATTTGTTTTATTCACTTGTTTGTTACGTCTCTTTGTATTCTATGTATTTATGAACGATAGTGGCTATTCACATCCTTACGTTTTCTATTTTCATCAAACAAAAATTTGTGAAGTGAAGTTGTAGTTGATTAAAAATATAACTACAATGACTTATCTAAATACAAGTGACAATTCCAAATTACTAATTAAGTCCTTGAGTAATTAGTATCATTATTATAAACAAAAAAACTTAGTTTAATCCATAAGTGAGAAATTACCAATTAAGTTAACGAGTGTGAAGCCCAAATATTTATTTAATTCAATTCTTCCACTTGGACAAACACTTACCATAGTGTTACTTTGACAATTTATATATGAATATATATAAACAACTAAGGAATATGGAAGCATTGAGTTGTCATGTGGCCGTGAGAATCATATATGAATATATATATATATATATAGGTTGTATCTTATGTAACTTATGAATATATAATCACAAGTTGGTAGGAGACTGCTGTCAACCTCGCTACTACTCTTATCCTCATGCTCTATGAGCAGAAAGCCGTCCCCCTCATCGATAAATCTTTTTTCTTCTGCAGTATCCTGAATCATATGCCCTCTCTTTCTTACATGTTCTGTATGTTTCAGATGGTATCGATGATGTTGATCTAATGGTGGAAGGGGTCATTGGCCCAACAGCCCTTATCAGCCTCGCCGATGAAGATCTTATCATTAAGAGATCTGTGTTTTGCCTTGAGCTGGAAGAAACGCCTCCTTGCCCAGTTTCAGCTGGTAACTCATTTGCTCTGCTATTGTCTCTGTAGTTGTTTTTCGTGTCTTCATATTTTGATTGATTATGGATTCGTCACAGGTACCCAGAGTTCCGTCTGTAGGCCATCTCATAAGGGCAAAGTGGTAGGCTCCCCTTCGTCGTCGGTAGCAGCTTCGCCAGTTCCTGCTTCCACTGCCTTTGTTGGTGTTGTTGCCATAGGAAGGAAGCAAAAGAAGCATTTGATTGGGGGAAAGGACTCGGAAGAGAATATGTCCCTAACAGAGAAACTACAGGGCAAGAAGATTTCAAAACGTAAGGGTCAACCCAAGACTCCTTAGCTTCCTTTTTGCTTATCCCAGCTGATCCCTCTGTGGTTGAGGTTCAAACGAGTGCTGCTCCTATGGCTACTACTCCCGAGCACGTCTCTGCAAATGCTCATGATCAGGTGATCGACTTATCTTCGCCGGGTCATTTTGTCTCGTCCTCTTTGGCCCCGATTGGCCCTCGAGAACCCATGGTTACAAGCGTGGATTCAGAGGCGATCGTCAGTTCTCATGTCCCTTCTTCTATAGGGATGTTGATAGTGCCTTTCAGAGGCCTATTCTTTTCCTTGGTGGGACTGGAGACAACATCTACTACCTTACTCAGCACGCCTCCTCCCTCAGAGTTTGAGCTTGATGAGGCTGCAGGATCCGAAATGGACATAGGCAGTTCACCTCTGGGCGCATTATCTCAAGACGCTCGGGATGCTCGAAATGGACAATAGTATCTATTCACATCTCTATGTGATCCTTCTATCAATGAATTTTCAACGTTGGTTTATTAAATAATTAAGAAAATTAAGAGCATCTGAATCAAAGGCAAACCAGAGATAAGAAATCAACAGATACAACCATTCCTTATTTTGTTGTCAAGCATTAGTCGAGTAGGCCTGACATTACAACCTTTCTGTCGTTTTATCAATTTGATTGCTGGGAAAGTAAAGATCGTCCGCATTATTCATAAGAGACAAAAAATACGTCATCACAAGAAGAAAATTACTTATGTTAATTAATGTAGCCAATTATTCAAGGGTCTATAAATATTTAAAGGGCTCAGAAGCTACAAGTAGTATAACCCTTATATGCACCACCTTGATTCGAAAAATGATGAGCCACATGAAACCTCAACATCTACTGCTTTGTCTTCTCTTCTTTTATGCTGTTTTTGCTTCTACTGCTTTTGCTGCTACTCAAACACAAGCAGAGGCACTTCTCAAATGGAAAGCTAGCTTTTTCAATCAAACCCAACTCCAAAATCTCACCTCATGGACTCACCTTCCCAGTAACTATAATGCCACCCCATGCCTATGGACTGGTATTTCATGCAATTCTGCTGGAAGTGTCAATGGCATCAACCTTACCAATTCTGGTTTACAAGGTACGCTGCATGTGTTTATAATTTATAATTTTTATATTTTAATTTTAGAACAAATGAAACATCACAGCCACCACCACTCAATTATTAATTTCCTCATTTCAATTTTAAATATCTGTTATTAGAGGTATGCATGAATCTCTTAAAATCGCTACTGGATTTGCTTCAATTGTTATTTATCCAATGGTTTAAATTTGACCAGATAAAAATTAAACATTTTAAAAAGCTGATTCTACAAGAGGTACAACTGTTCAATTGTTATTTATGCAACAGTTCAATTTTTAATTATAGTAGCCAATTAATTAATAAAGGGCTTAGAAGCTAGACGTAGTATTCTTAATAAATTAAAGTTTGTTTTACAATTGATATTTAAAGAAGCAAATAAAAAAAAAGTCATCACAAGAAGTAAATTAGCAGACTAAAAAAGACTTCGAGTAAAGAACATGCAGAAAGTCATTAATTTGATTAATTATGTTAATGATGATTAATTAATGTCGGAAGTTAAATTAATGTAGCCAAGAGTTATGTTAGAGCTTTTATATTTTAATTTTAGAAAAAATGAAACATCACAACCACCACCACTCAATTATCGATTTCTTCATTTCAATTTTAATTGTCTGCTATTAGAGGTAGGTACGTATCTGTTAAAATTTCTAACTGATTTACTTTAATTGTTATTTATCCAACAGTTTAAATTTGATTATATAAAAATCAAACAAATTCAGGAAAAAAAATCGCCAAAAATCAAACAAATTCAAATTTAATACCACGGACAGTGTCCAATCTCCTTCACGTGGTTATCACGTGTAAGAATTGTCTTCTTTAGGCTTTTGATAATATGACAAGCTTTAGGCATCCCATCAGCAAAGAAAAAAAATATATCATTTTCGCTTGTCACTTCAATTTTTTTCTTATACACATATATTTAAACCAAACTCGGTTTAATCGTATACTCAATAGAAATCTAAATAATTTTTTAGGCTTTTGATAATGTGACAAGCTTTTAATAATTTTTTAGCCTAAAGAATTGTTTTCTTTAGGCTTTTGATAATGTGACAAGCTTTAGGCATCTCATCAGCAAAGAAAAAAAATATCATTTTCGCTTGTCACTTCAATTTTTTCTTATACACATATTAAAACCAAACTCGGTTTAATCGTATACTCAACAGAAATCTAAATAATTTTTTTATTATTAATATAATTTATGTTATTCTAACACGATCGTATTTGAAACGTGACAAGAAACAAAAACAAACGAAGACTTCGAGTCACCATCACCACTCTATGATATTTGAAGGGTCAAGAAGCAAACATTACTTACGTCATCACACGAAGAAAATTACATATGTTAATTAATGTAGCCAATTATTCAAGGGTCTATAAATATTTAAAGGGCTTAGAAGCTACAAGTAGTATAACCCTTATATGCACCACCTTGATTCGAAAATTGATGAGCCACATGAAACCTCAACATCTACTTGTTTGTCTTCTCTTCTTTTATGCTGTTTTTGCTTCTACTGCTTTAGCTGCTACTCAAACACAAGCAGAGGCACTTCTCAAATGGAAAGCTAGCTTTTTCAATCAAACCCAACTCCAAAATCTCACCTCATGGACTCACCTTCCCAGTAACTATAATGCCACCCCATGCCTATGGACTGGTATTTCATGCAATTCTGCTAGAAGTGTCAATGGCATCAACCTTACCAATTCTGGTTTACAAGGTACGCTGCATGGCTTTTCATTCACGCATTTCCCTGATCTTCAATCCCTTGATATCAGTCTCAATAATCTCTCTGGTACCATCCCACCACAAATCAGTTCCCTCTCCAAAGTCACCCATCTTAATCTCTCTGTCAACCAGTTTTCGGGGAGAATCCCGCCCCAAATTGGTCTTTTGAATAATCTTTTAGTTCTCAATTTTTATCAAAACAAACTTTTTGGCACAATTCCAAAAGAGATAGGTGATCTTACAAGTCTTAACAAGCTCTTTTTTGGTGCTAATAATCTTTCTGGTCCTATTCCTGAAACGATAGGGAATCTTAAATCTCTTGTGGAGTTAGATTTGTCTAAAAATCAACTCAATGGTTCAATCCCAAAATCAATAGCTCATCTAACAAATCTCACTATTCTCTATCTTTGGGGTAATAATCTTTCTGGCCCTATTCCTGATGAGATAGGGAACCTTAAATCTCTTGTGAAGTTAGGTTTGTCAAAGAATCAACTCAATGGTTCAATCCCAAAATCAATAGCTCATCTAACAAATCTCACTTTTCTCTTTCTTTGGGTTAATAATCTTTCTGGCCATATTCCTGATGAGATAGGGAACCTTAAATCTCTTGTGAAGCTAGCTTTGTCGAAGAATCAACTCAATGGTTCAATCCCAAAATCAATAGCTCATCTAACAAATCTCACTACTCTCCATCTTTGGGATAATAAACTTTCTGGTTATTTGCCCCAAAATATTTGCGAAAGTGGAAAACTTGTATACTTTTCAGTGAGGTTCAACTCTTTGTCTGGTCCAATCCCCAAAAGCCTGAAAACTTGCACGAGCTTATATCGGTTTAGCGTTCAAGGAAATCAATTGACGGGAAATATATCTGAAGAATTTGGTGTTTATCCAAATCTTAATTTTATAGATCTGAGCGACAATAAATTTTATGGTGAAATTTCCCAAAACTGGGGTAAATGCCAATCATTAGAATCCCTACTAATTGCGGGAAACAACATCAGCGGCAGCTTACCACCTGAGATTGGCAATGCAACCAAAATTCATAGCTTGAATCTCTCTTCAAATCGTTTAGTTGGGGTAATTCCAAAGGAGTTCGGGAGATTGACTAATATGTTGAAGCTGGAGATGAATGGAAATCAACTTTCGGGTCATATACCTTCAGTCATTGGCTCAATGACTAATCTTGAGTATCTCGATTTGTCAACAAACAAATTCAATGGGTCAATTCCAGTCACCCTGGGCGCTTTGCTCAAACTGCACCACTTGAATTTAAGCAACAACAAGTTAAGTCAAGAAATTCCATTTCAATTGGGGGAGCTAGTTCAATTGACGGAAATGGATTTAAGTTACAATGCATTGAAAGGAAGAATACCCTCCAATATGAGCGATATGGAGAGCTTGGTGACGCTTAACCTTTCCCGCAACAATCTTTCAGGTTCCATACCAACAAGTTTCCAAGACATGCACGGCTTGTTGTATGTTAACATATCTTACAATCACTTGGAAGGTCCTCTTCCCAACATAAGTGCATTTCGAAACATTTCGTTTGATGCAATACAAGGGAACAAAGGATTGTGTGGCGATGATTTTGTAGTTTTGCAACCTTGCATCAAACATGGCTCAAAAAAAAAGAAATTATAATATCGTTTTTGGAATCACATTCTCCCTTGTAGCAGTCGTTGCACTTGTATCTTCTTGCTTTACCATCTTTTTTGTATTAAAAAGAAGAAAGAAAAATGATCACCATCCAACAAATGATGACATGAAAGAAATTTCCTTTTCGATATTAAATTTTGATGGGAAAAGCATGCATGAGGAGATTATAAGGGCAACACAAGATTTTGATTCCAAATATTGTATTGGGAAAGGGGGACAAGGAAGCGTCTACAAATCAATTTTATCATCTTCCATAACAGTGGCTGTGAAGAAACTTAATTCGCAGTGGGATAATGAAAATAGTTTTGAGAAGGAGTTCTTAAGTGAATTAAGAGCGTTGACTGAAATAAGACACCGAAACATAGTGCAACTTTATGGGTTTTGTTCGCATCGACGACACTCATTTCTGGTGTTTGAGTATCTGGAAAGAGGCAGCTTAGCATCAGTTTTAAGCAAAGGTGAAGAAGCTAAGAATCTGGGTTGGATTCTGAGGGCAAATATTGTTAAAGGTGTAGCTCATGCCTTGTCCTACATGCACCATGATTGCTTGCTGCCAATTGTTCATCGAGACATATCAAGCAAAAACATTTTACTTGATGCTGAATATAAGGCCTCTGTTACGGACTTCGGTATTGCAAAGTTCTTAAACCCAGACTCAAAAAATTGGACCGATGTTGCATGCACATATGGCTACATAGCACCAGGTAATTATTTACATTATTTTAATCTGGATAATACTTGCATACAACTGGTCTCTTGTTATTTTCTATATTGTACTACATTGTTGATTTAATCCTTATATAATCCTTATATATATATATATATATATATATAGAGAGAGAGAGAGAGAGAGAGAGAGAGAGAGAGAGATTATAATCCAAATTGTGTAGTTCTTTAATTATCTTTATGTAAAAAAAAAGAATCGAATTGGAGATAATTTGGTCATTTATATGTATAAACTAATTGAACGGCTCAACACGAGCATCTCAATTGTTACCAGAACTGTTGACTTGTTTGATACACATGAATGACCAAATAATATCAATGTTGTTTTTTTTCTAGATGAATTTTAAATGGAGATTTAGAAATGGAAGAATTCTCATTATTATATATGTATTAGAACTATTAGTTAAATAAAAAAAAGGAGCATGAGGTAGGATATGTAAGTAATAATATATATGCATTAGAACTCAATAGTTATAGCTAGAAACTAATAATATATATTCTATTGCGAGCATTTTATACACAGAGCTTGCTTACACAATGGAGGTAACCGAGAAATGCGATGTTTATAGCTTTGGAGTTGTAACATTGGAAGTAATCATCGGACGACATCCCAAAGATATTTTTTCAGTTATATCATCATCGGGCTCGTCATTGTCTCCATCATCTGCAGGTGAAACTTCAATTGTAGATATCATGGACAATCGCATTTTGCATCCCACACCTCAAGAAGCATGTGAAGTGGTCTCTCTTGTGAAGGTGGCATTTGCATGCTTGAATTCGGACCCGCAATCTCGTCCGACAATGAAACAAGTTTCTCAACAACTTGAAATTCAGAGGATGCGTTTGTCAAAGCCATTAGATATGTTAACGTGTCGTGAATTATTGTTTTTTGTGGATGTTTTTAGTAGTTGATCAGAACGTGAGCCTCTTTTCACTCTGCCTGTGTCTTATTCTTAGAACAAAGGTTTCTTCATAAATGATTCCTTATCGTAATTTGTTTTATTCACTTGTTTGTTACGTCTCTTTGTATTCTATGTATTTATGAACGATAGTGGCTATTCACATCCTTATGTTTTCTATTTTCATCAAACAAACATTTGTGAAGTGAAGTTGTAGTTGATTAAAAATATAACTACAATGACTTATCTAAATACAAGTGACAATTCCAAATTACTAATTAAGTCCTTGAGTAATTAGTATCATTATTATAAACAAAAAAACTTAGTTTAATCAAAGAATTGAATATTGGTATGTTTATGGAAAATCAAACTTATGTACCAAAATTTTTCAATAGTAAGATTTCAATTTGACAATTAAACTAAGACACAAAAGGCTTTTGGGCTCAAACAAAACATAGATTTTATACAAAACGAGTCGTTTATAAAGCTATAAAATTCAAGACACGAAATCAACAATTACTCATCAGGGCACATCAACAATTCAAAATATCATCAATAGAATAGTAGTAGAGCAGCGCCATACTAATTTTTCATACGTACAACATCCGATCAGCCCCATCAATGAAACATCTTTACAAAAGAATGAATTCATTATTTAATTTAACCGATGTTCGTTATATTGGTTCAACTCTGAAAATTTAGGGTTTGAAAAGCAACTTCAAAATACAAAACATGAGGATTAATCACGAGTTCTGAAAATTTAGTAGTTGCGAAAATTCAGATTAATCAAGTAAAAAATTTCGGCAATCATGAATTGTCATCAATCTATACTCATAAACATTTTACATTCTCTCACTTGAGTATAACCCAAACTTATAACGCTATCTTGACATGCACAAGTTAGTAGTGATCAGAGAATCCGATCAACATATTCTTAACAATGTGAACTGCTGAAATACAAAACTCGAACCCAATACTCATAACATGTCACTATGCTTGATTAGTGCAGAACAATTGAACATGTAATGCTACTTTAGCATTAGTCATCCTATCACCACGACATGAACCAAAAACAGCACAATGTCACAACTTAAATTGGCATAAACTAAAGGATTTTAATAAACTAAACAGCCAAGATGAATTCTAAAACTGCAACAAAACAAGATTAGTGCATAACTTAATGACAAATGCTTAAGATAATCATTAAAAAAGCTAGCAAATCTGAAGTAATGCTTAAGATTAGTGCATAACTTATGCAACCAACTTGTTCAAAATGTAAATTTCAATCCAGGTATGTAAATAAAAATGAATTAACATGGATGTGAACCTTACTCCCACTAATCCAGAGTCTTTTTCACTCCCATATTTGTTATATGTTCGTTGAAAGCTCCCACTAGTAGAGTTTTATCTGCCAACATCTCATCGGTGATCTCCCATAAATAACCGATAATTAGACATGTAAAAGGAGAATTCTGGTTTTTCATTAAGATCATTGAATCCAACCAGATTCTTTAGTATGCCGATAATTGGCATAAAACATAAACACTTGCGAAAAACCATCATTCATAACAATTTTTTCATTAATCATTAATCTCTAACGTATAGAAATTACCAATTAAGTTAACGAGTGTGAAGCCCAAATATTTATTTAATTCAATTCTTCCACTTGGACAAACACTTACCATAGTGTTACTTTGACAATTTATATATGAATATATATAAACAACTAAGGAATATGGAAGCATTGAGTTGTCATGTGGCCGTGAGAATCATATATGAATATATATATATATATATATATAGGTTGTATCTTATGTAACTTATGAATATATAATCACAAGTTGGTAGGTTCCAACGCGAAAATTCAGGGCATTTAGGACTTCAGTGGAGACTGCTGTCAACCTCGCTACTACTCTTATCCTCACGGTCTATGAGCAGAAAGCCGTCCCCCTCATCGATAAATCTTTTTTCTTCTGCAGTATCCTGAATCATATGCCCTCTCTTTCTTACATGTTCTGTATGTTTCAGATGGTATCGATGATGTTGATCTAATGGTGGAAGGGGTCAATGACCCAACAGCCCTTATCAGCCTCGCCGATGAAGATCTTATCATTAAGAGATCTGTGTTTTGCCTTGAGCTGGAAGAAACGCCTCCTTGCCCAGTTTCAGCTGGTAACTCATTTGCTCTGCTATTGTCTCTGTAGTTGTTTTTCGTGTCTTCATATTTTGATTGATTATGGATTCGTCACAGGTACCCAGAGTTCCGTCTGTAGGCCATCTCATAAGGGCAAAGTGGTAGGCTCCCCTTCGTCGTCGGTAGCAGCTTCGCCAGTTCCTGCTTCCACTGCCTTTGTTGGTGTTGTTGCCATAGGAAGGAAGCAAAAGAAGCATTTGATTGGGGGAAAGGACTCGGATGAGAATATGTCCCTAACAGAGAAACTACAGGGCAAGAAGATTTCAAAACGTAAGGGTCAGCCCAAGACTCCTTAGCTTCCTTTTTGCTTATCCCAACTGATCCCTCTGCGGTTGAGGTTCAAACGAGTGCTGCTCCTATGGCTACTACTCCCGAGCACGTCTCTGCAAACGCTCATGATCAGGTGATCGAGTTATCTTCGCCGGGTCATTCTGTCTCGTCCTCTTTGGCCTCGATTGGCCCTCGAGAACCCATGGTTACAAGCGTGGATTCAGAGGCGATCGTCAATTCTCATGTCCCTTCTTCTATAGGGATGTTGATAGTGCCTTTCAGAGGCCTATTCTTTTCCTTGGTGGGACTGGAGACAACATCTACTACCTTACTCAGCACGCCTCCTCCCTCAGAGTTTGAGCTTGATGAGGCTGCAGGATCCGAAATGGACATAGGCAGTTCACCTCTGGGCGCATTATCTCAAGACGCTCGGGATGCTCGAAATGGACAATAGTATCTATTCACATCTCTATGTGATCCTTCTATCAATGAATTTTCAACGTTGGTTTATTAAATAATTAAGAAAATTAAGAGCATCTGAATCAAAGGCAAACCAGAGATAAGAAATCAACAGATACAAATGAGGAAGAAATGAACATGACAATAAAACTTTTTGTTCAATCAAGTTCATTTCATCAGTTTGATTGCTGAGAAAATGAGGAAGTCATTATTAATAAGAACATGCAGAAAAGTCATGAATTTGATTACTTATGTTTTTTTGTCAAAATTTGATTACTTGTGTTAATAATGATTAATTAATGTAGGAAGTTAATTAAAGTAGCCAATTACTTGTGTTAATGATGATTACTTACGTTAAATAGTTTATTTGATTAGTTTTTATTGTCAATTGTTTTCTAATTATTGACTTTTCACAGTCCTTACGCTATTTTGGGTTAATACAGCCCAATGATGATTAGTTAGCTGATTTAACTTAGGCCTCAAAAAAAATACACACCCCCTAAGTATCATAGAGAAAACATCAAGACATGAACCACCTCTTTCTTTTCTTCAATTTCTAATCTCACAAATCTTAATTTTCTTCTTCAACTCATTTTTCTTTTCTTTTTTTCCTTAAAAAAATTATTGAGTTTCTCCATTCTCAAATCTTCAAAGCATAAGATACTACTCTCTCGTCTTAGCTTGAAATGGAAATTGAAAATCAAGTTTTGGTTTTGGCTAAGAATTATAAATAATTGCTTTCAAAATAAAATAGGTGATGCCCTCTTTGTTGATTGTATAACCCTACAAGTTGAAAGAGATTTTACTTAACCTATCAATAATAAAGAGGTCATGGAGGATTTGATGCTTTTGAGACTCGAAAATTACAAAATTCTATGAAGTGATAATTTCTATTGCATTGTATGCTTATGAAATGATAATTCTATAAAGTGATAATTTGTATCCCACTAACTTGAACTTTTTTTTTTTAATGTTTAGCAATGATATTCCCTTTGTATAGTCGTGTTTCTTCCATATTCTTTGTTTCTCCGTGCGTAGTTGACGGGACTAGGAGACTTCTCTACAACCCACAGTCGATGGCAAACACTACCCCTATAACCGCCCAAATATATAACTCGGGTGGGCAGCTGAGGGGACTGTGGGACTTACCAGCCTTTGCCACCACCTAAGAAGTGGTGCTAGGATCAAATGCACTAATTGGGACCCAGTTCTACTAGATTTGGCTCGCAAGCTGACACGATCTCGCGTGATGTGTCATACACCCGTCTGGCACACGTGTGAGACAAGGGATAACCCAAAACTTTAGCCCCTTCGGAGCTTCCAGAGCGCGACAAGATCTGCGGAGGAGTGTGATGTCTCGATTTCTACTACAGCATGCATCTGCGATCAACCTGAAGGGTATTAAAAACTATTAAAAGCTGTGAGTTGACGAAAATAAATAATTTAATAAAACACATTTCAAAAATGCATTTATACCCTTCACTAAAAACCATGCATGCATTCGAAAACTAGTTCACTCAAATACAATAAAACTATTTATTAACCAAAGCCATTTCATTCCTCAAATCATTAGGGCATTAGCCCAAAACCGTAAAGTCAACCAAGTGGGAACTCAACCCAAAACCATAAATCCAAACCATGTGGGAACTCAGCCCAAAACTGTAAAACCAAATTATATGGGTCCCTACCCAAATCCATAAGCACATAAATACCAAATAACCAAATCCAGTGAAATACAGTTTATCAATCCTTGGCATCCCAGATGTCTGACCTCTCGAATTTCAGGATTAATTAGTGATTAATTAAGGATGATTGTGATCGCGGACGGACGATGTAAAATGACCATTTTGCCCCTGAAATTGGACGAAATGTTGACTTTATAATTATAAATTATGTGTTTATAATTTATAATTTTTATATTTTAATTTTAGAACAAATGAAACATCACAGCCACCACCACTCAATTATTAATTTCCTCATTTCAATTTTAAATATCTGTTATTAGAAGCTAGACGTAGTATTCTTAATAAATTAAAGTTTGTTTTACAATTGATATTTAAAGAAGCAAATAAAAAAAAAGTCATCACAAGAAGCAAATTAGCAGACTAAAAAAGACTTCGAGTAAAGAACATGCAGAAAGTCATTAATTTGATTAATTATGTTAATGATGATTAATTAATGTCGGAAGTTAAATTAATGTAGCCAAACAAGAGTTATGTTAGAGCTTTTATATTTTAATTTTAGAAAAAATGAAACATCACAACCACCACCACTCAATTATCGATTTCTTCATTTCAATTTTAATGGTCTGCTATTAGAGGTAGGTACGTATCTGTTAAAATTTCTAACTGATTTACTTTAATTATTATTTATTTAACGGTTTAAATTTGACTATATAAAAATCAAACAAATTCAGATAAGAAAAAAAAATCGCCAAAAATCAAACAAATTCAATTTTAATACCACGGGTAGTGTCCAATCGCCTTCACGTGGTTATCACGTAAAAGAATTGTCTTCTTTAGGCTTTTGATAATGTGACAAGCTTTAGGCATCTCATCAGCAAAGAAAAAAAAATATCATTTTCGCTTGTCACTTCAATTTTTTTCTTATACACATATATTTAAACCAAACTCGGTTTAATCGTATACTCAACAGAAATCTAAATAATTTTTTAAGCTTTTGATAATTTTTTAGCCTAAAGAATTGTCTTCTTTAGGCTTTTGATAATGTGACAAGCTTTAGGCATCTCATCAGCAAAGAAAAAAAAATATCATTTTCGCTTGTCACTTCAATTTTTTTCTTATACACATATATTAAAACCAAACTCGGTTTAATCGTATACTCAACAGAAATCTAAATAATTTTTTTTATTATTAATATAATGTATGTTATTCTAACACGATTGGATTTGGAACGTGAAAAGAAACAAAAACAAACGAAGACTTCGAGTCACCATCACCACTCTATGATATTTGAAGGGTCAAGAAGCAAACATTACTTACGTCATCACAAGAAGAAAATTACATATGTTAATTAATGTAGCCAATTATTCAAAGGTCTATAAATATTTAAAGGGCTCAGAAGCTACAAGTAGTATAACCCTTATATGCACCACCTTGATTCGAAAAATGATGAGCCACATGAAACCTCAACATCTACTGCTTTGTCTTCTCTTCTTTTATGCTGTTTTTGCTTCTACTGCTTTTGCTGCTACTCAAACACAAGCAGAGTCACTTCTCAAATGGAAAGCTAGCTTTTTCAATCAAACCCAACTCCAAAATCTCACCTCATGGACTCACCTTCCCAGTAACTATAATGCCACCCAATGCCTATGGACTGGTATTTCATGCAATTCTGCTGGAAGTGTCAATGGCATCAGCCTTACCAATTCTGGTTTACAAGGTACGCTACATGATTTTTCATTCTCGCATTTCCCTGATCTTCAATCCCTTGATATCAGTTTCAATAATCTCTCCAGTACCATCCCACCACAAATCAGTTCCCTCTCCAAACTCACCCATCTTAATCTCTCTGTCAACCAGTTTTCGGGGAGAATCCCGCCCCAAATTGGTCTTTTGAATAATCTTTTAGTTCTCAATTTTTATCAAAACAAACTTTTTGGCACAATTCCAAAAAAGATAGGTGATCTTACAAGTCTTAACAAGCTCTTTTTTGGTGCTAATAATCTTTCTGGTCCTATTCCTGAAACGATAGGGAACCTTAAATCTCTTGTGGAGTTAGATTTGTCTGAAAATCAACTCAATGGTTTAATCCCAAAATCAATAGCTCATCTAACAAATCTCACTCTTCTCTATCTTTGGGGTAATAATCTTTCTGACCCTGTTCCTGATGAGATAGGGAACCTTAAATCTCTTGTGAAGCTAGGTTTGTCAAAGAATCAACTTAATGGTTCAATCCCAAAATCAATAGCTCATCTAACAAATCTCAATATTCTCTATCTTTGGGGTAATAATCTTTCTGGCCCTATTCCTGATGAGATAGGGAACCTTAAATCTCTTGTGAAGTTAGGTTTGTCAAAGAATCAACTCAATGGTTCAATCCCAAAATCAATAGCTCATCTAACAAATCTCACTACTCTCCATCTTTGGGATAATAAACTTTCTGGTTACTTGCCCCAAAATATTTGCGAAAGTGGAAAACTTGTATACTTTTCAGTGAGGTTCAACTCTTTGTCTGGTCCAATCCCCAAAAGCCTGAAAACTTGCACGAGCTTATATCGGTTCAGTGTTCAAGGAAATCAATTGACGGGAAATATATCTGAAGTATTTAGTGTTTATCCAAATCTTAATTTTATAGATCTGAGCGACAATAAATTTTATGGCGAAATTTCTCAAAACTGGGGTAAATGCCAATCATTAGAATCCCTACTAATTGCGGGAAACAACATCAACGGCAGCTTACCACCTGAGATTGGCAATGCAACAAAAATTCATAGCTTGAATCTTTCTTCAAATCGTTTAGTTGGGGTAATTCCAAAGGAGTTCGGGAGATTGACTAATATGTTGAAGCTAGAGATGAATGAAAACCAACTTTCGGGTCATATACCTTCAGTCATTAGCTCATTGACTAATCTTGAGTATCTCGATTTGTCAACAAACAAATTCAATGGGTCAATTCCAGTCACCATGGGCGCTTTGCTCAAACTACACCACTTGAATTTAAGCAACAACAAGTTAAGTCAAGAAATTCCATTTCAATTGGGGGAGCTAGTTCAATTGACGGAAATGGATTTAAGTTACAATGCATTGAAAGAAAGAATACCCTCCAAAATGAGCGATATGGAGAGCTTGGTGACGCTTAACCTTTCCCGCAACAAGCTTTCAGGTTCCATACCAACAAGTTTCCAAGACATGCACGGCTTGTTGTGTGTTAACATATCTTACAATCACTTGGAAGGTCCCCTTCCCAACATAAGTGCATTTCGAAACATTTCGCTTGATGCAATACAAGGGAACAAAGGATTGTGTGGCGATGATTTTGTAGTTTTGCAACCTTGCATCAAACATGGCTCAAAAAAAAGAAATTATAATATCGTTTTTGGAATCACATTCTCCCTTGTAGCAGTCGTTGCACTTGTATCTTCTTGCTTTACCATCTTTTTTGTATTAAAAAGAAGAAAGAAAAATGATCACCATCCAACAAATGATGACATGAAAGAAATTTCTTTTTCGATATTAAATTTTGATGGGAAAAGCATGCATGAGGAGATTATAAGGGCAACACAAGATTTTGATTCCAAATATTGTATTGGGAAAGGGGGACAAGGAAGCGTCTACAAATCAATTTTATCATCTTCCATAACAGTGGCTGTGAAGAAACTTAATTCGCAGTGGGATAATGAAAATAGTTTTGAGAAGGGATTCTTAAGTGAATTAAGAGCGTTGACTGAAATAAGACACCGAAACATAGTGCAACTTTATGGGTTTTGTTCGCATCGACGACACTCATTTCTGGTGTATGAGTATCTGGAAAGAGGCAGCTTAGCATCAGTTTTAAGCAAAGGTGAAGAAGCTAAGAATCTGGGGTGGATTTTGAGGGCAAATATTGTTAAAGGTGTAGCTCATGCCTTGTCCTACATGCACCATGATTGTTTGCTGCCAATTGTTCATCGAGACATATCAAGCAAAAACATTTTACTTGATGCTGAATATAAGGCCTCTGTTTCGGACTTCGGTACTGCAAAGTTCTTAAACCCAGACTCAAAAATTTGGACCGATGTTGTAGGCACATATGGCTACATAGCACCAGGTAATTATTTACATTATTTTAATCTGGATAATACATGCATACAACTGGTCTCGTGTTATTTTCTATATTGTACTACGTTGTTGATTTAATCCTTATATAATCTATATATATATATATAGAGAGAGAGAGAGAGAGAGATATATATATATATATATATTATAATCCAAATTTTGTAGTTCTTTAATTATCTTTATGTAAAAAAAAGAATCGAATTAGAGATAATTTGGTCATTTATAGGTATAAACTAATTGAACGGCTCAACACGAGCATCTCAATTGTTACCAGAACTGTTGACTTGTTTGATACACATGAATGACCAAATAATATCAATGTTGTTTTTTTTTTCCTAGATGAATTTTAAATGGAGATTTAGAAATGGAAGAATTCTCATTATTATATATGTATTAGAACTATTAGTTAAAAAAAAAAAAAAAAAAAGGAGCATGAGGTAGGATATGTAAGTAATAATATATATGCATTAGAACTCAATAGTTATAGCTAGAAACTAATAATATATATTTTACTGCGAGCATTTTATACACAGAGCTTGCTTACACAATGGAGGTAACCGAGAAATGCGATGTTTATAGCTTTGGAGTTGTAACATTGGAAGTAATCATCGGACGACATCCCAAAGATATTTTTTCAGTTATATCATCATCGGGCTCGTCATTGTCTCCATCATCTGCAGGTGAAACTTCAATTGTAGATATCATGGACAATCGCATTTTGCCTCCCACACCTCAAGAAGCATGTGAAGTGGTCTCTCTTGTGAAGGTGGCATTTGCATGCTTGAATTCGGACCCGCAATCTCGTCCGACAATGAAACAAGTTTCTCAACAACTTGAAATTCAGAGGATGCGTTTGTCAAAGCCATTAGATATGTTAACGTGTCGTGAATTATTGTTTTTTGTGGATGTTTTTAGTAGTTGATCAGAACGTGAGCCTCTTTTCACTCTGTCTGTGTCTTATTCTTAGAATAAAGGATTCTTCCTAGATGATTCCTTATCGTAATTTGTTTTATTCACTTGTTTGTTACGTCTCTTTGTATTCTATGTATTTATGAAAGATAGTGGCTATTCACATCCTTATGTTTTCTATTTTCATCAAACAAAAATTTGTGAAGTGAAGTTGTAGTTGATTAAAAATATAACTACAATGACTTATCTAAATACAAATGACAATTACAAATTACTAATTAAGTCCTTGAGTAATTAGTATCATTATTATAAACAAAAAAACTTAGTTTAATCAAAGAACTGAATATTGGTATGTTTCTGGAAAATCAAACTTATGTATCAACAATTCAAAATATCATCAATGAAACATCTTTACAAAAGAATGAATTCATTATTTAATTTAACCGATGTTCGTTATATTGGTTCAACTCTGAAAATTTAGGGTTTGAAAAGCAACTTCAAAATACAAAACATGAGGATTAATCATGAGTTCTGAAAATTTAGTAGTTGCGAAAATTCAAATTAATCAAGTGAAAATTTTTGGCAATCATGAATTGTCATCAATCTATACTCATAAACATCTTACATTCTCGCACTTGAGTATAACCCAACCTTAAAACGCTATCTTGACATGCACAAGTTAGTAGTGATCAGATAATCCGATCAACATATTCTTAACAATGTGAACTGCTGAAATACAAAACTCGAACCCAATACTCATAACATGTCACTATGCTTGATTAGTACAGAACAATAGAACATGTAATGCTACTTTAGCATTAGTCATCCTATCACCACGACATGAACCAAAAACAGCACAATGTCACAACTTAAATTGGCGTAAACTAAAGGATTTTAATAAACTAAACAGCCAAAATCTGGTCCGATATGAAAACATTATTGTAGGTTTCCAAAATGAATTCTAAAACTGCAACAAAACAAGATTAGTGCATAACTTAATGACAAATGTTTAGGATAATCACTAAAAAAGCTAGCAAATCTGAAGTAATGCCTCTATTGTCTTTGTAAAACTGTATGCAACAACATTAGGTCAAATCTTATGCAACCAACTTGTTCAAAATGTAAATTTCAATCCAGGTATGTAAATAAAAATGAATTAACAAAGATGTGAACCTTACTCCCACTAATCCAGAGTATTTTTCAGTCCCATATTTGTTATATGTTCGTTGAAAGCTCCCACTAGTAGAGTTTTATCTGCCAACATCTCATCGGTGATCTCCCATAAATAACCGATAATTGGACATGTAAAAGAGAATTCTGGTTTTTCATTAAGATCATTGAATCCAACCAGATTCTTTAGTATGCCGATAATTGGCATAAAACATAAACACTTGCGAAAAACCATCATTCATAACAATTTTTTCATTAATCATTAATCTCTAATGTATAGAAATTACCAATTAAGTTAACGAGTGTGAAGCCCAAATATTTATGAGCAGAAAGCCGTCCCCCTCACTCTGAATTACACTGGTAGGTTCCAACGCGAAAATTCAGGGCATTTAGGACTTCAATGGAGACTGCTGTCAACCTCACTACTACTCTTATCCTCACGGTCTATGAGCAGAAAGCCGTCCCCTCATCGATAAATCTTTTTTCTTCTGCAGTATCCTGAATCATATGCCCTCTCTTTCTTACATGTTTTGTATGTTTCAGATGGTATTGATGATGTTGATCTAATGGTGGAAGGGGTCAATGACCCAACAGCCCTTATCAGCCTCGCCGATGAAGATCTTATCATTGAGAGATCTGTGTTTTGTCTTGAGCTGGAAGAAACGCCTCCTTCCCCAGTTTCAGCTGGTAACTCATTTGCTCTGTTATTGTCTCTGTAGTTGTCTTTCGTGTCTTCATATTTTGATTGATTATGGATTTGTCACAGGTACCCAGAGTTCCGTCTGTAGGCCATGTCATAAGGGCAAAGTGGTAGGCTCCCCTTCGTCTTCGGTAGCAGCTACGTCAATTCCTGCTTCCACTGCCTTTGTTGGTCTTGTTGCCATAGGAAGGAAGCAAAAGAAGCATTTGATTGGGGGAAAGGACTCGGATGAGAATATGTATACCTACATGGCAAGAAGATTTCAAAACGTAAGGGTCAGCCCAAGACTCCTTGGCTTCCTTTTTGCTTATCCTAACTGATCCCTCTGCGGTTGAGGTTCAAACGAGTGCTGACATTACAACCTTTCTGTCGTTTCACCAATTTGATTGCTGGGAAAGTAAAGATCGTCTGCATTATTCATAAGAGACAAAAAAGACTTCGACTGTGAACATGTACAAAAGCCATCAATTTGATTCCAGTAAAAAAAAAAAAAATCAGTTTGGTTACTTGTGTTATAAGAAATGAATTAATAAATGTATCAAGAAATTAACATGACAATAAAACTTTTTGTTCAATCAAGTTCATTTCATCAGTTTGATTGCTGAGAAAATGAGGAAGTCATTATTAATAAGAACATGCAGAAAAGTCATGAATTTGATTACTTATGTTTTTTTTGTCAAAATTTGATTACTTGTGTTAATAATGATTAAGTAATGTAGGAAGTTAATTAAAGTAGCCAATTACTTGTGTTAATGATGATTACTTACGTTAAATAGTTTATTTGATTAGTTTTTATTGTCAATTGTTTTCTAATTATTGACTTTTCACAGTCCTTACACTATTTTGGGTTAATACAGCCCAATGATGATTAGTTAGCATGATGTGTCATACTCCCGTCTGGCACACGTGTGAGACAAGGGATAACCCAAAACCTTAGCCCTTTCGGGCTTCCAGAGCGCGCCAGGATCTGCGGAGGAGTGTGATGTCTCGATTTCTACTACAGCCCGCATCTTCGATCAACCTGAAGGGTATTAAAAACTATTAAAAACTGTGAGTGGAAGAAAATAAATAATTTAATAAAACACATTTCAAAAAGTACATTTATACCCTTCACTAAAAACCATGCATGCATTCGAAAACCAGTTAACTCAAATACAGTAAAACCATTTATTAACCAAAGCCATTTCATTCCTCAAATCATTAGGGCCTTAACCCAAAACCGTAAAGTCAACCAAGTGGGAACCCAACCCAAAACCATAAATCCAAACCATGTGGGAACTCAGCCCAAAACTATAAAACCAAAGTATATGGGTCCCTACCCAAATCCATAAGCACAGAAATACCAAATAACCAAATCCAATGAAATACAGTTTACCAATCCTTGGCATCCCATATGCCTGACCTCCCGAATTTCAGGATTAATTAGTGATTAATTAAGGATGATTGTGATCGCGGACGAACGATATAAAATGACCATTTTGCTCCTGAGATTGGGCGAAATGTTGACTTTTGACCCGGGTGGTCCAATGCACGAGGGCCGATGATCGTGACGTAGATCGGGACGTTACGAGTTCGTAGACAGGCGACAAGTCGAAATCGGACGTTCGATGGAAAAGTTACGGGTCTAAAAAGTTTTACGGCACTATTCACGTAAATCGAGAAAAGACCACACGTGGCAGGATTTGATATAAACGTAAAAACGACTCATTTTCAGATAGCGTATCACAAGTATGTTGCTTATAAATTCCCACGAAAATAGTGATTTCCCTCTTACAATGTTATTGCTCCGAACCTTCATCACAGTCCACAAGTATGTTGCTTATAAATTCCCACGAAAATAAGAAGTTAAGGTCGAATTATGGGCACCCTTAAAAGCGTATCACATGGCATTATTAGGACAAGAGTTTTTTTTTTGGTCTCTCTATTGTGTGCGATGGGAATGCGAAAGCGAAAGCTGAAGCTGGTGGTTCGTTTAGAGGTTGAATAATGAGCCCACAAATACTTGAAGGCACCGTCACAGAAAACAACGGTGTTATAGTGTATTTAATTTAAATATGTTACAATCATGGATGACCATGAAAATACCGCAATATCCGTAGAACTTCATTGATTTATCCGTGTTTTAGGAAAAAAATATCCACGATATTTTTATGAATATACTCGTATTTAATGTCTTAACATAAAATTAGGCAACAGAAGAAAATCTCCTCTCAATTTCTATGATATAAGTATTAATCTTATATAAATATTATTAGATACATAATTTTTTTTCTAAAATCTTATTAAAAAATTTCAAATTTTGGACTAAATTTCTAAGATTTTCTTGTTAAGTATGAACGATTATCGATATTTTTATAAATTTAACAGGTGACATTTCCATAAAAATGATATTTACATCTTTAATTATAATATAACTGTTGAAATTTAACTGTAGACATTTCCATAAAAATAATATTTATTGTTCACATATATTATAATAAATAAACTAAATACTCCACTTCGTTTTAATAATCTCCCCACCAGCTCCTACTTCTTGATTGGTTATATTGAAATATGCCGTAATCCTATCTTGGCGACAAAAGCGAGCCTTCATTTCAATAATCCTTGCAATAACGCTATTATCTATTAACCTACGCCATAAGTTAGGTATTTGCCAATATTAGCTCAACGACCACCAATGTTGATCCCCGCACAACCAGAGGTTTTCTGGTCGGACACGTGGATCATGTAGCTCATCCCACAGCTCTCACAAACAGCGAGTTCTTTTTCATTTAAGGTCAGACACATGCCAACTGAGCCACTGACCAACACAAGGTCCCATGAAACCCAAACACGGGGTACTATTAAACTCTGTACTGTGTCAAATTCTAGACAAAATTCAGAGACTGAAAAGAATGATGCAAATTAATTTAGGTATTTTTATTCAATGTCTGGTCAGGTAGGCAGTTGCCCTTTGGGCATTTTGCCTCTTTTGGCTTCTTATTGGATCCTTGCTGACCAAACAAAACTAAAATGTAGACACATAAATCCAAAGACATTACTCTCAAGTTCAGGGCCACCCTTGTATGAGCAAAACACACTTAGAAACTCTCTTCATCACCAGATAGGATAAAGTTCATTGATACCGAGTATGGTAGCTTAAGCTCCCAATGAACAAAGCTTCCCTCATATGCATCTTCTCTGCCCTAAACTTGCTGAGTCGGCAGAGAAGATGATCTCCGGTTTGACCAAGAAGTCTTCTCGGTCGTCAGTCTTCAGATGACTCATATATGCTGCTGCGATGGTTAGTGAAACATCTTACGGCCATCCTTGCCGTACATTTTCCAAACTTTCTGGCACTAAATATGGATTTTACTTGTAAAAAGATCTATACTACACAATTTGCATAGAAAAAAAAACATGTAAAGCATATAGTACCCCTTCATGTCATCTGGGACAATCGACTTCCTGCTTCCCATTTGCACGACAGTCAATGCCTATGCTCAATGCTACACCATTCTCTTCATAGAATTTTCTGGAAGGAGACTCGTTGCTTTAGGTCCGGTTCTAATTCGCTGTAAGATCCAATAAAGAAAGTTTTTAGCTAATTGCATAAAGTTTTGGAATCAGATCCTATTATTGGATTGTAATTCAAAATGACATCTACATGCAATTAATTTAACAAGATTTAGTATCGTATTTATGTTGTTTTTGGAAACACAACTTCCAGCAACACCCTTGGTTTCCATTACATTAACGCTCTATTCCCTTTTTGGAAAGAAAAGCTGAAGACATAGGCATCAAAAAAATAGTTATAAACGATACAGAACAAATTAGAGAAAGGTTGCTTACCCCATAGATCTGTGAGGCTGACTTCGTCATTTGAACTAAACCAATAATCATCATTGGCCTTCAAACAGAATTATCATACACAAATCAGTTAGTTAGGTTAACAATGGCCGATGACAGAAAAAGAAATACATAAATAAGTAAAAAGCACTTCAAAAGCTACATGGGAGGAAATGAATACTAACATCAAAGTGTGAAGGAATAATCTTCTGAATCCCAGAAGATGCTTCTGAGGCTGGTAAGCTGAGAATATCAGAAATTATCTTTTTATTACCATGATGATATGAAGACAGCCCTCCATCGTCCACTCTGCAATAATCACTACTATTCCTACTTGAACCCACTGAGTCCCGTCGCTTAACAGAAAAACTCTCATGTTGACCTTGAGATTTGCTACAAACATTGAGAATACAGGTATCACACCAAAGTATGTGATTGTGTGTGTGTGAGAATGAGAGAGAGAGAGAGAGAGATTAAAGAGCAAAAATACCTCAAGAGGTACACATCTATAGGTCCTAAAGTGCTTCGGACAATCATTTCAAACCGGCTTTGGGGAAAAGAAATATCCTGGTCAATTGAGAACCAAGTTAGATACTAATACTATTCACAAATTCACAAACCACAGCCATCCAAGGTACCCACCTCATCAGGATCAACAACTTCGATATAACTAGCTTGAGGAGCTTTAATCGCAAGAAGTGTTTGATTCTGTGAAAAAGAAAGCAGTAAGAAAACAGTGGGATTGATGAAAGTTAAAAACACAAAGCACAAACAAATGAAAGTTTCAAAAATCCACATGAAAAAGGGAAAACACCTGAAAGCAATGAAGGCTCAAAATATCTTCCTCTGTCAAGAATAGGTACCTAAAAAGTTGATTTCAGATGATTATAAAGTTACGAAAAAAAATAACTTCCTTTGATGCATAAGGAAAACAAGAAGACTTGGAAAATACTTTTTATGGTTTTCATCTTCCTCCAGGGCTCTTATAAGTTCTTGTTTTTCCCTGAAAAAGTAACCTCATGAGAGCTCAACATACAAAAAACATCTCAAAGCGTCCCTCTAAATTCTAAACAACCAACCTTATGGCTTCATCAAGCCTGCATTCTTCAACATATAAACTTCCAACTTCATCCTGAAAAAAAAAAAACAAATGTTGTGCATGGTTAGAGAGTTCAAATTACTTCAAGTTTGCAACATGAGTATATCAAAATGTAGGAGGCTTTGAATTTTGCTTGAAACCACTGATTACATTGCAATATGTACCTACACAACCAGTTTGAATTTTGATGAAATTATTTATCTATCCGTCCCAACAACTAGTGCATCTACATTTCCCAAGATAGAAACTCATTTGAATATAGATTAATAACCTCGAAAACTAACAGATTAGCCTCATTATATAAAAAGTGTCAGTAATCTTTCAAAGTTTCCATACAAGGCATAAGCCTACATTCAGTGAGCAAGAAGTTGAGTTATGAACAAGATCCAAGAGCTATTTTAGATGCACCTTTATTCTAGAAACATCCAGCTCCCCTGGCTCAGATCCAGTATATCCCCTGTCATTAAAGTGCATTAGTTATATCAAAACATAAATAGAAAGTAACAAAGAGACGTGAAGATTGATATAATTACTTCCAGCGTATGTGATTCTTCGAAGTTTTCTCTATCAAATTTATTCCTTCAAGAACATTCGTAATATCATATATCCTCCTCTTTTGAACCTGTAACAACCACTAAGGTATGAAATACAATAAATAGACTAGGAAAATTCAAGAAGGTGTTGTTCAGACATAACAGCAACTGCATGATTAAATCTCATTACAGGCTTTGTCTCAAGGAAATATAGTATACCTCCAACACCTCTGCTGCTTTGTTCAAATCAAGGGTTCTATCCTTGGCCTCCTGAAGTAACATGACAAACTTCTTGGTTAACAAGCCTGCAAATAACATATTACAACCGTTAACAACCTTGATCTCCACATCGAGTAAGATGTCAATACTCAACAATACATACTGAATGAATTCCTATAACAAAAGAAGTGCTTTAAAGTGTATGCATTGTTAGATGGAGAAGGGGAGAGACATCCCTCCAAATGAAGTTTATTCTCAACTTACCTAAAGAGCTGTCAAAACGGCAACCAGTAGTTGGATTCAGACCATTATGAGAGCCTGCAGTCGATTTTTGAGTCCCAACCTTGGTATACTTAGGAACCAGTGATTTAGCATTATGCTTTATACCTGAGCAGGACTGTGGTGTCCGGAAAGGATCATTAAGTAGCTTGCTCCGTCCAGCAGCAGCTTCTTCCCCGCCAATCTGAACCTCATTGTTATCTATTTCCATTTTTGGACGCAGCTGCAGTAATTATTGTTTATCGTAACTATGAGAGATGTGCAAAACGAATACATATCAAGCATGCTAAAGGGCGGAAAAAAAAAAAAATTCATGCACTACCATTCAAAGTCTGTTGATGCAACACATGCATAAAAGAACTATATAATGAATAAAAATGACATTCAGGCACACCAGCAAGTACAACCAACTAATTTGAAACAACCTAACCACTGCCATCATTATTGTTAATGTTAAATCATTTAACAAACAGCGAAATTATTAAAGAGAAACAATGAGGACTTTGTATAACTCTAAAATCTAAGTCTCTTTGATGGACTATAATTGGATTTTTCTTTCCTATTCTTCTTTTTCTTTTAATAAGCTGAGATATAGTTCATAACTCATGGAGAATGCTCCAGTCAGTCGCCCACGAGGCGAGTAGCAAAAAATAAAATTCTTTCTATTTAATGCAATTAAGGCAGATTGTGCAATTAATGTGAGGGCATGTAGATAGGATCACCAATTGTTAAGAGAAATTATAGCTAAGAAATCACGAATTGAACATTATAAAGAAGCAGGAGGTGCAGGTAATACAATTCATATGAATCGTATAATACAACAGTAAAATCAAGCCGCAAGCCAATGAGATCCGCAACGAATTATCAACTACAAAGAAATAAACAAATGATTAAGACGCAGTAAAACCTCTAAACCTTTGAAATACCGTGAATCTGAAACTGAATTTTTATAAATCAATAGGGATGATATGAGAAAGTAATTACTGGTGATTATACTTTAAGAGGTCAATAACTAACAAGAAAGTAATTCAACAGATTGAAAAAAAAAGGACGACGATGATGGTGCTGATGATGAAGAGCAGAAACTCACAGCAAGCTTGGCGAAAGCGGAATGGGCGTCAGCGTGAGCGGCGAAAGATTTACCGTTGAGGCGGCGGTGGTTGGAGTCGTTGGAAGGAGCGAAAGCAGGTAATGAATGAGGTCGAAGACATTGAGAGGAAGGCAAAGGCGGAGAATACTGATAGCTCTGATGGTGGTTCTGATGGCTCTGAGTTTGCGAATGAGACTGGAGCAGCTGGAACTCGAACTGAGACTGTCGAAGAAGACGATTCGGATCCTCCATCTCCATGGCTGAGCGGGAGAGAAACAAGATTGAAAGAATGCGAGAAAAAAAAAAAGAGGTAGGTTTTTGAGTGTTGGAGGGAAGAGGGGGGAAATTGACTCGGGTTTCGCGAGGTTATCGATGTTGTGTATATTACTCTTGTTTGTGAATTAAGAATAATAATAATTACTCCAATTTTATGTTTTAAGGAGTTTTTCTGGAAAAGGAAGAGGAAAGCAAAGAAGAAGGCAAATCAAATGAAACTCGAAAAATACGAAGAGAGAGTTTAAGCGCCGTCAGTCAAGTGACGCAACACAACCAGCGGGAAACGTATGTGGGCGAGTTCGAATCAACCTTCACGTGGGTTTCTCTTCTGATTTCCAAGCCGGGCGCAAATTATATGGGCCGAATACTCGGGCTTTGCCTTTTTCTTCATCCTGGGCTTGGGATTGGAATTGGGCTTTCACAATATTATTAGACTGACGGGCTCTCATTACTTTTAATTATTTTATTAAATTTGAGCAAATTAAACTTTATTACATTATGATTTACATCTAATAACAGATTCATATCTAAATTTTCACATGTCAGAATTTATATCTCAAACTCTTCAAATTGATACACTTTGACCTCTTTGTTACAATTTTTATCAAATCTGAAATAAGACCCAAAATTTTAAATAACAAAATATTAATTTAAATTTATTAAATTTATTTATTTTAAAGATATTCAAAAAAACTACTTCCAGATTAAAAAAATTTACAAAATGTACAAAATTAAAAACTTAAAAAAAAAATCTAAAAAATTATTTATGTACTAAAGTAATTTGTATTTCTCCTTCATCTTTATTTTTTTACTAAAATCTTATTTCACAAAATTAAAAATTAAAAAAAAATATTTATTTAGAGAAACAAATTACTTTCATACATAAATAATTTTTTTAATTTTTGTAAACTTAATTTTTTTAATTTTTATTATTTGAAAGTAAATTGTTTTTTTTCAAAATAAATAATTTTTACAAATTTAAATTAATATTTTATTTTTAAAAATTGTAGATCTCATTTCAAATTTGACAAAAAATTTAACAAAAGATCAAGGTATAACAATTTAAAGAGTTAAATGTGAAAATTGTAACATTTGAATTTTAAGTATGAATCTATTATAAGGTGTAAATCACAAAGTAATAAAGTGTAATTTACTCAAAAAAATTAATCACACACGTAAAATTGAATAAAGAGCATACAGACAAATCAAAATTGAAGTAGTTGCACACCCTGCAAGGGGAAAAAATAATTGCTGTAGTTGCAAGTTCACAGAGGAAAGAAAATAGAATCACTAGTGTACATTTTTGGACTGGTTTTGCTGCTCCCGAACATCCAAGTAAAATGTAGGGGATGATTATGGTGCTTTAGACGCAGAATCAGCACATATCTTCGTCCCGCTGAGAATGTATCCGCCGAAGCCGTTCATCTGCATGCATGGATGGGTTCTTGAAGGAAGTACCTGCACAAATTTATTTAGATGCAACAGATCAGTCTCTTTTCAGCACAAGAATCATCGTAAAACACAGTAGCAGATCAGATGAGGCTACATAAAGAAGACCAAACAAACCTGGTATTCGCGTAACCAAGGTTCTGAAATTTGCATGCCAATTGCCATTTTCCCCTGTTGTAAGTTGTGCATGCACGTTGCAAGAGGCTGCATCGTGAAGAAAATGAAAGTTTCAATTTAATATTCTACTAATGAGTGAAGAATCCGTAGAAATAAATTAAGCATTTGAAGCTAACGACCTGAAGATACTGGTGATAAATAGCGAAAGGAGCAGAATTTGATACGAGTGGTAGGATCTGTTTAATCAAGCTCCAAGAATCCAGCTCTGGTGCTGCTATAATCAAACTGCAAAGAGGATGTGGAGCAACTATCAAACCGATGCGTCTTTCGACTAGTTAATTCAGTAATTGAGCATGCAACAATGGTTACCTAGAAAAGCCATTCTCTTTCCACGAGCTGATGACTTCCTGTGGTGCTTTTTCTCCCAACTTTGCAGCTTTGGACACTTTGATTACCGAAGAACTGGTGGACTCGGGAATAACATCTGATATCACATTCTTGATTACTGAAGAACTGGTGGACTCGGGAATAACATCTGATATCGCATTCTCAGATATAAGAGGAACATCTTCCATGTTGACGGATGAAGGACTTTGGCCCTGAAAAAGGAAGCAGAGACCATTAAAAAACCGCAAGACCACAACTGTGCAGACACAAAAAGGTACCTTACTTACGTTTGACTGATTTTCCATATTACAAGCGTCCGCATCCTTAATTGCTGGTTCTTGAGGCCCATTTTGTAAGGAGATGAGGTCAATGAGAGGCGACCTCACAATCCTGGAACAAAACATGCATATAAAGATATCTCAACAATTGCTCGAGTATGAAAATGAATGAAAACTGAGGTTGCATATGGAGGAGGGGGGGAGGGC
Source organism: Prinsepia uniflora (assembly GCA_032719365.1). NCBI lineage: Eukaryota > Viridiplantae > Streptophyta > Magnoliopsida > Rosales > Rosaceae > Prinsepia > Prinsepia uniflora. The sequence goes on along the minus strand of CM064866.1, from coordinate 1,301,402 downwards.
ATTCATGATAATTTTGGCCAATCAAGATGATTCATAAAAAATTAAGATTCCAGGAAGAGATGATTCATAAGAACGTTAATATCTGTCTACAAACTTATATAATCAGATGGTATTCTTTAAAACTTTCAAATAGCTCTGTTGCTAAGAAAACGAAAAATCATTTATTTTCAATAATTTCATAAAATTGCAGATTTGCCGCTATGTGATGATTATTCATAGGCTTTGAATCTAAATTTAATCTAGAGTCCTCTAATTTCTTCAATGTCTTAATATATGCCTGCTTACATAAGTAGTCAAAATTTATCGAACTGCATGTCCTATAATAGCGTAACTCAAAGGCAGATATGTACCTCTTGCAAATTTCATCACCGAAGTTGAATATTCTCGCTATATCCATAGAATAAGGAGAGCTACCAACATAGATGTTGCAGACATATCCTATACCTGTAAAACATACAGAAGCATTCAGCATCCAAAACTGCACGCACAAACTGTAGCATTGGCCAAAACAATCCAAAGTACATAGTAAGAAGCACTTGAAAGCAAAAAAGGTAACATATAGCAGACCTCCTAAACGCTCCGCCGCAGCACCAGTAAGAAGTCCTCCAACCATATCCACTACGAGGACATCAGAATTTGCAGAGACATTAGCCATGGAAAGCAGAAGAGATAACGTATCCATCCGCAAGAATCTGAATCAAATGGAGAACATTTAATACAAAACAATGAGCAAATAATTTGAGGAAGTAATTCACCAACAGTAAAGGAAACTAAAAGAGACAATGTCCGTACCCAATTCTAGCTGGATACTTCTTTAAGTATGCCTCGCATATACTGAAAGAAAAACAAGGAGAAATCAGTAACAAAGAATTTAGATTCTGATATTATTATAGATACACACCCACACCACCACCACCAAAATAATGCTAACTGGAGATAGTCTGATGACCACACTCCTCGCATAAATTAACTAATACCCCAGATTTCAATATAAGCCTTTCTCAATCATTACCAGAAACAATATTTCAAAGATTTTTTTCTTGGGAGAATAGAGGGGGAAAAACCCTCACCAAAAAACTACAATGTGTTAGGAACCTTAATCAAGCTTGTAATTCAAAATTAATATGTAACCTTCTAGTGAAAGGGAGCCTAAGAAGTACAATGGGAGCATATTTCTTTTGCTTCTTCAGCCTATATTTCTCCTGCAGACGACAGACATAAAGGAACTTAGCTTCCAAGCCCTGCCTCAAAAAAATACAATGTGCAACACATGCTCTAAATTACCTGTGAGAACACTGTTTTTTTCTCAAATGTTGCACTGTTTGCAATTAGAGCTTCGACTATCTCATCACCGGTTGCGCCTTGCCTAGATAAAAAAAATTGCTAGCCTTTGTCAGCATTTCTCGGGATAAAAGATAATATGCAAGTATAGCTATCTAACATAGAGTAACACAATTTGTTTCATCTCAAATTTAAAAGACAGTTAGACATTGCAATTAGAAAGTGCAACAAACGTGTTTGATTCTCACCGTCGCATCTCATTGATGTCTTCGCCGGTTAAAGTTTGCGCTTTGTTGTTATCAATCAATGCACGATTATCTCTTAACTCATCTGTCCACTGTTCCTCACCATTTTCCTGAATATGATTGACTGGAGCATGAAATTTAAGATACAATGAATGATGAAAGACAACAGGCAAAATATCATAAACAAATAAAAATAAAAAAGTCATCTTAACCAAATCTTAACATAAAACAAGCAAAGATTGCACTTTCATAAACAAGTAATATCTGAAACTAAAAAAATGTAATAAAACAAACAAAAACCGGACCTTCTGTGGACGGAGTATAGCGGGACAAATAGGGGCCTTTTGTTCCGTTCTCAACTCGAGAGAAAGAACCAAAGGGGCAGCCAACCAATGGCTGCAGAGAGCAATTCTTATTCCCAATTTTCAAAGTCCTGCACATTTATTACCCAGTATTTAGCTGTGCGTCGTTTTCCTACGCATGCTCATGTGTTTTAAAGAGACTGAAGGCAGAAATTGAGAACCAAGGACTTACGCGGCGGCGGAGAGTCGAGCGAAAACCAGGCGGTCACCGTCGTTGATGTCCAGCAACACACTGCAACCTTCCCATGTGGTTCTAGAATTATCCGACATCTTCGATCTTTTTTATCTATTTTAAGAATAAACACTCCTCCGGCAATCTTCTGAAGAGCGATAAATCATTTATTTTTTTAAAAAAAAAAATTAAAATTAAAATTAGACAGACGCTATAGCAACATTGTTAGGAATTATCTGAGATTTATGAACTGACGCCATGGACAAAGGCCTTTAAAGTTTAAACCCCAACTGGATAGTTAGCTAGGGTTTAGTTCAGGGGTCGGTCATGATACAATTCCATGACGTGGTTTCTCACTTTCTCTTATTGACGAAATACAGACGCGCGTTCCCCGGTCCTCTCTTTTCCGTGACGATGGTTTCTCTTTTGGGTTTACTGGTTTAAGGGTTATGTTAGGCCCGCGACGAAGTCTTGGCCCAATAATACGCAAAGCACTGGTCTGCAAAGGGCCCCAAGTCTAGCCCGATATGTTAATCAATTGATGAGGATTCAATTAAGGATGATTCACCCAATTTAAAAAATCATAACTTGTCATAATATATTACGGCCTACTGGTCTTTCCTTTAGATTGTGCAGCAGCGTGAGGCTCCAGCACAATATTAACGACGGAGTTCAGTATTCAATATTGTCATTAATAACTTTAAAATAGGGTATATAATTTGAAAATTGGTTTTTTTTTAACGACAAATACTTACCATCACTATAGGATAGATGGAGAGTAGTTATAGCGACACCAAACTTTGAATGACAAGCGATAGGGCAATAATTTACAATTAGTTTATTGTATTTTGAGGTCATTTTTGTTTTCTTTTTTATTTGTTATACAAGGATATATAATATATATAATATGAACATTATATCAACCTCACTCAAAAAAAAAGTAATTTATATTTTTAACGAACAAAAATAATCACATCACACGTGATATAAAAACGTTAAGCTTCCTTCGTATGTCTTGAGGAAGCCAAAACACCCTCCCTTCTAAAAGCCGACTCATGTTTCCATCCTATTTTCATTATGAAAACATATCATCTCAAGATTTCGTTGCATAGGGAAGCCTATTTGGCAGCAGAAATCCCATAATTATAATTAGTAAAAAAGAATTGGAAAGCTTATCATTTTTTGTAGATGTACTTGTTTCCCCAGTGTTGATTATCAAACTTTTTCTACGTATATGGTGGTATAAGATAAAATGCTGAATTTTCAAATTATCATGTAAATTAGGTCATTTTAAGCAAAATTAAATAAGATGTATCGATCATTTAGTCATTTATATGTATCAGCTAAATTAATATCTATCAGAAAAAAAATCTCAAATATATGTTAACGAATCGTTAATTAGTTTTTAACACATACGAATGACCAAACAATTTTTAATTTGGTCAATTTTTCTTTAGGAAGACTCTTTTTTTCCATATATATATATGTTAATAGCAAACATTCCTGAAATTTGGTGCAACTTTCTGCTTTTGAGTTTGTTAACATAACTTTTTAGACCTATAATTGTCTTAAAGAGTGGAAAGAGTGGACAGAGCTTTACAAATTGCTTAGCTTGAACCCCAATAAAGGCTGTTTTATTCTGTTGAATGACATAGATAGCTACATATCTGTGCATACACAATAATTTTCATAGGAATCTAAATAACGTAAAGGACGAGCTGCATGCGACAGGCACTTGAGGTACGTTGCTTGGCTATGTATAGATTTTGACATACCGCATTATATAGATATTGACAAACTGTAGTGGATCAGTCACTTGCGGGGTTCTATTTGGGCGGCCACCTTGTGAATTGAAGGCTTTCAAGCACAGATATACTATGCACGTGGCGGCTGGTTATTTGGGCCGACAATGGATTATATCGTATTGTATTATACATTATGTTTTAGCTAAATATATTCAATTTGAATCTGAACCGTTTAATAATTGTATCAGAGATATCCAGTATGAACCCGACTTATTAATAAACTAAGTAATCCGTGTAATCCATATAACTCATTTAATAAAGATGTCGTACTCGAAACTCAATTAACATATGACCCGTATAACCTATTTAACATGTTTAGAAGGTTTAATATATTTAAACTATAATATTTAATAGGTATATAAATAGGTAAGTAGTTAGAAATGTGACTTGGTAATTGACGCATTTATTAAACGGATTAATAAATAGATTATTATAGGCATAGTTCACGGACGTCTGCTAATAATAAAGTTCATAAACGAACTAGTCGAGAACCTGAAACCCATGCCCACTTGTTCTTTGACTGTCCAGTCACTTGTGATATTTGGCGTGTGGTGCTTGGCAGATGTGGTGAAAATTGGAGAGGTCCCCCTTGGCCATTGTTCTTGGATACTATTTCTATCTTATGGCAGGGAAAGTTGTTTGCCGTTACCATCAAGAAACTTGCCCTCTCTGTTACTGTTTATAGCATTTGGAAAGAGCGCAATAACCGGATTTTGCTAATTCTCGGTGCTTCCCTTATACTATTCTTACTCATATTTTTGAGATGATTCAGTTAAGACTTTATAATGTTAACTTTAAGTTGAATGCTAGTAATATTCAGGCTGCTAAAGCTTAGAATGTTCCATTACTTAGTATGTAGGGGGCTTTGTTGTGTTGCCTTTGTTCCAGGTTTGTCCCAAGGGATTTTGGCTTGTTGTTTGGTTGTTGTTCCTCCCTTTTGGGTTGTATGTTTCTCCCCTGTGAGCGTTTGTTTTGTTGCTGCCCTTTTGTTTTGGGGTGTGCTTTTTATTCCAATTTTGATTTATCAAAAAAAAATTAAAAGTTCATAGACGGATTAATATATATGTAAATTAAATATCGCTACATTATTTAATGGTAAAAATTCGATGGCGAAATGGATGCATCATCCCCGTGGGAGACATTGGAAGATGGAGTAATATTGGGGTGGGGGTCGGTATACAGTTAGTGTACCTGCAGAGAGCTAGTAGCTTAGCACTATGATCCTCTCTTATTCTTTGTATTTCCTTATCTCCGTGTCTTATATGATCCATGTCTTCTTTTTGGCTTCGTCCCACTTTTCCTTTTTCTAATTCATTCCTTTTTTCCATTTCCATATCGGCCCCCCTTCGGAGCTCAGATCATCATTTTCGCACACAAATTGGCGGAATTATCGCCAGCTTTAGGGACAATGTTTCCACCCTCGTCCTATCATCATCATCATTTTCCTACTTCGTTCAACATCAGTTTAGTTATATATATATATATATATATATATATACATATGCATAATTTTTTTGGATAACAGTAACGAGTTATATATATATATATATTTATATATTTATATTTCATATCTTTAAATAAAAGATATTACGAATGTATGACAATTACTTCAAAGTTAAAAATGAATAATTAAAATTGGTTATGTTATGTTGGATTTGAAAAAAGACCCAACGGATTACGGTCTTGTCTAGTGCTGGTATGCCTTCTTCTCATCAGCTAATTGACCTAAGCAATAAAAATACTTGACATTAATGGAGTGCTGGTTTATCAGACTCCAATACTTAATTTTGTAAGCGTAAGGGAGATCTAATATGAAGTAGGCAGTATAGAGACAAAAAGTGTGTTTTTTGTTGTTAATTACCTTAGTGGTGGGGAGGTGGAGGGGAATTTAACTTATATATAATAGTAATGAATGTGATGGTTAAATGATAATAGTGTGGAGTTCAATTCGTGCACCTCATGAGATGCTGCCATATATCCTGAGGATTCGGGATGATATATGAGCAGATGGCAGTAAGCCTAGGATGTGTCATAGAGTTTACACCAATCATTTTTTGGAGGGACAGCCGACCAGTAGTGACGATCAATGGTGCCGAGCAATTTGACCTTGGATCCTTGCAGATTGGTTTTGGGGGCGAACATGGAAGATCCACTCAACAGAGGGCCGATCTTGCTGGTGTTCATTTGTGTGATCAGTGGATATGATATGAACATGATATGAATTTGTTATATAACCTTGTTTAAGTGATTAGTGCTGTGTCTGTTTTTTTTTCCCTCCCTATTCTCTGTACAAATGTGGATAGTTTTTGGACAGGAGAAAAAGTTGAGTAGCTAACGTAGTGAAGAGGAAAGAATCAACAGAAGGCCAGGAAGAGCACAGGAGCGTAGCTCCAATAAGACGGCAACCAAACCCACGATCGATAGACATTAAGCCGTCTAACCACATTGCTGCATGCAACCTTCCCTTCCATATGTGGGCCACCACTACACCTCAATCAACCGTTGAGCTAACCCACAGTCAATGATCAGGCCATGGTCAACTCTTAGTCTCATCTCATGTGCCCAAAAATGTTACACATATAAAACTATTGTTATGGATTACTACGGTTTCTAATTTAAACTTTCGTCTGATATCCTAATGCGTAAGAATCGAATATTCATGATCTATAGACAAATAAAGAAATGAAACTCACTCTAACTACTAACTATTAAATGCTAAGTTACTACCCAAAAAATTGAAGATAAAAACATATTTAGCAAACTTTCCAAACATTATAGAGCATTGCGGATGCTTAAAAATGTAAATGTACAAAAATTTCACATTAGAAAATTGCAAAATTCTGTAAAGGCTTATAAAGAGTTGGACATTTCCTCTTATTACCAACAGATTTTGGAGTGGAACCTTAATTTCCTTCAAAATATCAAAACGGGTATCCCACGTGTAAGATTTAATTGTTGCACGTCTTCCACATCACTAAATATGAGTCACTTATTTGTTAGACTTAAAAATTCGTCATACGTGAGGGGGCGTGTAAGAATATGAAGGTACAAAAGTTTCGCATTAAAAAGTTCCATAATTTTCCAAGAATTTATAATAAAGAGTTGGATATTTCCTATCAACATTAATTGATTTTAGGATGAAACATTAATTATATATTATTAAAGTGACTATATAATATTGATGTGAAAATTCAATTAGTTAGAGTAGCTAATCCAAAACAATTAAATTTTAAATATAATTATCAAAATTAGACAGGCAATAAAATAATGAAATAGTACCCACGGCACACTACGCGACCTCCCCCTTTTTGCCTTTTGCTCGTAGTTATTTACCCGGCTCGGATCCATCTTCCGCTACCCCCCCAAAAAAAAAGACTATTAAACTACAAAACCAAGAACAAAGTGTCCCAATTCCAAAACCTCCTTCTCTTTTTCATAATATCGTACGTGTATGTCCATAGAAAGAGCATAGAGACCTTGTTCTTCACATCTATTTCTCTGTTTTTTTCTATGGCTTTGTTCACTTTTGTGCCAGAGGCCTCAGAACCCAAGAAGAAGCCACCATCACAACCGCCATCGTCAAAACGCAGGCTAAAGCTGTCGTCGACCGACTCCAACGACAAAAAAAAGCAACAAAAACCACCATCTTCATCTTCGTGGGGCCAAATCAAGAACCTCCTCACTTGCAAACAGATCGAAGGGTCAAGGGGCGTCCGCAACCCATCGAAGCCGAGGACGACAAACATTAATGTCGGCGGCGGGTACTCGAAGCTCGGGTCTTCTTGCAGCTCCATCTGCAGCTTCAGAGATGTCGTCCATGGAAACACTAGGGTTGTTCATAGAGCTGACAACTCATCGCCCGAGAGTAGCACGCTGGGTCAGGAAACTGGGTTACTCGCTCGGAAACCAGTGACTCGGTCAACGACTCGGTCAACTAGATCCAACGCTACTTCTGCTGCCACTGCTGCATCTTATCATACGTACTCCTCCAGAGGAATGCAATTCCGGAAACTATCCGGTTGTTATGAGTGCCACATGATCGTTGACCCTAGCAGGTAACATTAATTGTGTCATTAATGGTACGAAAATGATCTTGTTAATTTAAACAATAAATAATTATACTTATAATATATATCAAAAAATTATTCGATAAATTGAAATAGTAATACGAGCGTAATGATAATATTGTTATTTTAAAATTTTCCATATCTTCATCTTTTTAAAATAAATTAATTGTAATTATTTATTAAATAATAAATAAAACAGGTACCCAGTTCCAAGGTCTAGTATATGTGCTTGCTCTCAGTGCGGGGAGATCTTCCCCAAGATGGAAAGCTTGGAACATCACCAAGCAATTCGACATGCCGGTAAATTATTATTTTCTTTTACATGCACGAATTAATCAAATTTATTATGATGGAAATTGTTGCTAATTATTCCATGCTTAATTTATTATTTTTCATGTTATATATAGTCACTTCCATAATTCCACTATTAAATGTTTTTTCAAAACATCCATTATTATATATTTTTCAATTATCTTATTTAGCCGAATTTAATAACGCACGTCGACTTATGACTAAGTAGAAAATTAAAGTGATTGATAATGTAACCCTTAATCATAAAGACGGTCAAGTTCATCAGTACAAACCGACAGCTGTCCACGCCCGACCAAATAAATGACTTTGATTTGTAAGGTGGCCTGTCTTATTAGAGAACAGTACTCTCTATTTTGTGAGGTTAAAACTCAAGTATAACGACCCCACCGACAAGTAGAAAATAAATAATTTCATTAATGGACTGTTAACATATCTTATCTTATCTTATTAATTACTATATTTGAAAAAAAAAAATTCCATAATAGGGAAAAATAAGTATTCAAAATTATTAACTTAGTTTTATATTTGTACAGTATCGGAGCTGGCGATTGAAGATTCCGGCCGAAACATTGTGGAGATAATCTTCAAATCGAGTTGGCTGAAGAAAGACATTCCACTGAGCAATATCGAACGGATTCTAAAAGTCCAAAACACGCAGCGCACGATCCAACGGTTCGAGGACTGCCGGGACGCAGTGAAGAACCGTGCGCTGAGCAGCACACGAAAGAACCCTCGGTGCGCGGCAGACGGTAACGAGCTGTTGCGGTTCCTCTGCACCAGCATCTCGTGCACCCTCGGCGCACGTGGTTCGTCCAGCTTGTGCGGCTCCGTACCGGGCTGCGGAGTGTGCACGATCATTCGCCACGGCTTCCAAGGAAAAGCCGGCGCCGCGGGAGAAGGAGGTGGTGGCAAGGGCGTGCGGACCACTGCCAGCAGCGGTAGGGCCCACGACTCCTCCTTGAATTGTACGGACGGGCGCAGGGCCATGCTGGTGTGCCGTGTCATCGCAGGCAGGGTAAAGCACATTGCGGACGATGCGCCGCCGGAGGAGGATAGTGGCTTCTCCTTGTCATCGGGAGCTGGCTCCTACGATTCTGTTGCCGGATTCGCCGGAATCTACTCGAATCTCGAAGAGCTCGTTGTTTACAACCCCAGGGCAATTCTCCCATGTTTCGTAGTCATTTACAAGGCTGTACAGTCGTGATCAACGTCGTCGTTTCAGTCCTATATTCTGTTTTCTTATATTATCGTGAGCGTGCCATTTCTCTAGCTAGCTAATATCGTAGCAGGTCAACTTTGCTGATCCACTTATTTTTATTTTTTAAATATGTACTTTGTCGGAGTAACTATAGAGTAATAGAGTGGGTATTATCAGTCCATTATTATAATATAAGTTAATATTGATCGGTGTATTATCAATATCAACAATATTATAACCCGCGGACTGATTTATATACCACATGTTATTTTATAATATAGGATTTGTTCCTGACTTCCTGTATTGGTGTGTATGTATATAATCTTTTTCTGTGTGATCACTCCACATGGTAATTGTAGTGAGACCTACTTTTCTGTTTTGGTTTGTTTGTTTAATGAGTTTAGCTCAACTGCTCATCTGCAAGTTTTTTCTGTTAAGCTGTTTTATCACTTTGATCTACAATATATACGCGTCTCGCTAGGTACGCTTGCTTGCTCACATCGCCGGATTCCGTTAGCGAAACTTTTCCGGCACTCACGAGTTCGGTTCTATTTCACGATTCACAGCCTGCAATCGTTAGTCGTATATATTATATTCCGAAAGTGTAAGGAGCACAATAGCATGAAGAGTACGTACCTTTCTGGTCCCATGAATTCGATTTCATTTCACGATTCCTGGCCTGCAATCGCCAATCACATTATATTCGGAAAGTGCAAAAAGCACAGTAGATGGATCTAGTTCCGTGCTCTTTTTATTAAAAAGAAAAGTAGTAGAAATAGTGGTTAAGCTCCGTTAAAACCTTTATATATATAAATATATATTATATATATTAATAAATTTTAAAATAATTGTTTTCTAGAAGCTGTCCTCTTCCTTTGTTTTTAATCGACTATATATATAATTCAAGATAATTATTATTCTTTACAAACTGTCTTCTTCCTTTGTTTTTAATCGACTGTATATAATTCAAAATAATTATTCTCTAGAAACTGTCTAGAGACAACTGAAAACAATGAACAAAATATTATTCATGAGGATCGATGAAGATGACGGGATCAATCTAGATCAGCTAGCTAGCTAGTAGACAAAGCGAGCACGTGCGAGTTAGGTTTTTTTCAAGTGTTGGGAAAGACATACGCCAATACGTACGTAGGTACGTACGTATTGTTGTATCTTGGTGACTGGACGTAGGTTAAATCGCACAGCTAAAACCTAGCCAGAAATCTTTATTAGTTCGTACGTGGTGGGTCCGCGGTGGGTCCGATCAGGCTGGAGTGTTGTCTTTATTTACATGAGTAATCATGCATTCATTCATGAGACCGACAGGTCACAGTCTTGAATTTGATAGCCTCATGCCCCACAACTAATAATATCTGGACGCCTTCTTATCTTGTCTCCTTTCCTTTTCGCTGCTTATTTCATCGATGGTAATATATGCACGATAAAAATATCCGTAATATTTATAAATATTTATAATATTCTTTTGAATATATATGTATATATATTTAAGATTTTAATATAACAATAAGGATGGATGAAATTTTTTCTCTCAATTTTTATAATATAGATATTAATTTTATATAAATATTATTGAGTTCTTATATTTTTCTAAAATTTCATTTAAAATTTTTAAGCTTAAAATAAATTTCTAATATCTTTTTTTATTGAACATGAATAATATCGACATCAATATTAAAATCAATATTTTTATAAATTTAATTTTCAATATTTCAATGAAAAACAATATTTTTAACAAGTGAAAGATATTAGAAATTTCAACGCTCTATATTTAGAAGATAAAAAATGTTAATATTATAAAATTAATCATTTGAAATATAAAAATTTAAATACAAAAAAAAAAGACGATATAAATTCGTGATGAAAATATTGGTCAATATAATTTATATTTTAAAGGTCTTAACATAATAATAAAGTGGGAAGAAAAATCTCCGTCAATTTCTATGATCTTATATAAAAGAAAGAACTTAAGCTGGCTCGAGGCCTAGATTTTTAGAGAGTTTTCCTGTTTGACGTCGACGACGTAATCAATTAAGAGTCACCTTCATCAGATTAACCTAACAAAGCTAAAGCTAGGCCTACGCATAATGAGATGGATAGTTAAGCTAAATATGGTAATCGCATGCAAATGCGTCATGCGTGAGCATATTAATTTTATAATATATTCCTAATCAGTTTATTGCATTAATGAAATCATTATTAAAATGAGTTCATATATACGAGACCATCTTGTACCGGTTTTTAAATTTATCGAATTATCTAAATATATATATATATATATATTAACTAAGTTGGAATCTTAATTATTAACAAAAATAGTGACTTATTTTTTTTTCATATAAATACCTAAACGATCTCGAATTTTTTTCTTTATAATAAAATGATTTTAATATGATAATTTAGAAAATGAATCTGATTATGATATACGTACAAAAATAATGTGGTACGAGAAAATACCAAGGTGAGTCGATGTAAGTATTTTCCATACATAAGATAAACCATTTGGTTAATTCTATAGTTATTGCGAGGGTGTCCATAATTCTATACTTGCAAAACACGATAATTAATGGGGTAAGTCTGGTACAAAACAAGTTAAAGAAATTTGCAAAAAAAATTACCAAATTAAAAAATATTTAGTTATTCATGTGAAAACAATTAAGATGTTTTTATGATGAATCGTTAATTTAATTAATATAAGTTTTGATTACTAAATCATCACAAATTTATTTAATTTTTTATTTTTTTTATTATGAAAAAAAATTACATGATATTTTAAATAATCAATAATTTCCATTAATTACGTAGAGAATATTCGATATCCAATCATATACTAATTATTCCAAAAACAAAATTGCACCACCCATTATAACTCACAGCTCAGAGAGTGCGAGGCACTAAGAAGGAAATGGAGAATGAAAATAAAATGAAAGGTATATTCGTCTAATTGGACAGAAGGCATAGGCTTCTGGCCCAAAAAAGTACAGAAGGCAGGGGCTTGGCATGGGCTTGATATGAAGACATGTGATTTTGATGGGCTAACCAACAACTTAGATTCATTATAATTTGTAGTTTTTTTTTTTGGAGTGAAACTATTGAGTTATAAAAAAAGGCCTAAAATTAAACAAATATATATATATATATATATGAAATAATTATAAATTAGGCCAATTTTAAGTCTTATGACATATAAAATAGTACATTTATTGTATTATTAATATTTTTATACTTTTTTTTGTATTAATTTAAATTTTTTTAATTCCGTTTATACTATTTTCAGATATGAATGAGTAACTTTCAAAATTTACATATTAATATTTTATATTTATTTTTTAAAATTATTTAATAGGATATTTTTAACTAAATTTCATATTTTAATTTTTTCATTAATGAAAATCATTTTAATCCACTAAACTTCTCATATATTATTTAATATTTTTGAAATAGATTCACATGTATTTTATTTATTTTATAAAGTTTTTTGGTTTTATTCTTTCGTATGTAAATTATTAATTTCCTATTTTTTAATTCTTTCGTAAGTAAATGAATAAATATCTGTTTATTTTTCTATTATATTTGAGAGAGGTAAATTGCGTATAATATACATTTATTATACAATTGATGTTCTCATAGGTAAATTAAAATTATTATAGGTAAATTACGTAAAATAAAATAAAACTAAATGATAAGTAATGGTGCACTTGTAATTAATTAAGAGACTAAAACTAATGTTGCATTTTGACAAACAATAAAAAAAATCAAATTATTTATTAGTTACTGTTACTATTTAGTGTAGTGGACTAATTTATAATTTGAATTCTTAACAAAAACCTATATATAATTGCCCATAAAACATAAGAATATATATATACTCATTAATATCAAACTTGCCTTGTTCTACTTGACACAAATATTATGAAGTGACAACATATTCAAAGAGAGCTTACTTTTTTTTTTCTTTTCTAAAGAATCTTGCTGCCATTCATTTATATGTATATTCTAATTTGATTTCGGTTAAAAATTGAAATTTCAATTTTCAGTTTTGTTTCAGTTTTGTTTCGGTTAAAAATAAAATTTATAGTTTACTTTTGGATCTATATATATCAATCATTCAAATCCAACCCGTTTAGATTTCAAAATGGTTTTAAAGTCTAAAAAATAAAATTGAAATTGGTATAATACAAATTGTTACCAATGGTTTAGTTTGAATGGGTTTGGACAGTTTAGGCATAATTTTTTTGTGTAATTTTTTTATTAAAAAACTCATCTAAAACAATTTTTTTCCCAAAATTGCACAATTATCATTAAGATTTTATTTATTCACTTTAATATTTCATTTATTCAAAAAATTTTCAATATTTTAAACTTCGAAATATGATGGTTAAGTTTAGATTTAATCTAAATTTGAAAGTAACACAAAATGCATAAGGTTAAGTGCGGTAGGGTATGTAATCAATACTCATATTAACATATTATAGAATAAACAATATTCAATTTTTAAATTCAAAATCTCAGGGTATGCATAAGGTTAGTACTTATTTGGTTAGTTAAATTCAAACCGAAGTGCCAATAACGGTTTGATTCGATTCAATTTTCAATTTTTACGGATTTATGTCCACCCCTAATCATAAGGGCATTCTTCTGTTGTATTTTCTTCCACATACCCGCATTCACATTTTTTTTTTCAGTTTCCAAACTAAACCGAACTCGATGAGCCCACTACCGTCATCCGTTTACTTCGGTGTTTTTCTTCCATTTGCCTTAAAGATAAAATTTAAAAATCGTAATCACATTTTATATATTAAAAAATGCATATTGATATGTATATATACAACAAATTTAAGTGTGTTTAAAATCGCACATAGTGCAATTTGCAACGTCAAATGAAAATATTTTGTATACGCTCGAATATCCCAATTTATTATTAGATTATGAAGTCGCGTGTAATGAATCAAAACGCTTCTCTCCGCATCTCGGATGAGGCTAAGATATATATATATATATATATATATATATGTATATATATATAGATATATGATTTTGTTAGATGGAATGGACAGTCAATGAAGAAAGAAAAAGAACCAAAAGGACAATCACATCATAAGCAATAAGCTGGTCAATAAAGAAATGGCTTCCTCTGACTAGGCAGCTGGGTCCGAAAATAATGAAGAACAAACTTCGAAAATCGATGAAATATCCATTATTATTTTTAGTTCGTCTTCCTTTAAACAACACAATTATGAGTCATGACAAAGAATTTGCAACAAATTCTTTGTTAAACATGGGATCGATGATCCAGTTCATCAACTACTGATCTGGTTAAACTCATGATTCATACATTTCCTTTACTTTAAGGAACGAAAGTACCACGACATAATTATGACGTTGTTCAAAAATCATTAGAACAACCTCTGGCCCTCCATTTTTTTTTCCATATTAATAATAGAAATTAAGATCATCTAAATCTCTTCGCAGGCTCATCATCATGTTCCTTTTCCTACTAGTATTATATACTCCCAATTGTTTTCTACCGTAAATAAATACTACCTTGGTTTCTGCAATTAATTTCAAGACCATCCTCCTTTTTTTTTTTATACCCAGCAGTTTCCAAAAAACGGAGTTTTTCGGATTCACCTTGAGTCAGTAACAGGGGCGGCCTTGAGTTGATAGAGGCCATGTGCAAAAAGATTGTCTTTGTTGAATCGTTGGTTGTGTATCAATTGAAGAAAATCAAGAGAATTGAACAAGAGCGGCCCTGAGCGGATAGAGGCCTTGTGCAAAAAAAAAAAGGTTTTAAGAAGATGTGTTGTACAACAAGAAGGAAATAAATTCGCAGTTTTTAGAAGATGTGTCGTACAATAAGAAGGAAATAAATTGGTAGGAAAAAAAAAAGTCAGCTGTAACTCGAACATGGATCTTGATATGCAAAGTTTAAATGACTTCGTCATTCGCGCTAGAGTTTCTATTTGATACAAGTGAGATTTTTTTATATATTTATATATCTATTACTCAAATAATATATAAAAAAAATATTTGAGGCCCCCGAAAATCAAAGGCCTTGTGCGGCAACACGATCAGCACGAACTCAGAGCTGCTCCTAATCAGTAAATTAAGATCTCCTATGCATACCCTACAACTACTGGGAAATTGTTAAATTAGGACTCGACGAATATGGGTATAATTTGGACTCATAACCAGAAACTTATCAAACATTATCCAACTCGTCTTTTCACTAATTTGCCTATGTACTGTTAAGTAGAACCGTATACTTGTGTTTCTCATTATCAATATGATATATGTACTTGTAATTTAGGGTACATATATGGACCACAACCCTCGACACTTGAAATGAATTTGAGCTTGAAATAATCATCTTTAATTGTAGTTGTGTCGAATTGACTAATACAATGGCAATCATTAGGTTAAGCTTTCATCAGTCAAGCAAGTGCCCAAGGCTGCAAGAAAATGAATGGTAATTTTTGGCATTTCTCTCACTAACCCATGTACTATATGAGGCGTCAAAATAATCGTACCATAGCTAGGTCTCTCTAATTAATTTGTTTTGTTAAAGATGGAATTTCATTAACTGAAGAAACTCTTTCATATATTATATTTCAGGAAGATCCTAAGTGGCGTATCATTTAATGGTTACGATCTTCTAATTAGATCTTGATTAATTCCATATGAGAAGATATTAAACTCATGATCTGTAAACAAGGCCGATCACAAGGAGGTGCAAACTCTAGGTCCAAAATAATATAGGGTTCAAAATTAAGCTTAATATTATATATAATATAAATAAATAAAGCAGGTGGAGAAATAAACAATGTAGAAGCATGTAAGATTCGATGTTGATTCAATTTTTTAAAATGGCAGAGCTAGATACGAAATTTGTATCTACTAATCTTGAATGCGGACATTTTCATTCATATACACGTTAAAATATAAGATTTGTCATTTTTCTGTTTTTTAACTGAATGTAATGTTTTGGACAAAGGATACTCTTTTTTTCTTTGTCAGAAGTTTTATACCAATGAGTTTTTCGTGACAAGGTTAATTTTAACGAGATTTCATAGTATAAAAATGAAATAATCAGTTTATAAAAATTCACATTTTTAATGGTTATGACATGTAAATTGATGACATATTTCCTATTCTTATCATAAGCTTTCAAAAATTTTGGACCGACCCTGTCTATAAAGCAAATACGTACACGTACCATATTCTCTCTAATCACCAGGCTTTCCAAGGATGGGAACGTGCCTCCCAATCCTAATTTGTTCCCTAGATTAATTAATCACCTCAATCTTCCTTCAAAAGTTTCCCTCCCCTAACCCTTGGGCGTAGGCTGGATGACAGAGAGCCTTCCTACTGACTATGTCTTCCAGCCTCTAGTCTTGGGTTCGATATCTCACTATCTTCTGTCGAGTTCTGATTTAAGCGTTCACACACTTGAGCATTCGGTTGTGTGAGCCCCAGCTTACCGATTAGGATTGAGTACGAAAGACTGGGCTTTGGGTATCCAAAAAAAAAATGTTTCCCTCCCTTTGCAAAGATTAATGAGCAAGTTAATTAGAAGTTCATGAACATTTTGTGAACTTGGCAGATGCATGCATGCTTGATTATCATATTAATCAAGTTAGAAGGTGATAATTAATGCATATAATTAAGGAAGGGTTTGTTGTGATTAATAAAGAAAGCATCTTGGTGAAGACAAGTGAAGCCCATGCAAATGATTTCACCACATGACAAATGCCTTATCGAACTTCTCTTTAATTTTTTTTTTCTTTTTTATTATTTTTTCTTTTTTTCTCCTCGGACTAACTCTGAATCAATGTGCATTGCTGCTCATCATCCTTGTGATCACTCGAGAGCTTTAATTAATTTTGGATAGAATAAAAACTCAGTAGCCTGGAAAATCACACCCTCCCCACATTTTAAATTTATAAGACGACACCAACCCATGAATCCATGATAGCATTTCATTTCCCGGAGAGAAGAAAGAAATACATAGAGAATAATACAATGCACAATAATATTCTATTCCCATTCCCATTCCCATTTCCATTCCCACACACTACAAATTTGAAGAAGAAGAAACCCTTGAATTCCATCAACTTTCACCTCCCAAATTCAACATATATATATATATATATATATATATATATATATCTGCCATGAAAATCTTCAATCGCTTTCGAAAGATTATAATGAGGCTTCTATTTTCGATCCCGGGTTCGCAATCCACCAGAGCTACGAGGAGCAGCAGTGATAGGACGTTAAATAAGCATTATTTTATATTATTCTATACCCTTTATACTTGACTTTTAGTATTAAAATATTAAATAAATTGATAAAATAAATTATTTTGTGATTTTTAAGTTTAGATAAATAAAGTTTGTAATTTGGATGTATTTTGGCGAAAGAATCGTCTCGATCGGAATTATAACAAATAAAATATGGACGAAATTCGGTGGATTAATTAATTTAGTTAATTAATTAATTAAATCTGTGCAGCCCAGCCCATTTCTGAAAAAAACAATTGTCCGGCCCGCATCTGCGCAGCCCAGGCATCCCAGCCCAATCCGTGCGGCCCGCGTCAGCACAGCCCAGACATCCCGGCCCAACCGTTCAGCCCTGCGAATCCGTCGACAAGCGCTGGCCGAGCTGCCTCTCTCACGTTCGGAGCGCGCCTACCGACGACAGCTTCTCCTTTCCAGCTCACGCCTGCCGACCAGCCGCCACCTTTCCAGCACAGCTTTGCCGACCAGCCGCCTCCTTTCCAGCTTGCAGCCACCGAAAATTCTTTCAGCAGCAATTTAGTGAATTTTCTTGCTGTTTTTCAAGCTTTTTCCTTTGTTTTGTTTAATTTCTCTTCCCCAAAAACCACCCATACTCATCATTTCACTTTTGAATATTTTTATTATAATTTTTGTTTAGTTTTTATTTATTTTTTAGGGTTTAATTTGTGTTTCTCCACCTATAAATAGGAGTTGATTTCACTTGTTGAAATCACTTCCAAGTAGCACAAAATTGAGCTTCTTTTAGGAGAAATCTTGGCAAAATAGTTCCAATACAATTTTGAGAGTTCAAGTCCGAATTTCCTTGTTTAATCTTCTTCCATCTTCATAAGGTTCCAGCCGCTGTTCGGTGTTCCTTGTGAAAAACAATCCATTGTTCTCATCCAATCTGAAAAGTGTAACATTTGCTCTCCATTCTCTTAAACTCTCTTATTTGTTATTGGTTCTAATTATAATGCAATATATGTATTGGTTTCTCCTTCCTATCTTTTGTGAAAATTGAGTATAATCTCCATGTGTTTTACTTTCTAAAAATCATTTACTTCTTACATTTTAGAGCTTAAACTTCATTTCGAAACTAAATGTTGATCCGCTGTTCGGGGCATTTAGAGTAGATTTGGAGAGATTTAATGTATGACCGCTGTTCGGCGCATTAAATCACAAACTTAAGGTAATTATATTATAAGTAAAAATCCGCTGTTCGGTGCATTTATAATATGAATAATGTATGAAGAAATATGAGTTTGTGAAGGTATAATTTCGTGATTAATTCAAATATTTGCAATTGTAGTATGTTGTTGAAGTTTGTGTTTACGGGAAGTCTACTTTGTGCATAAGTTAGAATAGAAATAGAATGAGTTTATCTATGCTTTTACTTATTTACATAATTACAAACCTCTTCAAAACCCCCCTTGTTTATTCTTTATTCTTTTATTCTTTATTCTTTTATTCTTTGATGCTTTTATTCTTTCATTCCTTTATTATTTAATTTATTGATTCTTTGATTAATTAATTCCTTTATTCTTTGATTAACTAAGTCCTTTATTCTTCTATTATTTCATTCTTTAATTCGTTAATTTATTAATTCTTTGTAATTCATTAATTTATTATTATCTTGTTCATCTATTCTTTAATTGTTTAATTCTTTTATTATTTAATTCTCTAATTCATTATTCTTTTATTCATAATCCACTAACATATTATTAATGTTCCCTAATTTCCCCGGTTAAGAACGATCCCTATTTATCAATACTACATCTACACAAAAAGGGTTTAAATTGCATAACACTCGAATTACATGTTCAATTTAATGCGTAGTTTGAGCGTAGTCAATTTTTGGCGCCGTTGCCGGGGAAATTGAAAATCATTTTAATTTGTTAGTGTATGTATATAAATTGTGCATATTATACTTGTTTATAAATTTTATTTTTGTTAATATTATATTTGTTTATAACATTTACTTACTTGTTTATATTTTATTTATCCATCTTATTATTGTTCTTATTATGTTTGTTTATAATGCTCATACTTTACTTTTTCTTAATTTCTAATTTATACTTGTTCATAAATGTTCATAATTTTTTTTTTATATATATATATTTGTTCATAATAAATTTGATACTTGTTCATAAATGCATATTTTATATGTTCACTTTTCTTTACTTTTACTTTTATTTATTCCATTATACTTTATTCCATTAACTTAATATTCACACTTTTTCTTTATTCCCTTAACTTTAATTTTATTACATTAACTTTATTCCATTAACTTTCTTTTAATTTTATTACATAACCTTTATGTTCCACTAACTTTATGTTTACACTTATTTTATTTTTATGTAATCAATTATTTGTTTATGTCTTGTTAAACTTTAAATCTGAAATGAAAAAAAAGAAAATTCGGAATAAATAAAAAAAAAAATTTTTAAAAAAAAAAAATTAAAAAAAAAATTAAAAAAAAAAAAAAATTTCCTATTAATTGTTTTAGAGTTGCATGAATCTCTTAGTCCCTTTTTCTTCAAAATCTTACTTTCGGGAACAGGTAGTGCCCCTCTTATTTACTTTCTCCTTAACCCTTCATGATGTGTGGATTTCATCACCACATACCATAGACTCGAATCTATGGACATGAGGTTGGGGCGGAGTTTGTAAACACTAGGGTTTGGTAATTCTCTACGTCATCATTTGGATTAATTATGGTGTCTAGGAGAGTTATGACTGGTGACAAGTTTTGGATTAAGAAAGGGAACACCAATGGAGTATATGCCAAGCTAGCCTCGGGGTGCTTTTAAAATTATCCTTGCTTCTCGCGTTACATCTATCTCAACTGGCCATGATTAATGTTGAATGGTGGAATTGTGGTTATCAGTACGCGCAGGCCGTACGCCCAGGAAAGTACTATGAGAAGCGGAAGGGGAAAGTTATTCATGACACTCTAAAACTCTACTTATTGCATTATTAGTTTGCATTTGAAACTTGTGTATTTTCTTTCCATTAACGTAACTTTTTGGTAATTCTGGTTTCTATTTATGTGCTATTTTATGCAAATCTCTACTATCTTAAACTTATTATCTTTTCTTGTGTATACTTGCCTTCTAACTTAGAGTTTTGTTTTCATAGAGGTACGAACTTATGAATGCGTGCTCATCAATCTAAGCTTGATCGGCTGAGAAGACAACTTGACATCTCACCAAGCAACGCCACATTCAGAGACGCACTTAAGCGAACCAGTTCGTTCGAACCTCCATCCCCAATATTCGGTGAGTCCAAAAGCGAGAAGAGTAATTCAGAAGAAGAACAGATTTTCGGAACACCGATAACCATGGCACGAAACCTGAGTATCCGGGAGCAGACATGTGCAAACACAAATGGCACTACAGACTTCTGCATCCAGTATCCCGAGCCTCGAACCAACAAGAAAGATATTGAGCTTAAGAGTGGAGTTCTTCATCAACTACCCAAGTTCCGTGGAATCAGAAATGAAGATCCACACAAACACTTAACGGAGTTCCAATTCATCATTAGTAGTATGTGTCCGGATGATGCGGACTTGGAAATCATGAAGCTGAAAGCTTTCCCATTGTCCTTGGAAGAAAGAGCACGGGTATGGCTTTTAAGTCTCCCACCCAATCATATTGACTCTTGGGAGAAGTTGGTTCAGGAGTTTCTTACCAAGTACTTCCCTGCCTCAAAGATTACGGTCTTAAGAAAAGAGATCACTGGAATCAAGCAGAAAGAACATGATGAGAATTTCAGCCAGTACTATGAGAGGTTTAAGGAACTTTGTGCTTCATGCCCTACTCACGGGATCACAGAAGGCTATCTTTTAACCTACTTTTATGAAGGACTCAAAGGTTGGGATAGAGGACTGCTCGATGCTGCAGCTAATGGAAGCTTCTTAGCTCGGAGCCTAGTAGATGGTCGTGCACTACTTGAAAGCCGTGCACTCAATGATGCACAATATGAAGGTGCCGATCCCATTTCTAGAAAGGTACATGAGGTAAGTTCCCATGCTATAAATGATTCAAAGTTAGATAAAATCACCTCTATGCTTTCGAATATGCTTGAGCTAAAGAAACAGGTAGCTCCAGTTTGTTCCATATGCTCTCAAGGCCATCTTGAGGAACAATGTCCCTACACTGCAAGGGAAGAAGACTCCGGAACTGAAATGGCACACGCCATTGGAGGCTATCAAGGAGGGCCAAGGACCCAAGGTTACAGTTGGAGAGATCCGAACAATGTCCTAAACCCTCAGCACATGTCGACCGGGCCAAACCGTGTCCCAGACCAGTTCCCAAGGCCCACATGGCAACCAAGGCCCACATGGCAACCAAGGCCCCCGGTCCCATTTTCTAACTTTTCTCATAATCATGCAAATAATCATACTTCCTCATCTTCTAATCCTGATTATGATAAAATGCTGGCTGCTCTTTCCCAAGGGCAGCAAACACTAATGGCGTCAACTCAGGCTCTTGTCACAGGTCAGCAAAATCAACAAAAAGACATCGCTGATCTCAAGGACCAAATGGGCAAGGTCGTGGACTTCATGGGTAAGATCCAAGCTAGCGGGGTGCTTCCACCTCAACCTACGCCCAACCCAAATGTAAGACCTGAAGCCAATGCAATCACCACTCGAAGTGGTAAAGTGCTCGGAGAAATAGAACCAGATCCAGCCGTTTCTGAGGCTGAAAAGCACAAGGTGGCAACTAAGACCACCACGACACAACCACCAGTTCAACCTACCCACACACACGGTAATAACCCAATCCCTTCAAGTTCGGTTGTTACTAATTCCCCGTTTGTGCATGCACCATTTCCAAGTAGGCTTGCCAAATCTAAGAAGAATGAATCCGATGAGGAAATCTTGGAGATCTTCAAAAGGGTGCAAATCAACATGCCCTTGATCGAGTGCATCAAACAAGTGCCGAAATACGCAAAATTTCTGAAAGAGTTATGCACTCCAAGGCGCCAGACGAGGGAGAAGGAGGTTGTGATGGTGAGTGAAACAGTTTCTGCTGTAATCCAGCGTCGGCTACCCCCAAAGTTGAAGGATCCAGGGAGTTTTTCTGTTCCCTGCGTGATTGGTAACAAGTCATTTGATAAAGTCATGCTAGACTTAGGAGCATCCATTAATGTTATGCCATATTCACTATATGTTGCCCTAGGTCTAGGTAAATTACAGCATGACGATATTATCATTCAGTTAGCCGATCGCTCTAATGTGTATCCTAAGGGATACGTAGAAGATGTTCTTGTGCAGGTTAACCAGCTCATCTTCCCAGCTGACTTTTATGTCCTAGACATGGAGGATTCCCCTACGAATCAAGCTCCACTAATGCTGTTGGGAAGACCATTCATGAGAACTGCCAAGACAAAGATTGATGTGTTCAATGGAACATTAACTATGGAAGTAGACGGAGAGGAGATTGGCTTCAACATTTTTGATGCCATGAGGTACCCTAGTTCCGCAACTCATACTACTTTTTCTGTTGACGTGTGCACTTCTCTCGCAGAGAAACATTTTGATTCAATTCGAGAAGACACACTCAACATGATAATCCAGAAAGGAGTTGGCCTAACGCAATCAGGGGACGCCTTGGTTGAGGATACAGATTACGAACTAGAACCTCGAATTTGTGATGAAGTCATGACCCTAAATGAGACCCCCAGAATGGTGAATCATCAGGTACCCTCGTCATTTCCAATTAGTACTAATGCCACTCCTCCTTCAGTGATTCAGGCCCCAGTTCTTGAGCTCAAGGTTTTGCCTGACCACCTGAAGTATGCCTATCTTGGCTCGGACGACACTCTGCCCGTCATAGTGTCTTCTGCACTAACCGAGTCACAGGAAGATAGACTGGTACAGGTCTTGACAAAGTACAAGACAGCCATTGGATGGACTCTGTCAGATATCAAGGGAATCAGCCCTACAACTTGTGTGCATCGAATCTTACTGGAAGATGATGCAAGGCCCTCTCGCGAAGCCCAACGTCGCCTCCATCCTCCGATGATGGAAGTTGTGAAACAAGAGGTCATCAAACTCTTGGACTGTGGTGTCATCTACCCAATTTCAGACAGCAAATGGGTCTCACCAGTCCAAGTAGTCCCAAAGAAAAGTGGAGTCACAGTTGTTGCGAACAGTGAAGGAGAGCTAGTGCCCCAACGAACAGTGACCGGATACAGAGTCTGCATCGACTATCGACGCCTGAACAAAGCAACTAGGAAGGATCACTTCCCTTTGCCCTTCATTGATCAAATGCTTGAAAGGTTAGCAGGTCACTCCTATTATTGCTTTCTTGATGGTTATTCCGGGTACAATCAAATCTGTATCGCTCAAAATGACCAAGATAAAACGACTTTCACTTGTCCTTTTGGCACTTTTGCCTACCGAAGAATGCCTTTCGGTTTATGTAACGCCCCAGGTACTTTCCAAAGATGCATGCTTTCTATTTTCTCTGAATACGTCGAAAAAATAATTGAAGTATTTATGGACGATTTTAGTGTCTTTGGGGATAGTTTTGATGCATGCTTAGAACACTTAGCACTTATCTTACAAAGGTGTGTCGAAACTAATCTGGTACTTAACTGGGAGAAATGCCATTTCATGGTTAGACAAGGGATAGTCTTGGGCCATATTTGTAATGACCCGTCCCGAATATCGGGATTGAATATTAATTAATTACGAATTAGAATGACTAATCGGGGATTAGTTGAGTGAAATCGGACGAAACGTGCAAAATGACCGTTTTGCCCCTAGCGTGGGCAAAATGTTGACTTTTAGTTCGGGCGGTCAAATGGACTTTGGCCGATGACTGTGACGTAGTTCGGGACGTCACGAGTTCATAGACAGGTGGCACGTTCAATTCCGACATTCGTAGAGAAAGTTATGATGTTCGGAAGTTGAGGGGTATTTTGGTAATTTGGCATAATAGGGGCCAAATGTTGACTTTTTGGCCGGGAAGTCCAACGGACGAGGGCCAAGGACCGTTACGTAGGTCTCGTCGATACGAATCCAACGACAGGCGGCATGCCGAAATCGGAGATTCGACGACGAAGTTATGGTCACGGAATCGGGCTCGATTAACCGAACGAACCGGGAATAAAATAATATTTTAATAATGAACAGTACCCGGTGACTGAGCACACTTGGATGAGTGACAAGTGTCACTCATCCCTTAAAATCAGGCACAAAACATGGATCCATGATTTTGGGGGAGACCTAATTATTATGTTTTATTATATTAAATTAATTAATTAATCCTAATTTCCATTAACCTCCCATATTTTCTTCAACCGTGTACAACCCACAAATCAGTTTTCTCCCAACCTCCAATTCTCTTCCATTTCTGAACCAAAGTGTGAGCATTTGAGAGTGAATTGAACTGGGAAAAACGAGGGATTAATTGAGAGCTGAGGACTGGGATTTCGGGTTTTAGAAAATTTGGAGGAAAAATCGAATTGGTCGAATTGAGCTGTGATGATCGAATTGGACATTGGAAATAGCTTCCTGAGGTTGAGACGAGTTGTTTCAAATCAAAAACGAGAGGAATTCATGCCCAATTGGCTCTGAACGGGTTTGGTAACAGTGGGAGATATCGAGCTTGAGTCGTGATCAATGCGTGATCAAACGACGAAATTGAGGTGGGGAAACAATTCCTCATGGTCCATTGATACTTCTGGGTTCGTCAATTGGGAGGAATCAGTGGCCAAGGTGGAAACTCCATGGTTGCACACTGTTCGGATGTTCGAGTTTGAGTCGTGAAGATTGAGCAATGATTTGATCCAATTGAGTTGGGGGAAAGGTCTACCTGTGATCAATGAAGCTTCCTGATGAATCAATTTGGGGAAACCTTGTGGAATTGAGGTAATTCGACTGATGAACAGTGGCCGGAGGTCCTTCGATTGTTCATCCTTGATCGTGAGGATTGAGGTAATGTTTCAAGTAATTAAGGTTACAGAACCCTAATTGAACTTATAACGAAACTAATTGGATGCTCAATTGATGAAAACAGTGTGGAATTGACTGAAAACCAGCCGGGTCTGATCGCGGGTTGAACGACCCGTTTACCAGACAAACGGGCTTGAACGACGACACTGTAGCTGGCGCGTGGGTTTCACGCGCAGCCACTCACGGCGGCGCGTGAGGGCGCGTCCGGCCTAGTCTCAAGGTGAGGTCAACATGACTTTTGATCCTCTCAGTGTAACGAACATTTTGACGTTGATTTCGGTGAAATCGGATATTGTTTCGATAATGTTCTGCGTATCCGAAGTTTTGTTTTACGAGTTAAATACGTATTTAAATTCCGGAAAAATTGGGGAAAATTATATGATGTATTTTGAGATGTTAGTAACCCTCTATAATGATTTTGGGCAGGAGTTGTGATTTCCAGATTTTACGGAAAAACGTGCAGCTCGGAAACGAACCGTTTTGAACGGTGTGTGTGAGTGGACTTTTGGTTTTCTAACTGTGATGCATGCATATATGATTTAAAATGCTTTATTATATGATTTGATATGCTTTGGCATGATTGGTATTTCAATTCGGTGATTTCTCGGTTTTGTGATTATTATATTATTATATTCTGGCACGCTTTTCGAGAAATCATGAAATTGGTTAAAAATGATATTGTGGGCGTGAGAACCCAAGTAAATAATGATTTTGACTCGGATTTGGAGTTACATGTGAATTTGATGATTTTTGGTATCCTCGTGATTTTGTGATTATTTTAATCAGTCTTTCGGGCACGTATTACGAGGAACGTGCAAATGATGTTTTGGGCTAAGCCCGGATTGAAAATGATATTTGGACTCGGATTATGAGTCAGTGATTGATTTCATGGATTTACGTGATCGTGGCAACTCGGGTTTACGGTTGCACGGATTTACGTAATATTGATATTCTGGGCTTGAGACCCAATGGAATTGTGATTTTGATTGGATTTGTATTTCCATGTGATGACATGATGATATTGATGATTTTCGGATTTATAAAGTAAATCGGGACTTGGGGCTGAGACCCTGTATTGATATATGATTTGGTTTTTAATGCAACTGTTTTTCACTGGTTTTTGTGATGGTGATATGTTGCGGATATTTAGGGCTTTCGGGAGAAAATATGTTTTTCCCCGGAGTGCACCCTGGAGATAACGCTCGCCTTCGGGATGGAAGTGTTTACCCCGAAGAGGTCACGTAGCACGATCTTTGTCTTGCAGCCCAGGGGAGGCTTGACTCAGATCAGATGTGCTGGATTATATGGATCGGTAAGTGATATGTTCACGAGATCCGGATCGTCGGCTGGTGAGGTTTTTCCCAGCGACGGATTGCTGACTGATGATGTGTTCACAGCAGCGGATGCTCGGATTTTGAGCGGTCCTTGAGCCTATTGATATGCACGCGTTGCAGGGATAAACGTGACTCTAAGCAACAGGATATGGAAATAAGTCCCGTGGTTTATGGAAAATGATTTTGAGGAAACCGTGGTTTAGCGGTTAAAATGATTTAAAGAAATTGTGAACTTTTTGAGATGTTAAACTGATTTGGTGAACATGAGTTTTTGTGGACCATGGGAAAATATGTTTTGATTTTATCGGTCCACTGTTCATACTTGAATGATTTCATACTATTACTCATGTTTTACGATATGCATGCAAGTTTGTGAAAACTGGAGGGTAAGAATGTATTTTGATAAATGTTTTTATAAGAGGTCATTTTTGTCCACTCACACCTTTTCTGTTTTGTTAACCCTTCAGGTCGTGGCGCGTTGATCGAGGCTATTCCAGAGGTGGAGGTATGTGCGGGCACAGGCGCAAAAATTCCCTTGTCTGGCAGGTACTGAAGGGTAGTTTCGGACTTTCAGTTGACTTGTCAGACGGGAGCAGGACCGGGTACGGTCTTTGACGTCCAGTTGGGACGGGTCCTGTCAAATTGGTATCAGAGCACTAGGTTGCTGATGCTGTTGCCATGCCATACCTCCGGAACGTGAGCCTCGTGCGCGACCTGGTAGTGAGATGGGTATATTAGGGTATTTGAGACCTTGTGATGAATCTCGGAATGTAATTGACCTTGGTTTGTGGGTCAGATATTAATTTGTGTAGCTACGGCTTGCTAATTGTCGAATCGGTATTCTTGTGGGTCCTAGGATTTGCTGGATCCAGAGGCTTGGAAGGTAGCACAATTGGGTAGGTTGGACCCAAGATGAGATTATTCTCAGTAATTCCTTGTGCGAAATGTGAGTTCCCAACGTCTAGAGTGTGTTGGGGGTATTCCTAGGTTTGGAATGTGGTATTGATGTGGTTCACCGGCGGTAATTTGCTGGGTGACCGGGTATGCCAGGGATGGCATGGATGAATGAGTCAAAGAATTCAGTTAGGACTCGAGATGAGTCATGGTAATATCTTAAGTCTCAGGAGCTGTCGGGTTTTGAGGGACCCTAGGTAGTAATCGCGGAACCTAAGGTGGAATGTTTGGTTCGGAAATGTGTGCTGGCGGGTGGTTTGACTCTTAATGACTTTTCGAAGTCAAGACCGAGTGACGATTGTGTCAGGTCTAATCATGTCAGCTTTAGTGGTGGAACTGCAATCCACAGTCGGGGTTGGTACTTGTCGAAGGAATCCCAAAGTGGGGATACAGGGTAGTCGTACGAGTACTTGATTCCATTGGATGTGGAGTCTCGATAGTGATGTCTGGTGGTTGGGTCTGCACAAGTCTGTGGCAGGCACTACTACCGAGAGTGGTTGTTGAGAATCGGGGGGACATCAGGGGACGTTTCTTTTTTTCTCACACGAGTTGTCAGGGTGACTGTACCCAGAGTTGTTAGGTACGAAGGAGGCAGAGTTTCTCCTATTCGAGCAGAGGTACGGGGTCGTCGCTTGTTATGAGCGGAGATCCAGGGTTGTCAGTTTTGCACACGGTGTGCTCATACTGATATTGTTGTCTGTATGCTGGTGTTGGTGCCGGTGTTGTGCTAACGATGGGTCACGAGTCGGGTTGTGACTTCGTCGAGTTGGGTATGTGTCAGTAACCAGTCCAAAAGGGGACACGTGGTTGGTGTCCGAGTCCGATGGTTCCAACGTGGTTGGACCTACGGAATCATGAGAAGTTGTGTTTGAAGAGGATTGCGGGTTTTCCGCATGGGGATTAGGTATTCTGAAGTCATCAGGGGTGACTTCTTATTTTCTGCTTGGTGGCAGATAATGTTGGGTTACATGGCGTGGGGAGTGCAGTGAATTTTGTTTGCATCCACGTAGGATGAATATTGGTGTCATTGTTTTGGATCATCCTTGGTTTTCCCTAGGTGGGATGGCAAGGATAGATACGAGGTAATCAGTAAGGGTGTAAGACCTTGTGGTTCCTAGTTGTTGACTGTGTGGATCCTAGGTGGATCGGGTTAGTAATGTCGTGGACTTTGGGCATTGTGACGATCTAGGATCGTGATGTTCACAGTCGGCTGACGTCGTAATGGATCTGGGTCGTGATTTCGATGATCCAGATTGGGTGAGAGTTTATCACTCTTACGTCGGTATGTGAGTCATAAATGACGGGACTGAACTTCTTTTCGAAGTGGAGCCCCTTATGGTATGTTACTCGAACGAGTAGGTTTTCGACGGGGTCGAAATTGGTCAGCCTTAGAGTTGTGACGGATGGGATTGGCTTCCTTATGAAGTCCATCGGATGTAATGTGTTACTCGCTTGAACTGGTAACCGATAGGTTCGGTTTTGGTGTGTCCGAGTGGACGTGAACCAGATTTCGGGTTTTGGAATCGAATTTCTGGGTGACGATTCAGGATTCGATTCAGGAACTTGAAAGTGGAATACTGGATTTGGGTGCGGAATGATTATTCCAAATGCTAGCTTACGGAATAATGATTTCGGATTCGAATTTGGACATGAATTAAAAACTGTGATGTATGGATTTGGATTCGGGATTTCTTACGAAATTGCGGATTCGGATTTGGTATTGAAACTAGCTGATTGGTGGAGTTTCGATTTATCTCTTGCTGGTTTGGGCAAATGGACTTCATTATTGGAACGTGTTTGGCTATGACCTAGGTGGTTGTAGTCTGGTCAAGGGATAGATGTACGTACCTTATACGTGGTTTGGGGTACGATATTTTGCAGACTTGTGGTGGCCGGGGTTGATGTGAATCCCGGGAGAACTAGGCGTTCTTCCCTGTGGACACGTTGATGTGTCATATTGAGTGTGTCATTTGGCGAGGTGTTTTTGGGTAGCATAGGACAAGGATTGTCGATGTTAGCAAAACCCTCAGGCTTTTTACTTTTGCCTTACCTGGTTTGGGATCGACCATATTGGTCTATGGGTCGAGTACTAGGGTCCAGCTGTAGGATCATGCTTGGTGTACGATGTACGGTATCGTATGGACGAGGGTACTTGATACCTAGTGACGGTACATGGGATGTATTAGTGTTGTGTCGATAAACGTGTTGGTGTTTGGCTTAGTTCCAATACCATTGGTTTTGGTCGTAAACGTGAACTGGACATTGAACACGATGCACTGGGCAGAGTGATTCTGACGATTACAGTGATTGTTTGAGCAGGTGCTCTTAGCCAAGGTTGGCAAGTATAACTCTAGTGTTGAGTTGTGTGATTACTGATAGGCTTGTGTTCAACGTGTTCCAGATGCACCGTTTGATTGAGGGTGATGACGGTATGCGTATACTCAGGATGAGTGAGCTGGTGGTTGGTGTGACCGCAAGTTGCTTTGCGGCGAGATGTTACCTTGTCGTGACCTTACCAGCATCTGGGATCGCTGCGGGGGTGACAGTTGTGGATACTACTGTTGGTATTTGTCGCAGGATTGAGTTTGCCCTGCGAGGGGAGATCATGTTGATGATCATATGCTACATTGACGGACGTTGTAGTATGATGTGTTGTCACTGATTTATTACTGATTGGCGCTTTACTAGGGTAGTAAAGCTTGGTAGTGACAGTTTGGCTTGTGGTGTCGGCTTGGACTGACTAGTGAGTTTTGGTGACTCTCTATGAGAGCGAAGATCAGGGCACATTAGTGAGTATGTGGGGCTGTCAAGCTGAAGGAGTTAGCTTAACGGTGACATTGCCAATTTCTGGTAATCAATTTTATTCGAGGTGGTCAAGTGTAGTCAGTACGACGTGCATCTGTGATGTGACGTCTGAGTGCAGACGAGTTCTGTGTTGGCTAGTGGGTGTACAGGTGTATACGTGTTGTGTGGCCATTTGTTCTCCACGAGGTAGTTGTGGAATACGAGTAGTTGGAATTTCGGGGACGAAATTCTTTAAGGAGGGAAGGTTGTAATGACCCGTCCCGAATATCGGGATTGAATATTAATTAATTACGAATTAGAATGACTAATCGGGGATTAGTTGAGTGAAATCGGACGAAACGTGCAAAATGACCGTTTTGCCCCTAGCGTGGGCAAAATGTTGACTTTTAGTTCGGGCGGTCAAATGGACTTTGGCCGATGACTGTGACGTAGTTCGGGACGTCACGAGTTCATAGACAGGTGGCACGTTCAATTCCGACATTCGTAGAGAAAGTTATGATGTTCGGAAGTTGAGGGGTATTTTGGTAATTTGGCATAGTAGGGGCCAAATGTTGACTTTTTGGCCGGGAAGTCCAACGGACGAGGGCCAAGGACCGTTACGTAGGTCTCGTCGATACGAATCCAACGACAGGCGGCATGCCGAAATCGGAGATTCGACGACGAAGTTATGGTCACGGAATCGGGCTCGATTAACCGAACGAACCGGGAATAAAATAATATTTTAATAATGAACAGTACCCGGTGACTGAGCACACTTGGATGAGTGACAAGTGTCACTCATCCCTTAAAATCAGGCACAAAACATGGATCCATGATTTTGGGGGAGACCTAATTATTATGTTTTATTATATTAAATTAATTAATTAATCCTAATTTCCATTAACCTCCCATATTTTCTTCAACCGTGTACAACCCACAAATCAGTTTTCTCCCAACCTCCAATTCTCTTCCATTTCTGAACCAAAGTGTGAGCATTTGAGAGTGAATTGAACTGGGAAAAACGAGGGATTAATTGAGAGCTGAGGACTGGGATTTCGGGTTTTAGAAAATTTGGAGGAAAAATCGAATTGGTCGAATTGAGCTGTGATGATCGAATTGGACATTGGAAATAGCTTCCTGAGGTTGAGACGAGTTGTTTCAAATCAAAAACGAGAGGAATTCATGCCCAATTGGCTCTGAACGGGTTTGGTAACAGTGGGAGATATCGAGCTTGAGTCGTGATCAATGCGTGATCAAACGACGAAATTGAGGTGGGGAAACAATTCCTCATGGTCCATTGATACTTCTGGGTTCGTCAATTGGGAGGAATCAGTGGCCAAGGTGGAAACTCCATGGTTGCACACTGTTCGGATGTTCGAGTTTGAGTCGTGAAGATTGAGCAATGATTTGATCCAATTGAGTTGGGGGAAAGGTCTACCTGTGATCAATGAAGCTTCCTGATGAATCAATTTGGGGAAACCTTGTGGAATTGAGGTAATTCGACTGATGAACAGTGGCCGGAGGTCCTTCGATTGTTCATCCTTGATCGTGAGGATTGAGGTAATGTTTCAAGTAATTAAGGTTACAGAACCCTAATTGAACTTATAACGAAACTAATTGGATGCTCAATTGATGAAAACAGTGTGGAATTGACTGAAAACCAGCCGGGTCTGATCGCGGGTTGAACGACCCGTTTACCAGACAAACGGGCTTGAACGACGACACTGTAGCTGGCGCGTGGGTTTCACGCGCAGCCACTCACGGCGGCGCGTGAGGGCGCGTCCGGCCTAGTCTCAAGGTGAGGTCAACATGACTTTTGATCCTCTCAGTGTAACGAACATTTTGACGTTGATTTCGGTGAAATCGGATATTGTTTCGATAATGTTCTGCGTATCCGAAGTTTTGTTTTACGAGTTAAATACGTATTTAAATTCCGGAAAAATTGGGGAAAATTATATGATGTATTTTGAGATGTTAGTAACCCTCTATAATGATTTTGGGCAGGAGTTGTGATTTCCAGATTTTACGGAAAAACGTGCAGCTCGGAAACGAACCGTTTTGAACGGTGTGTGTGAGTGGACTTTTGGTTTTCTAACTGTGATGCATGCATATATGATTTAAAATGCTTTATTATATGATTTGATATGCTTTGGCATGATTGGTATTTCAATTCGGTGATTTCTCGGTTTTGTGATTATTATATTATTATATTCTGGCACGCTTTTCGAGAAATCATGAAATTGGTTAAAAATGATATTGTGGGCGTGAGAACCCAAGTAAATAATGATTTTGACTCGGATTTGGAGTTACATGTGAATTTGATGATTTTTGGTATCCTCGTGATTTTGTGATTATTTTAATCAGTCTTTCGGGCACGTATTACGAGGAACGTGCAAATGATGTTTTGGGCTAAGCCCGGATTGAAAATGATATTTGGACTCGGATTATGAGTCAGTGATTGATTTCATGGATTTACGTGATCGTGGCAACTCGGGTTTACGGTTGCACGGATTTACGTAATATTGATATTCTGGGCTTGAGACCCAATGGAATTGTGATTTTGATTGGATTTGTATTTCCATGTGATGACATGATGATATTGATGATTTTCGGATTTATAAAGTAAATCGGGACTTGGGGCTGAGACCCTGTATTGATATATGATTTGGTTTTTAATGCAACTGTTTTTCACTGGTTTTTGTGATGGTGATATGTTGCGGATATTTAGGGCTTTCGGGAGAAAATATGTTTTTCCCCGGAGTGCACCCTGGAGATAACGCTCGCCTTCGGGATGGAAGTGTTTACCCCGAAGAGGTCACGTAGCACGATCTTTGTCTTGCAGCCCAGGGGAGGCTTGACTCAGATCAGATGTGCTGGATTATATGGATCGGTAAGTGATATGTTCACGAGATCCGGATCGTCGGCTGGTGAGGTTTTTCCCAGCGACGGATTGCTGACTGATGATGTGTTCACAGCAGCGGATGCTCGGATTTTGAGCGGTCCTTGAGCCTATTGATATGCACGCGTTGCAGGGATAAACGTGACTCTAAGCAACAGGATATGGAAATAAGTCCCGTGGTTTATGGAAAATGATTTTGAGGAAACCGTGGTTTAGCGGTTAAAATGATTTAAAGAAATTGTGAACTTTTTGAGATGTTAAACTGATTTGGTGAACATGAGTTTTTGTGGACCATGGGAAAATATGTTTTGATTTTATCGGTCCACTGTTCATACTTGAATGATTTCATACTATTACTCATGTTTTACGATATGCATGCAAGTTTGTGAAAACTGGAGGGTAAGAATGTATTTTGATAAATGTTTTTATAAGAGGTCATTTTTGTCCACTCACACCTTTTCTGTTTTGTTAACCCTTCAGGTCGTGGCGCGTTGATCGAGGCTATTCCAGAGGTGGAGGTATGTGCGGGCACAGGCGCAAAAATTCCCTTGTCTGGCAGGTACTGAAGGGTAGTTTCGGACTTTCAGTTGACTTGTCAGACGGGAGCAGGACCGGGTACGGTCTTTGACGTCCAGTTGGGACGGGTCCTGTCAATATTGTCTCTGAAAGAGGAATTGAAGTCGATAAATCTAAAGTTGATACTGTGCGCCACTTACCCTCTCCCACTTCGGTGAGAGGAATCCGTTCATTTCTTGGTCACGCAGGATTTTACAGAAGATTTATCCAAGACTTCTCCCACATTGCAAGGCCCTTGTGCCGACTGCTTCAGAAAGAGACACCCTTCGTCTTTGATGCAGACTGTCAGGAAGCTTTTGAGAAGCTTAAAAATCTCTTAACCACTGCCCCCATTCTTTGTGCCCCTGATTGGTCCTTACCCTTTGAACTAATGTGCGATGCCTCTGATTATGCAGTTGGAGCCGTACTCGGACAAAGGCGGGATAAGAAGCCCTACGCCATCTACTATGCATCCAGAACCTTAAATGATGCCCAGATGAACTACACCACTACAGAAAAGGAGTTGCTTGCTGTTGTATTTGCTTTAGATAAATTTCGTTCTTATCTACTTCGAACTAAAGTCATTATTTACACTGATCATGCAGCACTGAAGTATCTCCTAGCCAAGAAGGAAGCGAAACCAAGACTGATCCGATGGATTCTTCTTCTTCAAGAGTTTGACATCGAGATTAAAGATAAGAAAGGCGTAGAGAACGTGGTGGCGGATCATTTGAGTCGCATTGCACATGAGCGAGATCCTGTGGCGATTCAAGAGATGTTTCCAGACGAACAACTCTTCAGAATCGAGGGAGGTACTCCTTGGTATGCTGATATTGTCAATTATTTAGTCACCAAGCAGTTGCCCACCACCCTCTCCCGTGCACAAAAAGATAAACTTAAGAAGCATGCTAGGCACTATATTTGGGATGAACCTTATTTGTGGAAACACTGTGCAGATTTATTGATTAGGAGATGTGTCCCTGATATTGAACATAGGTCAGTCCTAGAGTTCTGCCATAGCCATGCTTGTGGAGGCCACTTTGGATCTAGAAAAACTGCACTCAAAATCTTAGAATCTGGACTATATTGGCCCACACTTTTTAAAGATGCACATTCATTTTGCTTAGCCTGTGATAAATGTCAGAGATCAGGAAACTTAGGACGCAGGGATGAAATGCCACAACATTATGTTCTTACTGTTGAAATATTTGATGTTTGGGGTATCGATTTTATGGGTCCGTTTCCTCAATCTAATGGCTATCTCTATATCTTACTTGCCGTTGATTATGTATCAAAATGGGTGGAAGCTAAGGCCACCAGGACTAATGACTCGAAAACTGTTGCAGATTTCCTCAGAACTAACATTCTTTCCAGGTTTGGGATCCCGCGGGTCCTAATAAGTGATGGAGGAAGTCATTTCTGCAACAAGACCATTGAAGCTTTACTGAAACGGTATGGTGTCACTCATCGAGTATCTACACCTTACCATCCTCAAACGAGTGGAATGGCGGAAGTCAGTAATAGAGAGATCAAGAAGATACTAGAGCGAACTGTGGGTCCTAATCGAAAGGATTGGAGCCAACGGTTGGATGATGCACTTTGGGCATACAGGACGGCCTACAAGACACCTATAGGAATGTCTCCCTATAGGTTGGTGTACGGAAAAGCATGTCACCTTCCGGTGGAACTAGAGCATAAAGCATGGTGGGCCGTCAAAACGTTCAACATCAAGCTAGATGACGCCGGTCTGCATCGGAAGCTCCAGCTGAGTGAGCTTGAGGAAATAAGAAATGATGCATTTGAAAGCACTCTGATCTACAAGGAAAAGGCAAAGGCATTTCATGACAAACAGATCAGGAGTAAAGCATTTGACATTGGCCAGAAAGTTTTGCTTTTCAACTCTCGGCTCAGACTCTTTCCTGGTAAGTTATGTTCTAGATGGGTAGGACCTTTTGTTATCACTAATATTTTTGCCCATGGAGCCATACAGATAAAACACGTTGGAACTGGAAAAGAGTTCAAGGTCAATGGCCATAGATTGAAGCCTTATATCGAGGCAATTGGCGAACACGATGTGGAGTCAGAAAGAGTGCTACGACGTCCCATCAGATGAACTAAATTTGGTCTAGGCTGGATGGACGTTAAACTTCAAGCGCTTGTTGGGAGGCAACCCAATGTGTTCGCGAGTGTGAAGGAGTCATCAACACAGATTTGCTTTCTTTCAACCCTTCACTCTCTTTTATGTTTTTCTTTCTTATTTCATTTTCTTAAATCATCTTCCTTACTTTGATTCTATGTTTAAATTACTTCGTATTTTCCTACATTGAGGACAATGTAGAATTTAAGTGTGGGGGAATGGTTTACAAATTTATTTGTGTTAATTTTCAATTGTTTCTTTCTTGTTTGTGTTAATTTTCAATTGTTTTATTTCTTTCTCCAAAAAAAAAAAAAAAAAAAAAATTGAGTCTTTTTGTTTTAACGTAGCGTTTTTACGAGTCATCAAGTTGCCCTTTAACTTGTCAATGATATAAGTGAATGGAAATGATTATGTTATGGCCATAAAGATAATCACTACAACTTGAATTTGTTTGTTAATATTTTGTAATTAAGTGTTATAACTTAAAGATAATGCATGTAAATTGGTACATAGATAAGCATGATATGATAAGTATGAATCATTTGAACCTTATGTGAGCTTTAGAACTTTATATACATCTTTGATGAGTGATTCATAAGTTTTTTGTTTAAATTGATATACATATGCCTCATAACTGCTTGCCATAGCTTTTAATGAACTATAGAGTACTAGAACTTATTTTATGTGATTTTCAAAGCTTTTGAGTCAATAAACTCTCTGATTTTGGAAATGATTAAGGCATTAGGGTTAACACCACAAATTCAAACATCCATGTTCCCTATTTTGTGCGCACAAGTTGCGACCCCCTTAGTTTTACCCCTTTTGAGCCCACATTAAGCCTTTCTTTCCTCACCATGATTATCTAAACACTTGAGCTTAGTATAGACATCTTTTACCTTTGTTCCAAGGACTCGGTTGAAGACATAATGATTATGTAAAGAGAAAATGATGATATTGAAAGACTTTTATGTGTTTTTTGTGGATTTACTTACTCAAACATTGTTGTATTTTTGACACATGTTATTACCTTGATATATGAGAAAAAAAAAATGAAAAAAAATAAAAATAAAAATAAAAAAAAAAAAAGAGAAGAAAAAAAAAAAAAAAAGAAAGATATATTTATCAAGGTAATAAGGTTTGATTATGAATATTTGAGTTAAGTCCTTTACATTTGTAAATCCGGCACAAAGAATGAATTCGAGGCTCAACAAGATGAAATTAGGCCTATGTTCGAAGGGATGGATTACTGACATCATTGCACTAAGGTTGGGAAGTTATGATACGTTTTGGGAGTCTATTGAGTCTTGGAACGAATTGAGCACCACTTGTCCTATATTCTCCTTGCCTCTAAACTTAGCCCCATTACAACCTTCGTAAAGACCTTATGATCCTTAAGATGGTAAATTTTGATTAGTGGAGTCAATCACTTGAGTAAGCTTATGGTTTTGGTTCATTTGTGCAAGTATGTTTTGTTTTTATCTTGAGGTGTTTGTTTGAAATTTTGCAAAAGTACTTCATTTCGATTATGTGAGTATTTCTCACATACTTTGAGTGCAAACACAAACCCTTACAAAATCGAGTGAATTTATGAGTGCATATCCTTGTGAGTTGATTCATACTTATTTTGTTCATGTTGAGATCCAATTCACCATATTTACTCATTATCTTACTTGTTGAAGCATTTTGTTACCATATATTAACTTTTGAATTCCATATGCTTAAACGCTTTAAGTGAAAATCTTTTATGCCATGATTATAACAATGAAATTTGAGACAAACGGTTAAGGGTCTACTTGTTTTGAATTCGTAGTTTAATTTTAGTATTTGCTAGGGACTAGCAAAGTTTAAGTGTGGGGGTATTTGATAGGACGTTAAATAAGCATTATTTTATATTATTCTATACCCTTTATACTTGACTTTTAGTATTAAAATATTAAATAAATTGATAAAATAAATTATTTTGTGATTTTTAAGTTTAGATAAATAAAGTTTGTAATTTGGATGTATTTTGGCGAAAGAATCGTCTCGATCGGAATTATAACAAATAAAATATGGACGAAATTCGGTGGATTAATTAATTTAGTTAATTAATTAATTAAATCTGTGCAGCCCAGCCCATTTCTGAAAAAAACAATTGTCCGGCCCGCATCTGCGCAGCCCAGGCATCCCAGCCCAATCCGTGCGGCCCGCGTCAGCACAGCCCAGACATCCCGGCCCAACCGTTCAGCCCTGCGAATCCGTCGACAAGCGCTGGCCGAGCTGCCTCTCTCACGTTCGGAGCGCGCCTACCGACGACAGCTTCTCCTTTCCAGCTCACGCCTGCCGACCAGCCGCCACCTTTCCAGCACAGCTTTGCCGACCAGCCGCCTCCTTTCCAGCTTGCAGCCACCGAAAATTCTTTCAGCAGCAATTTAGTGAATTTTCTTGCTGTTTTTCAAGCTTTTTCCTTTGTTTTGTTTAATTTCTCTTCCCCAAAAACCACCCATACTCATCATTTCACTTTTGAATATTTTTATTATAATTTTTGTTTAGTTTTTATTTATTTTTTAGGGTTTAATTTGTGTTTCTCCACCTATAAATAGGAGTTGATTTCACTTGTTGAAATCACTTCCAAGTAGCACAAAATTGAGCTTCTTTTAGGAGAAATCTTGGCAAAATAGTTCCAATACAATTTTGAGAGTTCAAGTCCGAATTTCCTTGTTTAATCTTCTTCCATCTTCATAAGGTTCCAGCCGCTGTTCGGTGTTCCTTGTGAAAAACAATCCATTGTTCTCATCCAATCTGAAAAGTGTAACATTTGCTCTCCATTCTCTTAAACTCTCTTATTTGTTATTGGTTCTAATTATAATGCAATATATGTATTGGTTTCTCCTTCCTATCTTTTGTGAAAATTGAGTATAATCTCCATGTGTTTTACTTTCTAAAAATCATTTACTTCTTACATTTTAGAGCTTAAACTTCATTTCGAAACTAAATGTTGATCCGCTGTTCGGGGCATTTAGAGTAGATTTGGAGAGATTTAATGTATGACCGCTGTTCGGCGCATTAAATCACAAACTTAAGGTAATTATATTATAAGTAAAAATCCGCTGTTCGGTGCATTTATAATATGAATAATGTATGAAGAAATATGAGTTTGTGAAGGTATAATTTCGTGATTAATTCAAATATTTGCAATTGTAGTATGTTGTTGAAGTTTGTGTTTACGGGAAGTCTACTTTGTGCATAAGTTAGAATAGAAATAGAATGAGTTTATCTATGCTTTTACTTATTTACATAATTACAAACCTCTTCAAAACCCCCCTTGTTTATTCTTTATTCTTTTATTCTTTATTCTTTTATTCTTTGATGCTTTTATTCTTTCATTCCTTTATTATTTAATTTATTGATTCTTTGATTAATTAATTCCTTTATTCTTTGATTAACTAAGTCCTTTATTCTTCTATTATTTCATTCTTTAATTCGTTAATTTATTAATTCTTTGTAATTCATTAATTTATTATTATCTTGTTCATCTATTCTTTAATTGTTTAATTCTTTTATTATTTAATTCTCTAATTCATTATTCTTTTATTCATAATCCACTAACATATTATTAATGTTCCCTAATTTCCCCGGTTAAGAACGATCCCTATTTATCAATACTACATCTACACAAAAAGGGTTTAAATTGCATAACACTCGAATTACATGTTCAATTTAATGCGTAGTTTGAGCGTAGTCAAGCAGCAGCTGCGCCGACAGATTTGAGCCTCCGAAGACTTCATGCAGCTCCTATTATTCATCTCATTCTCATTATAATGAGGCCATTGCTGACTGCATCGAGTTCTTCAATAAGTCGTCTTCTGTGCAAACCGAAGAGGGCATTATGAATAATATCGACCATCCAGAATCCAGCTGCAATATGGTTTGATGACGTGCGTGTACGTCCATGATTCATTCTTCCTGATTTTGCATGTACTTATAATTAAATCTGCTTCTCCTCTCTTTTCGTTGTTAATTTTGTAACCTTCGTTTGGAAATATATGTACCGAACATGCGTACCTTTCGTTGTGGGTCACCGGTGCTGTTTGAAGTACTTATATTTTGTTCTCTTGCATATTTGTTTTAGGATCACACTTGTGTCCGATTCTGGTGTTACTTCATCGTGTTGTACTTTCAATTTATCTAGGCACGGGCCAGGGGACTGGCGTGTTCCAGCCGACTCGAAATTGACGACTTATAGGAAAAATTCTTAATATATATAGCCAATTTTAATAATTTATTAATCTATACTTAAATAAGAAAGAAGATGAATTTTTTAGACTTACATATGATATCTTATTCATATAAAAGAGAATATGGTTGCAATTTAAGTGTTTTATATTACATTTATACATGTTTATTTGTTTGGGATAAATTATGTGTTTACTAGCTAGGTGTATTTTTTTAATCAACAAAATTCACTTAATACCGTCAAATGGTTTAAACTCTTAAATCGCCATGCCGAGATAATTTATGCAACAAAATTAGAAATTATTTGTCATTCATATATATATATCAACTAAATAAACGGTTCACGTTATGAGAATCTTAATTGTTATCAAAATCGCTAATTTATTTGATACATATAAAATTGCTAAATAACCTCTCATTTTATTGTTTTTTTTTTAAATGATTATGAAATAATAATTTAAAGAATATATGATTTCGATTATAATGTATTAACGAAAATAATTTGATAAGCTAAAAGAGGTGGGATGTAAGCCTCTTTTATTTTATATACGCAAAATTTTCTGTTAATTTATGGAACCGAAATGGAAAATCTGAATTCGATTACTGAGGAGGGGAGGCATGGACCTACAACAGAAGTGAAGTTGTAGGTACGGTTTCCGTTTGTGACCTCCGACCAAATTAGTTTAGTGCAAGTTTCAGGTTCTATTTCTGGTGGGCCCCTATTAGTTTCTACTAAAATATTCGGTACCAACCTGCTGAATATATGTACCACTATATAATAATTAGTATCATGCTACAAATTAATATTTTAGTATTTTCAAATTAGAAAAAGTTCAAAATAATCGTAATATTTCGGATTTATAGAAATTGAGATTCCACTTTAAACCTAATTGACACTAGAGGGAGTAACTCAAACATATTTAATGTACAAATTGAAATTGTATTTTTCTAATAGCTAGAGACATTACCACACATTTCAACACGTTCACTTACATGTGACAGATTTTCCATCCTAACACGTGGCGATATGAATCGATAACGTATTGTACGTGTGACAATTAATTTAAGCCTTACACGTCAGACAACTCGCTCTGATATCATGTAGAGGTTGAGGTTCCACCCAAAAATTAACTGGTAATATGGGGAGTAGTCCAAACCTATTTAAAACACATTTTGAAGTTGTATTTTTCCGAACACTGCCTCAAACGCTAATAGGATTGAAAACATATTCGAAATTGGATTTTTCAAGTGCACTCCTAATTCCAACTAGAATTTATCATAACGTGCCTCGCATTATTAACATGCATGACCCTCTTACATGATAAAACTGAATGAACGAACTTTGAAGCATACAAAATACATAATTTGAAATTAGTAGAGTAAGCTATATATAGCTAATAGCTCATGATCATCATGAAAGTGAAGGATATAGGGTGATTATTGGGAGCTTCCTTTCTTCTTGCTCTTAGAAAAGATCCCACCTATGAGAGGAATCAAAGGCTTCTTCTTCTTCTTGTTGTTTAGAGAAGGATGCCTCTCCAATTTTTCATCAACACCAGCTTGTGCAATCATCACTTGAGCCGCCGAAGGTGGATGTGCAAATGTAACGTATCTTTTCTTCTGAAACTCAATGCTATTATTACCTCCGTCTTCATTATCATCACCGCCATGATCAGATAATCTGGTTTCTTTCAATTTCGTTGTCTCGAACTTATTTTTATTCGTCGAGTCTTCGTCCACAATCCTAACGTCCTCAATCTCCGCTTCTTCTATAAAATGTTTGTCGTACTCTCTTTCTTTGAATTTCTGGAGCTCTCGCTTTGTCCTCTCGAGCTCCTTTTTCAGAGAAGAAAGACAATTCTCCATGAGCTCACCTTCTTCTCTGGCTTTTTGCAGACTTTGTTTCGTCTCCTCTAGCTCAGCCGTCACAGTTCCAATCTTGGACGCAGTTTCATTTCCTCCATTATTATGCATCTATACGTACGTATATACGTATATAAATGACCGTATCATGTACAAGAAATCGGTCAGTTAGATTTTAAAAAGTAATTATATAGTGAAAAATTCGTAGATATTTTTTTTTATAAATTGATATGGTGAAAAATTCAGTCTTTATATGAAAGTTTAATATTATTTATTTAATTTGATATGTAAATTTTGAGAATATTATTCAAAATTATGTAATAAAAATGTTAATTACACGCAGGCATCTAATACATGTATTAAAAGTAATTTACGATATATAATTATATATATATCCGAATTAAGACGGAATAAATTACACATGTTGTGGGTGACTTGGAGTGGAAAGCACATATAAATTGGGCATCTCTTCATTTGAAAGCCAAGAAGATTAGATTCTCTAATAAAGCTAATTAGTGATTAAGGAATATTAAGGCACACCTAGTGATGATGATTTAGCTTTAAAATAGTCTTATAGATTTGTCAAACTATTCTCGGATATAGAGATGAGATTTTACTATTTTTTTTATTTAATATATTATATATATAGTAAGCTTTATATATTCCATCAAATAATTAATAATTAAATTTAGCTTAATTAGAAGCAGCTATGGTAATTAACAACTTGTATAAGCTAATTAGCACAGGGTCAGCCACATAGGACAACTTGAACTCACCAAGAAGTAAAGCAGATATGATTAAAATTCCCCTAATCCGGATTCAACTAATATAAGTTAAAAAAAATTAAGGCCTCGGTAAAATTTTAAGGCTTTTTAACTAAAATGCACCTAAAATTACAACTTTAATCTCATTTTGCACCTAAAATATTCTTTTGTCTCACTTATCACCCAAAACTCACATTTCATATAAAAATTTGCACCAATTCCGTGAACTATATATAATAATTGTCAATATCAAGGACAATTTTGTCATCTCAGGCCACAATGTTATGAATGAGGCACTAAATATAAATGATACGTTAAATTAAGATATATATGAATAAATTTGAAGTTATTCATAACCTATCATAAATTGTTCATACTCGTCTTAATTTGTCGCGTCATGTGCATTTATTACTCGATTCATAATCTCGTGCTCTAAGATGACAAAATTATTCCTGATATTGACGATTATTGGATGCAATTAACATAACTAGTGCAAAATAAATTTTTGTACGAAGGGTGAGTTTTGTATGGTAAGTGAGACAAATAAACGTTTTGAATGTAAATTTTTAGTACATTTCAACTAAAAAAACAAATTTTAATGAGACCACCTAAGTTAATTTGCAACATTGTACAATTTACCGTATAATGCCGAATCGTCCTTTTCTCAAAATATATACGTATATACAATGAATGCAATGAAGCGATGAGTGATGACCTGTTTGAGCTGGGTGGCATAGAGCTCTCCGGCGAGAAATTTTTCACCAAACAGAGCAACGGCTTCTTTCACCGATCGGAATGGCTGCCTTGTGTCGATCTCCGCCCTCTTCGTCCGCCTCACACCTTGCACTGATCCTGCTGCTTCGTGACTCTCCATCATCGCAATTCAGTCACTTCCAAAAATATTCTAGCTTCCTACTTATACTGTCCGCCTAATATATTTATGGATTTGAATTGAATTGAGAGAGAGAGAGCGAGAGAGGGAGATGGGGTTATAGACTTATAGGTGGGTGGTGGAGGGGACAGGGAGGAGCTTCGTTTCTTCGCGTCCACTTCACTAGAATTCTGTTATTGCTGAGTGCGAAAGGCGGTGGGTGGCAAACTGGCAACTGATTCTTCTCTTGGTTTTTTTTTTGTGGACTTTGCCAATTGACTGTGACTCTTCGCCAAATATCCAACAGAAAACCTCTACAGGCACTAAACCAATGAAGTAATACACAAGGCCCAATTCAAAAATCAAACTTGGGCTGGCCCAAAAACATTCCAATCACACTACAGTCCACACCCTTCGTGGGCCCTGTTCTATGCTTTTACTATCCGATTTCAAATTATATAAGCACCAAAAAGCAATTTACTTTTTCGGATTAAAGATGAAATCATTGCGTATAATTAGGAGAGGTATAATTATAAAAATTAATCTATAATAGTAAAATTTAAAAATTAAT
The DNA here is from genome assembly GCA_032719365.1 of Prinsepia uniflora. Classification (NCBI taxonomy): domain Eukaryota; kingdom Viridiplantae; phylum Streptophyta; class Magnoliopsida; order Rosales; family Rosaceae; genus Prinsepia; species Prinsepia uniflora. The sequence continues at coordinate 1,256,750 of CM064866.1, read as the reverse complement.
ATAGAAATATTAGCGCTGGTAAAATCGTACTAATAGTTAGCAAATCCACATTATTAAAATTATACAAAATTACAAATCAAACTCATAACCTAAAATAACCAAAACAACCCTAGTAGTGCTTATAGTTTTAAACAAACTACCTATATTAAAAGAAACACTGCCTTCTTCAAGCTCATCACATATGATCCCGAAGAACTTATAGAGCCTGGTAAATTTGAGGAAATCTTGATCTTCAGCGATTTAATTACGTATAAAAGAAAATAAAGAACAAAAAGTTTTAATCTAACTACCGTGATCAAAACTAATGAGAGATATTGCGGTAAATTTCTCCAACAACAAAACAGAACAATTTTAAAGGAAATTTTGAAGAAAGATTTTGGACAAGAGAATAGATTGAAAAAAATACAAAATAGCATAATAGAGAACTCAAATATGAGCATTATTTATACTACATGATCACTACAAAAGGAACTTTTATTACTAATCTGAAAAAAAAAAAAAAAAAAAAACCAGAGGGAAGGAGAGAAAGAAAACAAAAGCTAGGGTTTTGTCTTGATGATAATTTTGTGTAAGCACCAAAAAGCAAATTGAGTATTTTATTTGCCAACATAAAATGCGTCTGCACATCACCTTATTATACTCCAGCGCACAGAGGAACTGGTGTGATGTTTCTTTCATGTTTCAAAACAGTCAATATCCAACAACAGTAATAACAAATGTCAATCCCTCTTTCGTGAAAAGCATGTTGCAATCAAATCCGTGTACCTAACAACATACATCGCCGGTGCTGCGTCCCATCATCGTATTCTCCGTCCAGATGCTAACTGTCGTCCGAACATCAAATAATTCACAAACTGTTAACTGTTTCATTTCATTAGCCAAAACGACGTCGTCTATAATTTATGGAACCTAAATACTGTTGGCGAACCTCGCTGCCAGTTGCCATCGACGGCAATAAAGAACACTCACATTACCATGCTCTCTCGCAGTCCCTGCGTCTTCTTCACCGCTTTCCTTTTTCTTTTTCTTTTCATAGATCTTTCCGAAAATGTCAGTCGCCGCCTCGTCCCCTTCCGTTGGATCTTTCTCCATCCGGCGCCGATCACGTAGTGCGACGGCCATGCCTCGATTCAGGATGACCGTCCGATCTACTCCCGTAACTGTCTCTCCTCTGCTCGCCAAGTTACGACGCGACGCTGCCACTCCTCTGCCCCTGATGCGACACGTGGCGGATGCTATGGCCGCCGACATGCGAGCTGGACTTGCCGTGGAAGGCGGGAGCAACCTCAAGATGATCCTCACCTATGTTGATAGCCTCCCCACCGGGTAACTAACCAAATTTCCATAATTCATACGCCGTCGTTTCAGCTTTAGCTTAACTCACTCACTCACTCTTGTTTTCGAAAACGTCTTTTTTTTTTATGAAGGAATGAGACTGGGTTGTTTTATGCGTTGGATCTTGGAGGCACAAACTTCAGAGTGCTGAGGGTACAATTAGGTGGCAAACAAGACCGTGTGATTGCCACTGAATTTGACCAAGTTTCAATCCCTCAAAACCTCATGTTTGGTACCTCGGAGGTCTTGTTTGAAATTTGAATCTCCCTCTTGGCAATATAGATAAGATTAAAGTAGAAAATTAGGTGTTATTTTGTACAATTTTGGATCTTTACACTGCAGGAGCTGTTTGATTTTATTGCTTATGGGCTGGAAAAATTTGCACAAAAAGAGGGCAATAATTTCCAACTTCCAATTGGTACAAAGAGGGAGATTGGCTTCACATTTTCATTCCCAGTGAAGCAGACCTCCATTGATTCTGGAATACTAATTCAATGGACCAAAGGTTTTTCTGTCTCCGGAACGGTTTGTGCTTTTATTATCTGCATTTATGTGTACTGCATTGCTTCAATTGCTAAAGACACTGAATTTAGATGTATCTTTTCAGTTTATGTTAGAAAGGCTAAACCTTTTCTATGGAATTTGGCAACTTATCATAAACCCATAATGGAATCAAAATCTTCGGAAACTGTTTACAGGCAGGAAGAGATGTGGTTGCTTGTCTGAATGAAGCTATGGAAAGGAAAGGGTTAGATATGCGCGTATCCGCCCTGGTATGTGATTCTAGCATCCACCTTGAGAAAAGGTTTAATGAACTTTTACTACTTCCAATAATCTAATATGAAACAATGCGTATTGTCATTAGGTTAATGACACTGTTGGGACACTAGCTGGAGCAAGATACTGGGACGATGATGTCATGGTTGCTGTTATTTTGGGCACTGGAACCAATGCTTGCTATGTCGAACGGGCAGATGCCATCCCCAAATTGCAGGGTCAGGTTTCTTCTTCTGGCAGGACGGTGTGTGAGACATGTCCTAAACTCATTTCTCTCGCCTTTATAGATTAAAGGCTTTGTGTTCCTCATTTTGCTAAAATTTTGTTTATTGGGTCAGGTTATTAATACCGAGTGGGGAGCATTCTCAAATGGTCTTCCTTTGACTGAGTTTGATAGAGATATGGATAATGCTAGTATCAATCCTGGTGAGCAGGTAAACTTTATGATTTCATTGTTAGTTATTGATCTTCAGTTTTCTTTACCACGGCACGTGAGCAACGTTTAGATTAGATGGATAGTTATTCTTGTTGCAAACCTTTCATGTGCAGATCTATGAGAAAACAATATCTGGTATGTATCTCGGAGAAATTGTGCGAAGAGTACTTCTGAAGCTGGCCGAAGCAGATGGACTATTCGGCGAATCTGTCCTGGAAAAACTATCATCACCTTTCGTGCTCAAGTAACATAGACTTCCATTTTGGAAGCTCAGAAATTAGCTTGACATCAAGTTCCTAATGATGAAAACTAAAAAAGTGAACACAATATTTATACTTACTGTAAAAAACTAAATTAACCTGAAACTAAAACTAACTCTCATAAGTGAGATGTACTTATGCAAAATTAGCTAAGTGGAGTTAAAAGTTAGAACTAGTAAAAACTCACTGCTGTTGTAACAGATTGATTAGGATTAGAACTAATATCTTCTATCACCTTAATCTTTATTATGTATTCTGAAGTATGTTATGAATTCGGCTTTTACAGGACCCCGGATCTTTGTGCTATACAGCAAGATACATCTGATGACCTACAAGATGTTGGATCAATCCTAAACAAAGTAGCAGGGGTAAACTTCTGAATTCTGATATTCAATACTGGTTTAGGTTTTCAATGCCTTTTCCTATCAAATTATTCCTTCTCTGCCCAATCACTATATCAGGTTGAGTCCAATTTTAGTGCAAGAAAGATTGTGGTGGAGGTATGTGACACCATAGTAAAGAGAGGCGGGCGCTTAGCTGGTGCAGGGTTAGTAGGGATACTGCAAAAGATGGAGGAGGACTCAGCAGGTCTCATATTGGGGAAGAGGACAGTTGTGGCTATGGACGGAGGATTATACGAAAACTATCCTCAGTACAGAAGATATTTGCAAGAAGCAGCGACAGAGCTTCTTGGGACAGAGATTTCAAAGAATGTTGTTATAGAACATTCAAAAGACGGGTCTGGTATCGGGGCTGCTCTCTTGGCCGCTGCAAACTCCAAGTATATATAATGATATGCCTTGTAGGGCAAGACAACATTGTTGCAAGTGCAATCAACAAGGTAATATAATGTAGTACCATGTAATTATGAAGAAGGGATGGGACTAATTTGTAATTTGCTTGGACTTGGCATTGTTTGGAGAATAAGTTAAGGAGCGAATACGAATGAGAATTTAGAATTGTCATTCTGCCGTACCATGAGACAAAATGTTATGTAGTTGTAACCATCAAATTTATGGACGGTTGTCTGTTGATAATTATTTTTAATTATCACTTTTTGTGGTTGAGATTTGGATCTCTATAAAATATAAATTATCTGCAAATATTGACGTATTTACATGTTAAGTAAAAATAATATTTGCCAATATTGGCGTGATGTGGAATAGGTTTGTGATTTTCACCTTTTTTTTTGTGTAAACAGTTCTCCTACGTGTCAGTATCTAAATTTTTTTATATACCTTTCGACTACGTTTGATACGCCGTATAAGCGATAATATAATATGAAATTAGTGTTTTGTATTATTCGTATTAATTAGTAACCGTATAAATTAATATGGTTAAGTATTTTTCTACGGTTTAAACACATTAAAATAATACCCTCAAAATTGTCTATATTAAATAGTCAAATGATTAGTATTTTTGAAAAGTATAATAGTAATAATAATAATACTAATAAATAGTAATAATAATAATACTAATAATACTAATAAATAGTAATAATAATAAAATAATAATTCATTATAATTTAATAAATAGTAGTAATAATAATATATCAATAACTAATTGAAATAAATAATAATTATTAAAAAATATATACATAAGTAATATTTATTATATAAATGTTTCATATCACCTATTATAATATAATCCGGTCAGTATAATATAGTCGGCATTTTAATCCAGTAAAGTACCAAATATACGACTAATTAGTCGGTACAATACAACATACCAAACAAAACCTTTATGTTTAACACAATTGATAGCATGTTGCCAAATACATTCATTGTTTTCGTCTATATGGTCACCGGATGAAGCTAATCATTTTAGTAAATTCCCACCATTATGTTCATTTTTGCATTTTGACAATTATTGCATAATATGAACATTCTATTAAAGTGTGCTTGGATAAAAGAAAATAATAAGAGATTTGATAAAAAGTTAGAATTTTATAATTCCTACGCAACAATTTCATTGTTGGGATAATAAAAATTGGAATTTACCAATTCCAAAAAAATAATAATAAGGAATTTGGATATCTCAAATGATGAGTTAAAATAATATTTAAGGGATATAATTTTCCAACTGATAAATTGAAACAAATAAAATTTTAAGTTTTATAATTTATAATATTAATATCCAAACCTTAAAATTTTCAAATCACATAAAATTATAAATATGAAATTTTATAAATTCCCATTAAACCCTTCGTCTAAAGACACTGTTAACGTTTTATTAGTAAAGTCTACATCGGTCTCCTTCTTTCTCTTACCCGCGCCGCGGCTCACTGCAACTGTGAAACGACACCGCCAAAGAAAAACGAAAAGGAAAAAAATTCGTAGTTTTTGTGCCCAGGTTTTGGGTGTTAGCTACTCTTAATTTCATTTCAATTTTGGTTCAACAATGGTAGTCCCTTAACGATTACCAGTTTTTCATTTGATTATGCATTTTAATTACTCTTCGATTTCAAACTCTGACTTTTGATCCCAAATTCTCTTATCTGGTAGATCCGATTCATATTGTTACAGAACCGGCAGGGGAAGACCCGCTTGGCTAAATACTATGTTCCTCTTGAGGACTCCGAGAAGCACAAGGTCGAATACGAGGTCCGATCCACTTAAATCCACTTTGATTTTTTTTCCTTCATTTCTTATTATTATTTCAATTTTTGCATAAAGTTTTCTAGGGTTTTGGAATTCGATTGTCTTGCAGGTTCATCGATTGGTGGTCAACAGAGATCCCAAGTTCACAAATTTCGTTGAGGTTAGATTTTATTTTGCTCTTAAAATGTGTTTACAAGTAAATTGCTCCAAAATTTAATCCAAGAATTGGTAAATATTTGCTGGTTAGGTGATTCATTTATAATTATGACATTGCCTGCAGTTCCGGACGCACAAGGTGATCTACAGGAGATATGCTGGGTTGTTTTTCTCACTCTGTGTTGATATAACTGATAATGAGTTGGCATATTTGGAATGCATTCATCTATTCGTGGAGATTTTGGATCATTTTTTCAGCAACGTTTGCGAGCTGGATTTGGTCTTTAACTTTCACAAGGTCTGTTTGCTTATTCTTTCACGTGATATTTGCATTCTTGTTTAGTTACTGAGTTGTTAGCATTCGACCCAGACTTCACTGAACTTACCTTCAATGGAGGTAATCATATGTTGCAAGCATGTAGTGAAAATAGTGGAAGAAGAGTGGTTTATATGTATGTAAGAATGAATCAGCTTTGTGGTACTCAAATTGTTGATTTTTGAATTTCATACCAAAAGATTTCCTTTTGTGAGTTAGTATTAGGCTTTAACCAAGTCATTCTCAAATGGTATATGTCGGAACTTGACATCCGCCTCTCCAAAAAGGAAATTGAGACACTGAAGCATATAGAAATATCTTCGTTTATTAAAAGGTTTGTTGTAAATAAGTTGATTTGTGAATTCAAACCGAAAGATAAAGAGTGATGTTAGAATGCTTATAATTAGTTTCTTTGAATGGATGATAGTTTTGTTTTCTCGGTGTACATTATTCTGTACCATACAATTTCTTATTGACAGTTAGTATTGACGTTTAACTAACATCTTTCTTTATTACAATATTTGATGTAAATAATTCGATATTGTAAGTTTATTAATTTCTTATCCACTCCCTTTATCATTGTATGGATGTGGCTGAATGTGGGGTATAATCATTGTGATATCTTCTTGTTTGTTACCTTACTGGTTATTTCTTATTTTCATTTATGGAAGGTCTATCTGATACTTGATGAATTCATTCTTGCTGGAGAGCTCCAAGAAACAAGCAAGAAGGTGAGAATTTTTATGAGTTTATTTTTAATTTTCATTTGTGCAAGTATCATTGTAGCTTTTCTTCTGTTGCTGTTGCTTCTCGTGTCCTCCTTGTTTTGAATGGAATAAGCATGGGTTGATGTTTTCCATTTCAGATTGGGTGACCCTTTCCCCTGAAGTAAATTTTTGTTACATTTTATTTCAATTTAGATTTATCTTCAAACGTGTATCTGGATTGGATGAAAAAAAAGTCCGTATGCCTTTCATTGTGTCACATGAAAATGGTGAATTGGTAATTACATGGATATGGGTTTGTATTACTGTCACCTCATCTATTCTTGTTCTTTCCCCGTTTTCTCGTATTGTCTTCAATAGGATACTGGGAAACAAAATCTTCACTCATTGTATATACATTATAGGCAGGCCACTCTTTACATTTCACAGTGACTAGCTTGCTTTGGTGCTTTTAGTATGTAGCATTTGTTCCTACCTTATACAATCATGGTATCTCTTGTAGTCTGCATATGTTATATGAATCATTTGCAACGCGTGTGAGATCAAAGAAATCGCATTACATCATTCTGTTTCTGTGCTGTACTTGCAGGCAATAATAGAGAGAATGGGGGAACTGGAGAAACTGGAATAAAATTTATCCTGTGGCGACAAGTTTGTATAATGTAATATGGTTCTGTGTTGACAAGTTTCTGATTGTTTCAGTTAATTCTTGTACCACCATTCCTTATGTGAATTCTTGTGTAATAAAAATTAGAAGATTTTCCCTTTTCTCATATCGCTTTTGTGCCCCGGCTTTGCCCCATTTTGCCATTTGTGTTTGAAATACATTCATATATTAAGTTGAAAGGCATACGCAAGACCAACAATACGTTGTTTGTTCAGGTTCGGAAGTAGGCAGATTTATGAGTTTTGATGCTTTGAGTGAAACGCAAATGTAGAAGCTTTGAAGGCATACTTGAAACCACCGAGGGCGATGGCTTAGTGTTAAGGGCTTACTCGGTGGCTTAGTGTTAAGGGCTTACTCTTATGATGCATCTGTCCTATTATAACAAGTAGTTATGCTTCAATATGATATTTTTTCAATTGTGTGGGAGCCTCTATTGAAAGGATATCTAGTAGAGATATCCATTTAAGGTTGTCCATTTCTCTATTTTGTTTTTCAGCAACAGAGACGGGGCACAAGGTTGGGCTGGAAGGGTTCCAGCTCTTCGGAACCAAAGCTTGCCCCTTTAATACTTATGGGCTAATCTAACAAAATAATAATAATAATACTGCAGCACCGTCCTACCCAATTTGAAGTAAAAAAAAAAAAGGCAACAAAATTGCAGCAGCCCATGTCAAATTTAAACACATTGAATTTATAAGAGGAGCAGCACTGCCATGGGCAAACAAGAAAGTACCAACCGCAGCACAACAATAAAGCTTCCTCCATATTTTTTCCTTCTTCAAATCCTAATTATCTAACTCATCATTTTCTTCTTGTTTTCTTCAAAAAAAAAAAATTTAGTGTGAGTTTCTCCATTCTCAAATATTCAAAGCAGAAGGTATTACTCTCTAATTTTAGTTTTAAATCTAAATTGAATATAAGGTTTTGGTTTGGGAATATGAGGTTTAGAGGTTTTCTTTTAATTTTGATAATTTGAAATTTTGAATGTTGAAATTGGGCCCTTTGTAGGATTAATTGAGACATTGATTCATTGAGTGAAGATTATGGCTATGAGGATTCAATTCACATGCTAGTTACTATTGTGGGAAGCAAAGTTAGTAAATCAATTTTTTTTCCTAATTGTTGATATTGAATGTTTGATTTAATTAGGTAAAGATGATTTATTTTTTAAATGCATATTGTTCCAATTGTGAAAATGATTTATTTTGTTTTCCTTGATTAGTTGGCTAATAGATGAACTTATAGCTAGCCTTCTTGTTCTTAGTTTTTTTTCCTTTGTGACTTTGTGTTTGTGAGAATTCTTATAACAATTTGTGTTGATAAATTTTGTTATGTGTATGCTTATATGAATTTTAATCATCATTAATAAGTTTTCTTTCATATGACGGATCACAATCGAAATCTCAAGAAATCAGAGTTAAAGAGTTCGTTATCGTATTATATATATATATAAAAAATGATTCATCATCAAGTAGCAAACCTTCAGAGTCTTTATCTACTCCAATTTGTGATGAAACCCGTCCTAAGTCTCCTATTGTCGAGCCTCAAGTAGAGCGAGTTGAGTCTCAAAGAGACAATGGTGATCAAGATTTTAATATAAATTATTTTGAACGTGATCTCGGATTACGTCGTCTAATATCCAAATATCTAGTTAATGAACATGACGATGTTCAAAGAGCATATGTTCTTTTAAGACCATGTCAACCTAAATCGGATAAATACCCAAGTAGACTAGATGGAAAGCAATATCGTCGATTTCAAAGTGCATGGTTTGATAACTTCCCCTGGCTTGAATATTTCGTTGATAAAGATAGGGTATTTTGTTTTCCATGCTTCCTTTTTGATAATAGTGAATTGCATCCAACATTTACATTGATGGATATCAAAATTGGAAGAGAGTTGGGGGAAAGTATTGTACTTTTCAACATCATATGGGTAGTTTAAATTTACCATATCATCTTGCTATGTAAAGGTGGAGTAATTTAAAAAACCCTTCCTCTCATATTGAAAAAAAGGTGGTAAATGCGCAATCATCAAAATAGGTGATGGAAAATCGGTTGCGACTAATCACCTCAATAGAGGGTGTGAGGTATCTAGCAACTTAATCATTGTCATTTCGAGGTAATGATGAATCCATTGGCTCATCCAATTGGGGAAATTTTGTTGAGCTCATAAAGAGTTATGCAAGAATGAATGTAGAAGTTGAGAAATTTGTCTTAGAAAATACTCCTCAATTTGCTAAGTATATTTCAAACGATATACAAAATGAGATACTACATATTTTTGCTAACAAATTGAGGAAGAAAACTTAGAAGAAAATGAGACAAAGCAAATTATGTATTTTTGTTGATGAATCACTTGATGAATCCGGTAGTAACTATATTTCAATCAATAAATTATGTATTCTTGTTGATGAGTCTCAGAGAGCATGTACCTATCCAACAATTTCGTGGTGATACTGATAGTAACTATATTGCTATGATGTTTTTTGATTTTGTGTTTTCTTTGTTTTTTCTTGACAAAATTATGGGAGTCATTGATTTTCTCTCCCAATTTTTTTTAGAAAAAATCACAAGAAATTGTAAGTGCTTTAAACTTTGTTTCAAATAGTAAACTTCGACTTCAACAGTTAAGGGAACATAGTTGGAATGAAATATTTGGAAGTGTGAAATCATTTTGTGAACTACATGATGTTGATATGCCCGATATGACTGCCCGTTATATGATGGGCACAGGTCGTTCTTGTCAACAAATAGATTTTATTATAGTTGAGCACTATTATCGGATTAATGTCTTTAATGAAGTTATAGATCATCCGTTGAGTGAATTAAGTGATACATTTCCTGAAAATACTGTTGAACTTTTTATTCTTAGCACATCATTAGATCCTCGTAATTCCTCCAAGTTGTTCAATATTGATGATATATGTAAACTTTGTAAGACCCGTGTCATAGAGGGAACGGTGAACAATCCCACATTCCTGCGAGGGGGGAATGATCTGGGAGAGAATGGTGGTGTGCCTTAAAGGTGTAGGCACACACCTATCTAGCATGAGGCCTTTTGGGAGCTCAGTGGCTTTGGGGGGGATTGGAACCCCAAAATTAAGCGAGTTGAGGCTGGTGCAATTCCATGATGGGTGACCCTCTGGGAAGTTGCACCATGAGCTCCCGAAAACAAAACCGTGAGGGCAAGGGCAAGGAGGCCCAAAGCGGACAATATCGTGCTAGATGAATCGGGACCTGACAGAAGAGGGTCGGGTCCTGACAATTTGGTATCAGAACCAGACCCCGACCGGGAAGTGTGCAGCGAGGACGCTGGGCCCTAAGGGGGGTGCATTGTAAGACCCGTGTCTTGGAGGGAACGGTGAACAATCCCACATTCCTGCGAGGGGGGAATGGTCTGGGAGAGGATGGTGGTGTGCCTTAAAGGTGTAGGCACACACCTATCTAGCACGAGGCCTTTTGGGAGCTCAGTGGCTTTGGGGGGGGGGATTGGAACCCCCAAAGTTAAGCGAGTTGAGGCTGGTGCAATTCCATGATGGGTGACCCCCTGGGAAGTTGCAACGTGAGCTCCTGAAAACAAAACCGTGAGGGCAAGGGCAAGGAGGCCCAAAGCGAACAATATGGTGCTAGATGAGTCGGGTCCTAACCGAGGAGGATTGGGTCCTGACAAACTTGCTAAGAAGTATTATCCTATTGATTTTCTTCCAAGTGATTTGAAGGCTTTGACAACAGAGTTGAAATATTTTGAGAATGATATGCATCGTCAGCCTTACTTCAAAAACATCACCACTCTTCCTGAATTATGCCAAACATTGGTGGAAACAACTTTGGCAGATAACTATTGTTTGATATAAAGGCTTGTTCGGTTGATATTGAATCTTCCTGTTTCAACTGCAACAACAGAACAGGATTTTTCATCTATGAGAATTATAAAGAATCGACTTCGATACAAAATAGGTGATGAATTTCTTGCTTATTATATGACCCTCCACATTGAAAGAGACTTCACTTATAATATTGGCAATGAAGAGATAATGAAGTATTTTGATGCTATTAAACTCAAAGGGTACAATCTAAAGTTAGAAAGTAATAATTTGTACATGAATTGCGTGTTTAATTATGGTTTTTGTTGTAATTTGTTTTTTGTTTTACTATCAAGCTTTTATTTACGTATGTAGATGGATTTAAGGATAAGACTCATTACGCCCCCTGATTAGGTGTATCTTTTTATGTATATTAATGAAGTTCACTTGTAACGTGGAGTTTCTTCAAAATCTAGTATATAAATTTAGTCCATCCGAAATTTAAGTCATTGTTCAACAAGAAGGAAAAAAAGACATACTTGAATGTTTGAAGGCACACTTATTGTAATTTTTGTTTTAGGGATATACAGCTAGAAACACCTTATTTTGTTTCGTTCCTATTCTTCATTTCCTTCTTCTCGCATATAAGGGCGACTTTGGGGAAGGTTGATTTGGATCGTTTTTTGTTCAAATTCCATTTTGTGCGGTTTGATATAAGTTCAAAACCAAATTCTAGTCAACCCAATGTGTACGCACTGGGTTTGGTTTGTTATTAAACCAAACCAAATCAGTAACAAACCAAACCGGTTTGAGTTGCTATAAGTTCAAAGTTATAATTGTTTTCCTTTGAAAAATTTGTTTTGGATCTTTCAATTATAGGTTTTATTGAACTTCTAGTGTTTGATATAGCAAATTGGATAAGGTTTCTTTTTTTTTATCCGAGCTCTACTAATATGTGATTATGGTTTTTTCAATATTTCAAGATTTGATTTTGAAATTATAAAGTTTATATGTATTGTGGCGTTTAATATTGTGGATTCAAGAAAAAAAAATTGATACATATTTGTTTCCGTTTTGAGTTTTATTTTCTAAAGTAAGTTCTTTAACAATATGTAATTGGGGTTTCGAAGTTCAATTTGTTTTTCCTTCAAAATAGATCATAGTCTTAAGTCTTTTTCCAACTCACATTATAAAAACACTATTGTTCATATATACATTATAATTCCAAAATCAAAACTCGAAATTTGAAAAATAAATTTAAACTTTGAAATCCCAATCACATATTGTTAGAGTTCATATCATCCTTACTATAGTAAATCAATAATTCAAAACAAAAAAATGAAATCAAATTTTTTTATCCATTTTGCAATATTTAATATATAGTTCGTTTAAATCTTATAATTCAAGTAAAGTGGATTTAGTTTAGTTGGTTCTATCATTGACTTGTAGACAACTTGTCACAAGTTCGAATCCAGACGACATATTGTATGAAAAATTTCAAAAATTTCACCCTCCCCTATTAAAAACAAATCTCATAATTCAAAATCGAACTCGAAATTTTGTGAAAGAAAAAAAAAAATTGAAATCTTATAATTCAAAATCAAAACTCGAACTCCATTTCGCATATTGTTCAAGTTCCATTAACCTAGCTTAGTATAGAAAAACCAAACTCAAAATGGATGAAAGTCAAAATTCTTTTTCCAATTCTTAATATTAAACACCAAAAGTCATATAAACCTTATAATTCTAAAATTAATACTCAAAATTTTGAAGAAAAAAAAAATTGATCTTTGAAACCCAAATCTTATATCATTAGCATTTATATGAACCTTATTATAGATAAACCAATCTCATAAAGCTAAAAAACCCGAAATTCAATCTTCAATTTGCAATAAATATCAAACACTATAATTCATATAAACTATATAATTTCAAAATCCAAATTGAAAATTTTGTAGGAAAAAAATTTAACTTTGAAATCTCAATCTCATATTATTAGAGTTCACATCAACTTTATTACAGAAAATTAAACTCAAAAAAGTCAAATTTTGAAAAGAAAAAGAAACTTTGAAACTTCAATTTCATATAAATTAAACTCAAAAAAGTCCAATTTTGAAAAGAAAAAGAAACTTTGAAACTTCAATTTCATATTATTATAGTTCACATTGATTTTCTATCAAATAAATAAATAAAAACCAAAGTCAAAATTCTTTCTCCAATCTGTATTATCAAATACTAAAGTTTATATGAATCTTATAATTTCAAAAATCAAAAGTATAAATTTTGAAAAAAATAAATTGAAGTTCGAATCACATATTATTAGAATTCACATCAATATTATTATACAAAAATCAAACTCAAAACAAAAAAAAAAAAAAGTCAAATTATTTCTTCATTCCACAATATTTAACTATAATTCGTATAAATTTTATAATTCCAAAATCAAAACTCGAGGGGAAAAAATTGAACTTTGAAACCATGTTTGAGTACATATCAACCTAGCATAGTATAGAAAAACCAAACTCAAAACATAAAAAATTCAAATTTTTTTCTTAAATCTACAATATTAAACACTATAGCTCATATAAATCTTATAATTCCAAAATAAAAACTTGAAATTTGGAAGGAAAAAAAAATTGAAATGTGAAACATCAATATTATATTGTTAGTTCGCTTTATCTAAGTATAAAAATCGAAACTCAAAAAAAAAAAGTTAAAAAAAAAAATCTCTGATCCTCAATATTAAACGTTGAAGAACATATAAACCTTATAATTACAAAATAAAAACTCGAGAGTTTGAAGAAGATGAAAGTGAAATTCGAAACTTCAATTTTATATTGTTAGAGTTCGCATAACTTTAATCTAATGTGCAATATCAAACACTTAAATTCATATAAATATTATAATTCGAATAAAAACTCGAAATTTTGGAGAAAAATAAAATAAGGTTTACATGAAATGTAACAATAGGTGTTTGTGGTTTCGAAGTACAATTTTTTTCTTCTTTCCAAAAACAAAGTTTGATTTCAAAACTACGAAATTTATATGAAATTTAGTGTTCGATACTGTGAATGGAAGAAACAAGTCCAGCTTTTTTTCCATTGTGCGGACTCTAACAAAATGAGCTTTTTCCTACATTGTTCGAGGCAAATTCTATGTTTACACAGAATGAGAAGTTAGTAAAACATAGCAGCAAAAGGTAGTCGAAAGTTCACATTTCTAAATGTTTCTTTGTAAAGATGAACAATATGCCTTTCAGATATGTTCAGGAATTGATTACAATAAAAAACCTCAGCAGCCATGGCCGAATGCCCAAGCTGATCAACGCCCAAGTCCGGCTGAAATTCCCGATGATCAGCTATACCTTAAAACCACGTCCATCTCTTATTGATGTCAAGCAGCAGCCAGTACAGTCCCACTTCTGAACAGAAGAAAGAATGAAATAATAATGTAGGAACCGGAAGCAGAAGCAGCTACTTAAATACCAATCAAACACATTAGAGGCGCTCGCTGCAGAGTAGTTGCAGTGGCAGTGCACTTCCGGCACAAAATCCACCTCCAGACTCTTCATACAGGGAAGGAAGATGATTGTCTTGACGCTTTACCCTGCCGGGAGGAAATGATGAAGTAACCGCCATTAGCTGCTGCTGCTGTTGTTGAGACAGCGGGGCGAACTTGGGGCTATCTAGTTCAAGCGTTGACGGCGAAGGAGACATGACCGTTTGGCCGCATGGAATCAGCGTAGTCTCCTTCCTTCCATTTTGCAAGCTCGGAAAGTGAAGTGCAGATGTTGAAGTGCCTCCCACTTGCCGGTACTGAGCCGCCATCTGAGCTGCCCAAAGCCTTTGCTGCTGCTGCTGCTGTTGCTGTTGGAGCTGTAGATGTAGCTGCTGAGGTTGCTGCTTTGTCAAGGCTGTTGGACTTGCTTGAGGACCGCGAAACGGGTTGCCATGGTATTGCGGTAACTGCAGCTGTGCCTACAATGTAGCATTTCCAAGATTTTATTTCTTAGACTTGACACTCAAGTTTTTATGACCAACGTTATTTAAATAATGAAAAAAGACAATTGGAGAACTGAAAAACCTGCTGTGCTACAGAAGGATTGTTGGGGCGGGCAGAAGTGCTGTAGTGGGACTGGGGCAAATTGAAAGGAATGAGTGTGTGATGCTGCATGTGAGACTGAATATAGGGAACTCGGGATTGTAATGATGGCTCGATTCCATTTCTTCCTCTACTAAAACCATCATTAGTTTCGAACCCACCAACTCCAGCTGATAATGACAGGAAATCGAAACTCTGCAAGAAACGAAAGACCGGGGAGATCATCAGCACTAAACAAATATAATACCAACAAAACTTTCAGTACTAAACCAATTAGAATAATAAGCTTTACCCGCTTTGGTGAAGTGTATGCCCGAGATCCCATTGTGGAATGCGGCAGAAGAGTACCGTTTTCAGCTTCATCTGGATTTTTGTCAGAGGTAGAAGCAATCCCATTCAAACCATTTTTCACTTTAGGATAAATATTAACACCAAGGAGATCCATCGGTTTGGATCCTTCTTGTGATCTCGTTTGATTAGGCCCTGGCTGTAACTTCTCTTTACTCTGAGAGTTCTGAAAAGCCTGAATCAAGTGGCTTATGTAGACATGAGCAGCGCACTTCTTACATAACCTTCTACCATTGACAACTTTAGATACCTGTAGGTGATTGTCCAGCATAACCTCAATCAAAAACTTCATATGGTAGACAGTTATAAAAATAAAGGTAACACATGTTGAGATGTCAAAATTTTTGAAAATCATACAAAGATTAGCAAATTGAAAGTCCTCTTCACCTTTCTGAAAGAAGAACCATTTTGGACTGAGGCCCCGGACGAAGACATGGCAGCATTCAGCCAGGCTGGAATTTTAGGAGGAGGGGACCTAGAATAGACAGAAAGCTTGAGGAATGGGAAATATATAGAAGAACAAAACATATCTAGTAAAAGTCTGAAACGACAAGGAAAGAGAAATTACTGTGATGCCGACGATTGACTTTCTTTCCTAGCACAAAGGGAGACAGGTGAAGACAAGCCAGGCCACAATACTGGACCTTTCAATCAAAGAACAAAAGATCACGCCATTTTCAAGAAATTGATATGTAAAGCCATATGAGAACACCACTGTTTCAAAGTGTAAAGTGAAGTTCCAGCCAATATTGAATGAGTCTTCTGCGCGAGAAAGAACTGTACCATTTTTCTTGGACACGTAGTCTACATCATGCAGTTCTACATGGCTTCGAGTGGTTGTACCCTGAAGAGTAATTCAAGTCTTCAAATTAAAGGCTGACCCCAAGAATGGATACATTGACTTAATGTTTTAATGCTTACCAGCTCCAGGGCAGTTTCTGGTTTTCTCCCAAAAACTGAGGCTTCCTTTAGCACAGGCTGTTTTAACCTGCTTGTAGATTAGAAACAGGATAATGGTTTAAAAAGAAACACAAACAACAAAATAGAATAGAAAAGAAAAAGAAAGAAGCTGGAATTAAGTTGAGGAGTTACCCACCGACTATCCAGGCTTAGATCAGATGGAAGGCAAAAGTCGACATCATTGGCAATAGGCTTTTCATTGCACTCTTGGACTTTTATTGACAAAGACGAAATTATATGAGGAACGGAATTATCTGAGTTAATACCTAAGTTCATACTGTTAGGCAATCCAAGTTCATGTTGAGTACTGGGTGTGTTTAAAGAATCAACTTGATCAGTTTCTTTAGCTAAACTTTCTACACTAGATGGACTGACCACCTCGGTAGGCCTCACTGGGAAAGTTGAGCCCAATTTATCTTTATCTTTTCCAGCTGCAGAATCCAGTACCACCACATAAGCTAAAAGTGTTCCACAATTGCAGAATTATTAAAAAGAATTTGAACAGAAGATAAATAAACAACCTTCAACTACATGTGTGGGACTCTCTGACTCCGGTGACGCTGAAGGATTTGCATCTAAAGATTCAGGTTCTACTTTACTATTATCATTTGGATCGTCGTTGGGAAACAGTCCAGCTAAAGCATACAAGGTTTCCACAACTTCTTCCTCATCTTTTGTGATATCCCCAGATACAGTTTCTTTCTGAGATCCATCCAATCCTCCATGTTTCTTCATAAGTAATTGAAACTATATGTATCAAAGGGCGGAGCAGAAAAGGAAAACGTAAAGAAACTGTTGAAATAGCAGATAGAGATGACTACCAAGTATGGTTTGGGTTCAATTTCACCATCCCATTTCAGGGATTTGATGCCAGTCAATGTATGGTTCAGCTTCTTTGAATTTGGTGAAGATGGAGATGCAGATTCACGATTGCGCTTCTTCATTGCTGCAGGAGTCGAAATATTTTCAAAAAGCCCGACATTCATGGAATAGAATATAACAAGAATTTGTCTTTTCTTTTTTAAATTCCCTATAATCCAAATGCGTCAGAATCATTGAAAGCTATTAAAGTAGTTCTTTTGGAAAGTAGACTACAGAACATGAAGAGGCAAAATCTCAGACCCAATAAAAGAAATAAAAATTAAAAGCATCAATACACCAAGAAAGTAGCAGGCATCATATTAAATTCAATTAAAAGCTATGGAAAAAAACTGACGGAAACTTGCGTCTCTAAAAAGAAAGAAAAAGCGAAAGCTTTAGATTTGCTTCACTTCTAATCCAGAATTAAACCAAAGTAAAAAAACTCAAAAACTTCACGAAAGATCCACCGAACAAACGAAAATCCAATTCCAATTAATCATACAAAAAGAAATTAACCACAAAATGGAAAATTAAAACATGAGCAACAAATTTAAAAACCGACAAACCTGACCGCAGCTTCCGTGGAACAGAGGCATGAGCAACGCCATTGCAGTCATCAAAAAACTGGAAAGAAGATTAGAAAGAAAGATAAACATGAGTTCGAAGAATGAAACGGAAAGCATAAACAGGAAAATATTTGATATAGATAATAGAGTAACAAACCTTTTTGGGAAGCTTAAATCTCTTGCTGGGAAGCTCATCTTCTCTATCGGACAAATCGCAACCCATTTCAAAGCCTTGAAAGCTGGAGCTTGCAACACCAAGAGCACTCAACTTCCTGAGCCTCTCTTTCTTAGATTTTGCGGAGAGCACAAAGTCCCCACCACCAACACCATCCAAACCTTGAAATTCAGAAGCACATAAATATTCAGCACCTACTGAAATAAATAGTGGTGATAATTATAAAAAAAAAACGGAGAAGAGTCACGCATTATCTGCCAGGCTTTTATCAGAAACCAAACAAGCCGCAGATAACGACAACTACAATAAGCATTTTTTGGAATTGTATCAGCCGAGAAAATTCCAAAAATGGAGAAAACGGTGAAATAAATATTTGGAATTTTGGATAGAAAAAAGAGAAAAAGAAGTTAGAGATGAAAATTTACATGAGAAGAGCTTGTGGTTGTGACCAGAAGATTGCTTACACCGAGTGGCTCCACCTCCACGTCTCGCTTCTCGAGGCTTGATCATCTGTAAATGGCAGGGAATTGTACTGCTAACATCTGATATTCTGTATCAAAAAATGGACGGTTCAGAATCGATCGAGTTCTAGAAAAGGCCCTAAAAGCTGAACCCAACCAAACAGATCCTTAATTGTTTCTGCAATTACAGGAGATTAAGAGAGATGGTGGATGAGAAGATAATGAGGCAAAGGTGCGCTGAAGAAAGTGAGCGAGAAGAACGTATAGAGAGAGAAACACAAAGCAAAAGAGAAATAGATAGAGAGAGAGAAAGAGAAAGAGAGAGCGTTTTATTGTTATTTAGCGAAACGAAAAGGTCGCCGGAAAGAAACCGAAAAAGGAGGGTTTGGGTTTTTATTTTTCCAAAGAAAGAGAAAATGAATTTGGTTGCTTGCCTGGCGACCAGAATATCAGATATCTCTCCGTTTTTGTGTGTGAGACTAGTATGACTGAGCTCTCTAGCTACTCCGACACTTTCCTAGTCGGGTCGGGTCGGGTTGTGGACGAGATAGCCGGATCCACCAAATGCAGAGGCGGAGGAGGAGATTCAGAGAAAAAGACAAAAGCAAAAGCGATCAAAGGCAAAAGAAAGATGCAATGAAAGCAACAGAAAGAAAAAAAAAAAAAGTAATAATTAGCCTCTCTCGTGTCTATGGAATCAGGTTCTTGAAGCAAAAGAGGAGAATTGCAAAGAAAATCACAAATTTGAAACTGAAAATGAAGAACGAGGAGATTGATACGAAAAGGTGAACAGGAAAAAGGCTCCGTCTTCGTATGATGAAATGAACCGGAATAATGAGAAGTAGATCGCATTGATTGAAACTTAAAGGGAAAGTAATAAATGCTCCTCCTTCCTGTAGAAATCAATTCCTTCACCAAAACCAAACCCACTAAATTAAAATAATTTTCCAGTTCCACTTCCACTTCCGCCCGAATTACAAACCAAATCCACCAAAAAAAAAAAAAGTTCCCAATTTCCAAGAAAAATCATATACCGATGACTCTAAAAATTGAACGTTGGAATTTGTGAAGTTCAATCAGAAGCGAATCAAGCGCACAGAGCGACTCAACCTCTCCCTCTCTCTTTGTCTGTCTCAAAGCAGAGAGGTTGAAGCAGAAATTGCTGCCCGGAAAACGAAAAGGTTTGCTTCTTCTCCCCCAAAAATCGTGTTTAAATGCATCGGAGAAGGAGGCCTCTCACTCACACAGTCACTCTGCTTTCTCTTTCCGCATCGTCACGTCATTCCACCATCCACGGCTTACACGCACCCCATATGAGCCCATGGTCCCCCAACAGCCGTTAGAGCACTCGCCATCTGAATCTACATCATCAGACAAAGCTTATCCCACGTGGCATCCACGTCAAATAAACCCGGCCATGTCTAAACCGACTTTAAACTCGATTAAATGGATTTTAATTAGTAATAAATCAAATCCAAATTCTTTTATGAATGAAGCATCAACATTATAATCACATAGAATATCTTTATTGATACCATATCGACCAAATAGACTCCGTATAAGCAGCACCTATGTGATCGGTAGGCTCACAAGTCGTCAAGCAATGTCAGTGGTGACAGTCGATACTTAGGCGGGTCTTAAATCTCCCAACGGGTCTCATCACGCTAGGTTCATTTTGGAATCAAACAATCTTCATTTGTATTATAATTTAAATTAATGTCGTAATTACTATTTTTTATATTCAAGATAGAAAATAATAATAATAATAATAATAATAATAATATCAAATTGGATGTAAATATAAATTTGTTTTATTGAAATATAAATTTGTTTTATTGAAATATAAATTTTGTGGGGTGATTGGGATGAAACAAAAATTTTATTCAGTGGAAGTGCGAGTGAGAGAGAAAGTCATGCACTCATGTTTGCTGCGTGACTCGTTCTTCTTTACCGCCAAATTACCAAAATAATCCAGAACAACCCAATATGACAATTGTGCCCCTCAAACTCCAAAACTGAAATCAAATGGCGCCAGTATGACTTCTGAATCATGGCTCCCAATGTATTTGTAGGTCGTGTGCGTGCCAGTCCGTACAGTAATCAGATGGAGACTATACGTTTTGTGTTTTTTATCTTGTTTTTGGGAATGGGAAACCGATTGAGGCTTGCTTATTACCGTCCTTAATCAAGACTTCCTTTATCTTCTATATTACATAATTTGATTAATTTCAATTTATGGTTTAATTCTTAAATTTTATTCTAAAATTCAGGAATTAAATTATATATCGTATAATTTTCCATCACTAACTCAAGCTCCCCAAAAAACAAACAATTATACCCTACCATCAAACTCCAGGCAATACAGACTTTATTTTTTATTTTATAATATACATATATAATAAATAATATAATAAATGGCCAAAGAAATCAAACACTAAGGGCAAATGGGGCAAAAAAGACAAAAAAAAAATGTTATTTTTAATTGTTTAAAAAAATTCTCAATAATTCATTTATCTTTTTTATTAAGATATAAAAGGGTAGATGTGAAATTTATTACTTACAAATTTTGTTTAGGGACTTTTGAATAAAAAAAATTGAGATAATGTTTTATTTTATTTAATATACAAGTATTAAATGTTTTAAATAAAAGTAAAAGTTGTTAAAGGGGTAAGAATGATTTACTCTTGATTATTTGGGACAATTATGTATAGCTACATTTGTACAATCCAAATTGTGAGTTAGTCCACTACAATAAATAAAAACTGTAAATAAGAAATAGCTTGATTTTTTTTATTGTTGGTCAAAACGCAGTATTGTTTGTAGTCCTTTAATTTTAAAGAATTACAAGTGTGTCGTTACATATCATTTAGTTTGATTTTATTTTATGTAATTTACCTATATGAATTTTAATTGTACATACAAATGCAATTTTCCTATGAGAACTTTAATTGTATAATAAAGACATATTATACGCAATATATCTCTCTAAAATAGAATAAAAAATTAATAAATACACAAATAATTATTAATTTACTTGTGAAAGAATAAAAAAAACAGGTAATTCATAATTTATATACGTAGGAATAAAACCAAAAAACTTTATAAAATAAATAAAGTGCTTGTGAGTCTATAATTATTCAAAAGTATCCGACAATTCTGAAAAGTTTAGTGGGTTAAAATGATTTTCACTCCTAAAACAAATTTTAAAATATGAAATATAGTTGAAATGATCTTGTCAAATAATTTAAATAAATAAATATAAAATATTAATATCTAAAATTTGAAAGACGCTCTTCCATATCTGAAAAGAACATAAAAATTATTAGAAAATTAAAAACAATAATACAATAAAATACAGTAAATGAACTATTTTATATGTTACGTGGACTATTTTACATTTTATCCTTAAAAATTGGACTAATTTATAATTATTTTTATTTTGAATTTATTATTTATTATTTATTATTTATTATTTGAGAAATCAAAATAAGTTTTAAAAAATAAAATAAATAAAAAATAATGATTGTTGGAGTAACTATTCACTTATCTACTAAAATGTTCATTTTTTAATTCTTTAAATTTAAATATATAATTTTATTGTTATATTCTTATATATTAAATATAAAGGTTAATAATTGATGGGTTTTTTTGTCAGAAAAAGTTTAATGAGACCTTTTATTAACAAGATTTTTTGTTTTGTTTTCATATTTGCAAATTTATTATTTTTTCGTAATTGATTATGTAGTGTAATATGGAATTTGAAATTTGGAGTTGGCATTTGCTGATTTGCATGTCGCATTGTAGGCAAATGCAATTTGTTGAGTGCAATAAGGTTGTTATAAGTTTCTTGGTTTCTTCAATTGTTATTTCTCTTCATTTTGTGCAAGGTTTCATTACTATTCCGAAAATGGTGTCCCAAACTGGACTGTATGTCTTACTGGCCAATTGGGCCTTCATTTTTTGTTAACTAATTGGGCCTTCAAAAGAATATCCAACCAAAGTAAGGCTTAAACAGGTGGATTGGGCCTTCGATTGAACATCAACAGAGATAGGCCCGATCAATTTTATGATTCTGCGTTTTCTATTTCGTTTGCAGGTACTTATTCACATTCATTTCAGATGTGTAGAGACTGCAGTGAAACGATTGAGTCAATTGATTACTCATTGGCATCATTAATATTTATTTAAAAATTTCTTATTCATATTTGTGAGATTTTTTAATCCCTAAAAATCATAATAATTATTAAAAGACCCCTTAAAACTTCTAATCCCTCTTTAATGTCTTTTTTTTTTTCCTTATATTTTATGAAAAGATTACTCCTACATATAAAACTTTTTTTTCTTTTTCACTTGTTTATTTTAAGAAATAACGTAAGGATAAATCAACTTAAAAGAAGACAATTAAGAGCAAAAATTATTCAAAAATACTTTTAATCTTCAAATTTGAATTTTTTTTATTATCTATATTAAAAGATAAGGTTAATCACTTATGGTTTAGGATTTAATTATTAGATTTTGGACAAAATCCAATAATTAAGCCATGAGTCATAAGTACCACTCCTACTTAAACACCCCCACTACCTCTTGGTCCTCTTCCCCTTAAAACTTTATATATTCTACCACTAAATCTCAAACAACATGAATTTCATTATTAGTATCGAAAGAAAAAACTAATTATAATATATAAGTTTAATTATAAAATAGGGGTTGAAATCCTAATCACGCATCGTATAAGAAAATGGTATAATAAACATGCATGACTAAATAGTGGAAAGACCTTAAAGTAAAAAAAAATGGTATATACCAATTTTTAAATAAAATATAATCTTGTTAATAATTAATTAATAGTTTACTCTCTAATGAATTTCAAATTTGAAAAAACAATGACATTTTTAACCCACCTTTGGCCGAGTTAAAGTTAATAACAATTTATGAATTTTGAAAAATTAAGGCATATGCATTAAACCAAGAAACACATCGACAAATTTCTCAAGTCAATAGTCGTAAGAATAACTAAAATTCACCGTAGCGTATGTATTTCATACAATTTTGTTATTTAAATTACACTACAACATAAGCTAAAGAGAATTTATCTTTATTAATAAGTGATTCACAAATTAGTATTTTCTCAAAATATTATGTGTACGCATGATGTGTGGTGTTTAAGGGCATTTGCGTTTGCCTCGGTGCGTCTTCATAGCGGCGTAACAAGCGCACTCTTCATAGTGACCGGCAGTTCCCGACGGAACGCAACCGCATCTTTGGCAGCACGTGCCGCATGCCCTCTTGCATAGGTTTGGCCGGGACGATTTTCCGCATCTCCGATTACATTCTCCACCGCAATCTATATATATATATATATATATATATATATCTCAATTAACACGTGTAACACCCATGATGCATATATAAATATTACACAATTAAATCAATACCTATGCTTGCTGGAGTAAGGCTTCCAGCAAGAGCAGTTATTGTCACCTGATGAAAAATACATATGTAAATTATGGTCAGACGTCACTGTAGTTTATTAAAAAAATTATTTTAATATCTATAGTTTCATATTTATAGTAAGGATATATCCAATTTTCAAAAAATTATTTAACAAAATAAGAGCATGTTCCACATATAAAGGGGTATTTTTGTCATCTAAGTTAGAGTTATTTATGGTTTTCTTTTTTTCATCGTGCTTCTCACTTTTCAAATTTTATGTTTAGAGTTCTGAGTGATATTTTTATTTTTAATCAATTTCAAGATAACGATGGTTAAGAGCATTTACATCAGACTCTCTAAATTTTTAGACAAATTTAACTTAAAATAACCCAAAAGTTAAAAATAATTAGCCATTTTTTCCAGTTACCAAAATCAGACTCTATTTTTTACCAACTTTAAATATTAAATTCATTTTTTAACACACGTACCGTTGTTTACTATTTCTTGTAAAAATCTCTCTACACCAATCCTTTCGTGCATATGAGATTGAGTTCATATTCTTTACATTTTCCATGAAGTTTTTGAGATCTAAATGACCAATTTATTGAAAATTGTTATTTTTATGAGGAAATAGCAACAAGATTTTCCATGAATTTGGATTAGCTTTACAAATAATTACAAAAAAAAAATCAATTTTCAAGCATAAAGTAGCATAAAAATTAAGGAATAAGAATATATAATTGTATTCTAACAAAAAAATAAAGATATATGATTGTAATATGACGAAAATATCCTTTCATACGTGGAGCATAATAATATTCCATTAAAAATTTTGTTTGTTCTTAAATTGCTATAAATACAAAAAATACAATGTTAAAATCGGTTAAATTGAAACTATAAGGATTAAAGTGAAAATTTGAGTAAATTGAATTTTTTTTTTTTTAAAAGTAGATTAATTACCATATTATCCGATTCGACGAGTTGAAGAATGAGAAGAGAAACAAGAACGTGAGCGATTACAACCTTCATCATCCTCTCCATGAATCAAAGTTTTTTAGTGCATGTGGTGTGTTTTGAAGGGAAAAAATAGTGTGGTATTTATAGATTGAAGTTAACGAAGGCCACATTAATTAATATTAATTTGTGAACAGCCGAACTAACATGACCATGACATAAGTGCTTCATCGAGACGATTATGCAAAGTTTTGGCCCCGCTGTCGCCTAAATATAATTAGGTTTCTTATCCTTATGAATATTAAGTTTAGTCTCAAAATATTTTATAGACTCGATTTTGACTTAGGATGTTTCTTTTTCTGTCAAATTTGTTAACTTTCTGTCAAATATAAAGGTACGATTGTAACTTTAAAATTTTTATCAACTCTCCCATTTAAATTAGAATGGCATGAATTGGTGTCATCATGCCATATCACACCAATCCTCTCACCATGGTACCACACCAATCCTTTCATGCAGATGAGATTGATCTCAATTAAATAAACGGCGCACCTTCATATGAAGATGGGGTTTCAGGAGCATCTCGTGTAAAACTCGAGTTTGTGGAGCATCTTGAAAAGAGTATGGGGGTTTTCAGGGGGCCATCATGAGATGCATCTTAAAACGAAAATGGAGTTTTGTAGGGTATCTTAAGTTAAAATCGAGTTCAGATAGCATTTCGAGACTAATCTTAATGTTCAAAGAACATCTTGAAAAAAAACGTCATATAAATATGTTTATACTTACATTTTTAATCTATGTCATGATACTAGAAGATATGAAAATTAAATGCAAATTGGCAGCTCAAAAGATAATAAGGTAATTTAAAAGTTGGTAAGATTTTGCCTAAATTAGGTAAATTGGCCAAATTCTAATTAAATAACAAATGCAGACATTGCTTGATTTATGACTCAAACTATGTGTGTTTTGAAGTCTTCGTACTTCATAGTCTAGAGATGTCTTTATGGTAAATTTTATTAATCGGAGCTCTTATACTATTATTTGGACATAATTTATTAGCAACTATCTAGTATACGAAAATTTTATTTACAAACGCGGGATTTATAACCATAATTTATCTTCTAAGCATATTCTCTGTTATCTCTCTTCAACGTTGCGAAAACCTTCAACCAAACTCTAATCGTTCGCAACCCTCGTTCTCCCTTTCTCCCTTTCTATTTTCTCATCTTCCTCGCCATTCCCCTCTTCCCCTCTTCGTCACCATTTATCTCATTCCCTTCGTTTCCTCTTCTCCTCTTCTTTTGTTCTCCTCTTATCCTCCTTTTTCGGTCATTTCGACTCCATCCTTTTTGTGGTGTCTTTTTCTTCATTTCTCTGATGATTCTAGGTGTATTTTCCAAATCCGAACTCTCAATTTTCAACTCCCCTAGCCAAATGTCATATGATGCAACGAGCCTTGGACTTCAACCACTAAATTCTGCCATTCGACTCAGCGACTGCTGTCATCACCTATTCTCGGTGGCTCATGGTGGCTATGGGTTACTTTTAAAGAGCATGATACACTCGTTAAATGGATTAAGAGAGTGCTTTGTGTGCGAGTGACTTAAACTCACTCCTATTTTCCGATTGATTATTCAGTTTCACTTTCTATTTACTCCTTGTTGATTACTGTTATTTTGTGGTATTGTAGTGGTTATGACTGTTGGGAGGGATAAGCGCAAGAGATGCAGTCTTTTCCCTAATTTTTCCCTTATTTCAGATATAGGATTTCCATTTTAATTTTTAACTTTTAATATTTAATGTTTGTGGGCTGTTATTATTAATTGTTCGCTCATAATAATGTATATGAGGTTGTGATAACAAAAAAATGCGGGATTTGTACGCATTAGAAGAATCAGACTCATCCAAATTGAATTTCCTTGGATTATTAGGCTCGTTAAAATTTGGGCCTCGGCCTTTAGTTTAATAGGTATGTTTATCAATTGTAATTTTAAATCGGCCCATTAAACATAGTGAAGACGTATTGAGTCAATTTGATAGTGATGACTTGACTTGATCGATTGTCCTCTTTCTCCAGATTACTACTGTGGCTTATTATGCACTTCCTTTTCTTCCACCAGTATGACTTGTTTAAAAATCGGAGAAGAAAGTAAACACGACTAAATATCATTGTTTAAAAAAAAAAAAATGGGTCAAAAAGAAGATAAATTCGATTCATATGAAAATTTCCGATAACAATTAATAAAAAAAAAATTAAAAGAAAGCAACTATTCATTACACCCACACACATAATTACACACGTACAGGTATTTGTGTAGCTTCAATTAATTATACAAGGTATGTGACAGTTTATTTATATAATTGAGATATTTTAATTAATTTATTTATTTATTATCTTGAACTGAAAGAGTAGTGAAGACTTTCAATTATTGGATCATCCGTACGCACATAGTTGACTGATGCATCTAAGGACACTTGCGTCTGCCGCCGTGGGTGGTGAGGGCGGCGTAGCAGGGGCAGACCTCCTGGTTCCCAGCTGTACCCGGAGGAACACAGTTGCAACGCTGGCAGCAGGTGCCGCATGCTCTCTTGCACAGCCGAGGCCTCGATGACAAACGACATCTCGCGGTGCACGCTGCGCCGCAGTCTGACGTGTACGCATAGAGTATATATATCATCATGTATTAATCATATATAATTAATAAGATAGACAAAGTGCATGTATATATATATACATACCTAGTTTTTTGAGGAGAGAATTCTCTGCTTCATTTTTGTTTACCTGAAAATTCAAATAATAATTGTGAAAATCTTGAATATATAACTAGAAGATATGTACAGGAAGAAAATATATGAGAAGACTGATGAGAGTACCGTCGACGCGTCGGCTTCAACGAGAGTCACAGAAAGGAGAAGGGAAAAGAGAAGTGAGAAAATCAAAACCCTAGTCGAGAAGGAGATACTCATGATGGGTTTCAAACCTAATTGAAACGAGCCCAGAACGAAGATATGAAGATATTATAAATTGTAATATTGTTGTGTAAAAATGAGATGCATGGCATGTCCTATTTATAGGGAGGGAAAAAGCCTAATTAAAGATGGGAGTAATTGCCTTTGGCTAGCTTTGCTATTGCCAGCTGGGAGTGATTTGATCGAGTATTTGTCTTCGTTAGGTTATTACTCATTAGAAGCTTAGGTGCCATGCGAGGACGGGACATTCTCGTGGCAGGCTGATTGGTCTCTGCTTTAACAAAAACAAAGACAACAAAATTTTAAAATTATGTATATAAACAAAAGTAAGAAATTATATATATATATATATACGTTGGAATGTGAGCCAATACTGATATCGGAAAAACATAATTTTATAGGCTACTCGTTTTATTGCCAATTGATTTTAGGTGAAATCTCAATTTCTATATGGTATTAAAATGCGTTAATCCACGCATAAGACTTAATTGCTACATGTGTCATTTATTACTTATTCGCTCGCCCTCATGTTATACTAGAAAATTCGTCACAATGTCCTTATTGATTTAAACAGAATTTCAATTAGTGACTTAAACAAAACTTAAGCTATTTTTTATTACTAATTAATATTTAGGTGAAACCTCCTTATATACAATATATATGTATAATAATATACATCAATCATAATTAGTGAGTACTAACAACTAAATAATACTCCATTGACCATATATAAAGCTAATGGAGGCTATGGAGCCATGAGATGAGTTACTAAAGTGAGTTAAGTTGTGTAGCTTTCCAAGTGGCATAGTAGGCTTTAGCTTAGCTTTAGTATATAGTCCATGGTTATCCATGCAATATCTATATTATACAATTTAGTACTAAAATGTGCTAATTATTGGTTGAACAATTACTATGCAATGTTATATTAAAAAAAATATTTTTAATACAGATTTATATATGATCATCATGGTAGTGCAATACTTGGATCCTACCTTGATGGTACGTCCCTATACTTTCCTTTCAATTTATTGAATTATTTTTATACATATATCATAATCCAAACAGCTCGATCACTATTTAAATCATCATATTAAATTCACCTTTGTAAAAAATAAACAAGATTAAAAGTTATTTAGTTATTTATATATATCAATTAAATGGATAGTTCGTCGTGAAGATCTTAATTATTACCAAAATTGGTAGTTTATTTGATACATATGAATGATTAAATGACCTCCAATCTTATTGATTTTTTACGGAGATGATATTGACATGATGATTTAGAGAATAATCTGTTCCGATTATAATATATCTACAAAAAACAATTCGATGAATGAAAGTATTTCCCTTACACGAGATATATACCTCACTTTTACCAAGAATTAAACTCGAAATTTTCCATCACATATATAATAAGTGAAAAAATAATACCATTAAACTGTCGTACAATCAAAGTTAATTAAAGGATAAGTAAATAAGTAGCAATTGTTTGATTCTGTGCTCGAGCAGCATGAACAAATTAACTACATAAGTCTAATTCTTATTTATTAAATAAATATACAAGTCTTGACTTGATCATATAATTAAACGTATGATATACATAGAAGTGAATATAGCTCCTGGTTTTTGGCCGACCTGCAAACGGACAGTTCTTTCAAAATCAAGGGGCCAAAAATGTGAATCGACTAGCTTTCAAACTATCCACCAAACGACACGACAAAGCTAGCGATGGAACACTCTACTTACCCTTAATTACAAGTGGATTATCTGGTGGCTTCCCCGAAATCATTCCTCGGCCATCATCTTATCCTCTAAACTATGATTTCTCTCCAAAAACCCAACACCTTTTTAATTAAATATTAAACTGTTTCTGCTATTCGTTATTAACCTGAGTCGAATTTGAAATCTTTCAGTCCGATGGATTGAATTAAATTTGATTGGGGTGTGTTCATATATTATATATGAGTATCATAAAGAATCACAGAAAATGAAACCTAATTACTCTTCCGATCCTAATATTTTGAGAAAATGATTTTGAATAAGTTTTAATTTCTTCTATGTCTACTCGGCTATATCCGTTCACAATGAAAACACATCCACTTATATATTTAAGATATATTTAATTTAATAAATATATAATTATTCAATCACAAAAGAACACATGGACAATAGTGTTGATAATAATTAAAAAAAGAGGGAAATATTGGCATTAAATCGTGGTGGTACCACTTCATCTCACCCTTTTGATTTATCGAATGTTCTTTGTATATAAATCTTAATCGGAATCGTTCATTCTCTGAATTATTATGTCAAAATTATCTCCGTACAAAAATCAATAAGATTGTATATCTCCGTACAAAAATCAATAAGATTGTATATCGTTTAATCATTCATATATATCAAATAAATCAATAGTTTTAGTAAGAATTAAGATTCTCATGTCAAACTGTTTATTTAATTGATACATATGATTAGACGAACTTCAATCTTACTAAATTTTTATTGAAATGATCTTAATATAATAATTTAGAGAATGAGCCGTTGTAGTTATGATATATATAAAAAATAAATTAATAAATTAAAATAATGGCATAATGAAATGCAATCATTGTCCATATAAGGAAAGAAAACCCTAACTTCTTAATTAGGGTTGTTGTATTTGCACGTCCCACATGTCCCACACGTGCACTTGAAAAAGCCAAAAAAGAGAAGGACATACGTGCACACAGCTGGAGTCCTACTACTTACAAGTTACAACAGCTGTTGTCTGCTCATTTTACAAACAAACGCCGCCAAATCGACATCACAATTTGATTATCGCCAATTCAACAAACATCACCTTCTAATTCACAATTTTTTTTTGTTATACACCTAAAGCGTCCTTATAGGTATGGAAAATTCTTATCACAAATTAGGATGTTATCGGAGTTCGAATTTGTAAACGTTAATTGAAAAAATTAAAATTTTATTAATAGAGTTAAACTCACTTAACACCTTCTAATTCACAATTAAAGAGAAAAATGATTACAACTTATTTTGATTTTGTTAAAATAATCGGAAAGAGGGATGGTTGGGAGATAGAATACTGATTTGGTATGAATATCGACACTACATGAACGATCAAGGTGCGTTGCAGCTGTAAATAATTGCCAGCAAAAATTTGGTTCTTTTTAGCATGTATATATATATATATATACACGTGGCCAAACAGTATGGACGCCACGTTTCATAAAATATATCTAATTATGTGATATCGGCTCGCTTTGGGTGTTCCATTCATGCTGTAGTTCTCAGTTTCATGAGCAGCCTGTGTGATGTGGTTTGTACAGTTTCATGGGCAAAAGATGAAATCTAAAAGTAGGTACGTAGCATCTCACGACTCACGAGTCCCTTTCTGGTTCTACTTCCACTTATAGTCATGAAATGAAAAAATAGATTCAATTACAGAACCCTAAAATCATATTTATAAAAAATAAATTATTAGTTTATCTTTTGACAATTTTTATTTTATTTTTAAATTTTTATATCAATTTATTTTTATTAAGAGATCATTCAAATAATTAAAAATAGTATTATTTTCTTTGACATTTTTTGCCTCATGTACACCTTTTAGTGTTTGATCTATTGGATCATTTATTATATTATACATATAATAAATATTATATACATGGATATATATATATATATATATTATAATTATAAATTTATAATTGATTTTTTTTCTTCTATAAAATCATTAATGAAGTCCGTATTGTTTGGGATTCAACGGTAGGATATAGAAAACTTTTGAGAGGGAGTGAGGTGGTGATGGAATAGTATGACTTAGGATTTAGAGTTTAATTATTAGATTTTGGACACAAAATGTTAAACCCTAAATCATAAGAAATTAACTAAATTATTTAATATTACATGATAAAGATTTTTTAAATTTAAAGTTTAAAAATATTTTTGAAGAATTCTTACTCTTAATTATCTTGTTTTAATTTGAATTAGATACTCACACTACTCTCTAAAATGAATAAGTGAAAAAAAAAATACTATAAATGGAAGTAATGTTTTCATAATCCTTGTTATATTCTTATAATAAAAAAAAAATTCAAATTTGAAGTTTAAAAACATTTTTGAAAAAATTGACTAATTATTAATGAGTTTTGAATAAATTAATATTGATGTTATTAAGGATTAAACAATGATTAATGCATTTTAAAATTCATACGATTATCGCGTTCAAATTTAAACCCAACATATTGAAAAATTAAAGTTCACTCACGAAATCCCTATCTCAATCTCACAACCTTAACGATGGAGACGTGAACTAAAATCAGAACAAGTTACACAAATGCCAATTTGGTCAAACAATTATACATTGACAGCCTATACAAGTACACAGATTGCAGTATAGTACTGTAGTAGTATACACATATCGAGTACCCGAAGAAAGTTAAAACGTATACACAAAGTTAATTTACACCTGTACAGCAAGATATAAGAATCACTGAGACATTATTCTCTGTGTGCTCTTTGGCAAGACCAAGGTGTACTTGAGGGATCAGCAACACATATTTGGACGCGTAATACCTCATGAATGGCACCGCGATACAGCACGGCAAGAACCTCCTCTTGTTTGGCCAAGCCAACATCTATCAGAGTGAAGCAACGGGAAAGTAATTCATCTCGCATGCGGTAGCCATGGGACCATCTCCCAAGCTTCCACCATTTAACACAAACTTGCCGCTCTGATATCTTCCTACTCTCGAGTGCTTTCAGGACACATTCGACCTGCCATATGTGCCAATTATGTATTTTAACTACCATAACATATCCTCATCGGTAACAAGGCCAAGTAAATGTTATGACAGCATGAAATATCCTCATCGGTAACAATGCAGCTAGCTAAACAAACATTGATTATGCTTCAGTTTGCTTTGAGAGAAACTAAGAATTACATACATGTGCAGGTTTGTAGATTGTATAATAAGGCTAAGAGAAATTAAAATTCTTTTCCTTTAGAGATTAATTGTATAATTCTGAGTAAGTTCCAACAGAGCTCTAGAGGTTTGCTTATACTCACTCAGCCAGATAGCTAAGGTATCCGAGTTTGTAAGTGCTAACTATCACATATCGATTTCCTAGCAACCTTAAATCTTTGGCATTTGGTTATACCAGCTTTTATTCTTCGGATTACCATATTTTCCATTGTCATAAACTCGAAAAAAGTAGGACAAGATGCCACAAGTCTAGCCATGTTTGAACAAACAGATGATCCAAAATCTAAATTGTTGGGTAAAATATCGCAAGGACAGTGCACTTCCTATAAGGCTACGGCAGAGTACTCAATATATAACCAGCAACTTTGTAGTGTTCCAATTCATTCAAAATAAACTACAGTAAAACATAGAATCCCACCGAAAATTAATCAGTAGACAGGGAGGTGAAAGAACATACCGGCACTCGAAGCCAATTCAAGCAGTAGTGCAAACCAAGTAGGTGAACCAGCACGCTATGGCTTGGTTTGAAAAGGAACATTTCTGCATCCTGGTATCCAAATTGCATAGCGTGC
Organism: Prinsepia uniflora; assembly: GCA_032719365.1. Taxonomy (NCBI): domain Eukaryota; kingdom Viridiplantae; phylum Streptophyta; class Magnoliopsida; order Rosales; family Rosaceae; genus Prinsepia; species Prinsepia uniflora. The sequence goes on along the minus strand of CM064866.1, from coordinate 1,223,284 downwards.
AAGTCGTGCATTGCCTTCTGATACTCTCCAACTTCAAGGGATTCAGATGATGAACATTTTTCCACAAATTAAACCACCGATGAAGCACCAGCCGCCTTCTCATTGTGCAACTCGATGTAAAAGCACCTCCATCCCTTTAGCATCATTATTAATTTCCAGATCAAAATACAACATGTTGACAATTGCTAACCCATCCCTTTAGCATATACCATTATTAATTTCCATTATCATAATTAACTAACCCATAAGCAAACAAACATGTTGGCAATTGCTGCTCATAGAAGTACAAACATGATGAACAAATGAAACCCATCATTCACAAGCCTCAAATATCTTATGTAATTAAATAATTTGATTGATTAATTCATTGAGAAATTAGACACTGAACAAAAACTAATTTATCAAAAACTAACTCAAAGAACGAAAGAAAAAAAGCAGATTACCATGGACGCGGGTTTATTGGTTGCAGTGGAAGAAGAAGACCCATTGGAAAATTCCAGAGAAGGCCATCTGTCCCGGACCAGAGACTCCCATATGCAATCCGACTCGCATAGCTCCCACCAAAACCGAGAACAACGGGCCAAAGCACAAAGGTCCGACAACTTCGTTTCGTGTCCAAAATTCACACCAGTAAATACACAAAATTAAAACCTGCATGTTGAAGAATAAAGCTGACAAAAGAAATTGAAATCAACAACGAGAAGGAGATTCAGCTGACCTGTAGTGATGAAGCAATTTTGAGAGCAATATCATCGGGGACTGGGAGAGGAAGAGGAAGAGAAAGAGAATTCATTTTGTTTTGCTTACGGCTTTGAAATGAAAATCCATTTTGATTTGATTTGAAAGTTCGAGGCTTTCCGGCAATTTCCTCTTTCCGCCTCATTGGAGTATCCTTGAAGAAACGCCGCGTTCCCGAAACAAAACGGGCCCGTTTAGGCACACCAGAGAACCGAATTCTCACTCAACCAAATGAATTGTATGTCCTCCACTGTAAAAAGTTTATCTTTTACGATTTTCTGGGACTGGAATTGATGCAGATGCGTGCCATGAAAGAAATAAGAAACTGTAGATACCGTAAAACGAAAAACAAAAATTGTGGTTTTACCCTTTTCTTGCCTAAAACTAAGGGAGTGTTTGGACGTGGGAAAAAAACAGCATGATATTTATTTAAAAAAATAGAATTTTAAGCTTTTTATGTTTTTTTTATATATATAAATATAGGAATTTAAAATTTTAAGAAAATAAAAAATAAAAAAATTTGAAATTTGAATGCCACGAATTTCAAGTTTAAATTCCATAAAAAAATGTGTTATTTTCAAAATTTCATTTTTATAAGTATCATTTATATATGAACATTAAATTGTATGTTTAGATTTCATTTTACGTTTATATTACCCAAATATAAAACTTTACAAAATCTGAAAAACTAATTTCCGATAATTTAAATTCGATAATTTAATAAATTCTTAGTAGTCTTAATTTTTTTTCATCCAAACACACACTAATGGTTTTAACTTTTGACTTCTAAATTTACTTATTTTGCTTATCAATTGATGTCAATAGATGCCGGGTACTAGTAAATTCTGGATTTGTTTTTCCCAATTTTTTTTAATAAAAATTATTTTTTTACATTTAAACATAATTCATAAATATCTATTACTAATAATAAAATTTAAAAATATAACTAAAATTTATTTTTCATTTACTTAATTAATTTATTACTTAAAATTTGAAAGATCATATATAATTTCATGTTTTGATATCCGTTTTGGGCAATGTTGTTCTATTTCATGCAGATTTTTAAGATCTACAAGTTGCCTACGTGCCAGAGATGACCAAAACCAAAAATTTACGAAACAATGACCTTTCGTGTTTGAGAAACTCATGTTATTTTGAACACTACTCGAAAGATTCAGAAGTCAGTTTCATTTAAGATTTGTTGGTGTTTGTGATTTCGATTTAGTTTGAGGAAATTACCGTTGTTTCAGTGCAATATGCATGCACGACATTGCATGCAATACTTCACGATTTTGTTCGATCTGAGGCCAAATTTACACGTCCTTTTTCTATGTCATCAAAATTGGGAGAACTCGATGGCGTAAGGGTCTGGTCTTTCTTTAGGAATTCTGGCTTCGCCTGACCCTTTTTTAAGAAAAAATTCCGACTTGCCCTGGAAAAAAAAGTTGGCAATAACAGAAAGGAAGGGCCCATGTAGCTGCTGCGCCCGCCTCCTTCTTGGTCAATGACGCCGGAAGTGCTCGCTCCTCCCTATTCTCTAGATGGAATGGCAGAATCACAAGATGGGAGGGCAAGCGCAGGTGCATTAGATGCTTCATTTGTCGGATTTTGTTATGAAATGTTAATTATTATTAGGCTTGATAGCTCTCTTCGTCTATACAAAAATGACGTACTAGCTAGTATTTTTGTCTTAATTTGATTAAATAGGATGAGATGTGTCGTCTTGCACAAAAATTACAAAAAATTTATGGCATATTTTTCTATCGAATATACCCTGAATTAAAATATTCTATACCATTTCAATCACAACCCATAAAAGGTATAACCATACAAATTAAATCAACAAAATAAAAGTACCCAAAAAATGTCTCGTGAATCCAGGATCGCCGTTGGGTATCTCTGAACTTAGGGAGGATTATTTTTCAGATGTGTGGAAAGTATATATTAAGAGAGGTCCATGAAGCTGATCTTTTAACAAGGGGTTTCATTTGCTTGTCCTCCTCGAGAGATATCATCCCCAAGTGAGAGGGGTCTTCCAGCATCATCTTAGCCACCAAGTACCCAGCAATGGACCATGTCTGAAACTTGCGTGCTTGCTTCCCTATATACCTCCCCAGCTTCCCGTCATAGTACTCCGGCCAGCTGTCGTTCGACAACCGGCTTTCTGCTAGCTCAATTGCCCGCCGCGCAATTTGTGGCCGCCCCGTTTTTATGCACGCCGCCGTCAACAGCCACAGAAGCACTGCACCCGCCGCCCATTACGAAATTTAGCATACAGTACATAATTACATGTCAACTCCAAAAAAACCGAACCAGCTCAATACGGTTTGATTAGTTTAGCAAATTAGCATATTGAGTAGTTAATTCCGTCTCAAGTTGATTTGGTTTTATTTTGAATTTCAACAAACAGTTTAGACACAAACCCATCTAATCAAAATTGTTAATACGATGTTAAATATTGGGGTTTTGGAAATTTAACATGCGCTGACCTGGCCAAGAGCCGCCATTGTGGTAACTCCACCTCGTGTTCTTGGGGTCACAGCCAGTGACAATTCGCCATTCATGGCTTTCTATCGCTGGATAGCAAATTTTCAAAGGCATTTCTCCGACCAACTCCTCCCAACGCGATTCAATAAGATCCATAATCGCCGAACCTTGCTCAGGAGTTGCCAAAGACGATAAAATCGCCATACAATTACCCAAACAGAACCAACGAAAATCCATTCTTGCAGGGCTCACATTTCCGATGAAGTAACCACCGCGGCTCGGCATGAAATCGAAAACCCAATCCGGAAGCGAATCGGGCATGACGTTGAACTTGTTCACTGCAGTGTGAGAATATTCCTCTGTTTTGTATCGATAGATGTCATTGAGTTGCTTCAGGTCCAGCCAAAAATAGCTCCTCATGTGATAGCTCAGAGCATGGAGACGATCAGTTATACGCTCCACAAATTCCTTACCTACACTGTCTTGCTTCAGTAGAACCAGCGCACATCTCAATGCCATGAAGAACAGTGCTTGGATTTCAATTGGGTAACCATAAACACCCTGCAAATGGTACAAAAGTGAGACACGGGTTAATGCGTGAAAAGTGTTCTATGAAATGCCTAAATGAACCTACTAACTAGCTAACCATTCTCCGATCAATCATAGAGCATCCGTCAGCACAGAGGAGAGTCGGGAAAGTATCAAACCCTTCCGAAAGGCAGAGACCGAGGATGAGGCGAATTCCATTTTGGCATTCGGGCATTTCAGAGAGCGAATTGTCACCGGTAGATTTTGTGTAAGCACGAAGCAGTATGATCCACCAGAACCCAGAATCAACAGGAGCTACTCTTCCTATTGCACTCTCACCGAAATCTGCGATTATGGTTTCGGAATTTCGTACAGGGTCATGGAGCACTTTGAAACTCGCCGGCATCACACCTGCTCCGAGCTTGAATTGGTCCACAATCTTCTCCCATGATTGTAGCCGAAGCGTTTTCAGAAGAAAGTTTTTCACTATATCATGCTCCCCATTCATCAAAAATGCCAGCGCACTCGGCACAAAATCTCTAACGAACACCTACACATAAAAAGCAACGGTGAAAATACGGCGTGATTACTGAACAAGAAAACTATGATGCATGTAATTAATTAATTACCTGATCATAGTTGAGTTCTTCCACAGAATGGTCAACAGCAGCTAGGGTTCCGACAGGCTGGCCGCGAAAGTGAACAACAGAACGTCTCAGGGTTTCCCAGGCATCAGAAACCACCGGATGTGAGTCATAGTTTGGTCTCGGGCTCCCCGAGAAACTGGACCTTCTGCAAGGAGAACCCACATTCGACAATTCGCAGAAGGACCTCTCATCAAATGATCTCTTCTTCTCCACGTTTACTGGCCTAGGTCGGTCCAGTAACCTCAGAAGATCCGAGTCTTCACCGATTTCAAATAGCGGGCCAGCAGCCTCCAGACTTCTTGCATTCCCATTATGAGAAGAATGGTCCACATGAATCGGAGACATGATCTTTCAATCCTCAGACTTCTTGCATTCGACCAAACAAAAAATGTAAGGACTTTATTAAAGTTGTTGAACATAACTTGATTTAGCAAAAATGGAAGCTGAATTAATTGAAGTTGTTGAGTATAACCTTTTCTTACCAAAACGTAACAGGAGAGTCTATGTATTGAGCCTTGTAGATGTAGAGAAACTTTGAGAGCTTTGGCAGGATATCAAGTTATATCAAAAGATGAAGGGAAGAATATGGAACTGGCATTTTATATGGTGGTGGAAATTAGGAGGTGGAGTTGGCTTGCAGGGAAGCAGAACTTGTTAATTATGGACGGAAGTTGGTGATCTTGGAAAATCCGTTGGCGGCTTGGGATGTTCCCCTCATTTTTGTCTTGCCTTTTGTTCTCCTTAGCTTCGAAATTCCAACGGACATAAATATTACCGGAATTTAGTGAAAAATAATCTCTATGTATACTTGATGGGTTTTTACCTAATTTTCTCAGCTACTTTTTTTTTTTCTTTTGATAAAGAATCAAACTTAGATTAGCTGTAAATAAAGCCCATTACAACTTTGGAATCGAAGTGGAGTTTCCTCGGGTCAAACATAGCACTTGCACAGTTGCACCAACCCAAACAACACCGCCAACATTAACATAAATAAGACTAAGAATTTTGACAAAGACGGGATTGAAACGGAAGGGTAATTTCCAACTTATCTTCCTCACAATAATCTCTTTTCTATACCGAAGAGAGAAAATTCTCAAACAAACTACACCCACAAACGGGGCTACATAGCCAACTCATAGAGTTACTTCAAAGGTTTTTACTTGTTCTTCTTTTTTTTTGGGGTGGATTTTTACTTTAGTTATCGGCGTACGTAATGGCGGAGGTTAAGGCTTAGCAAACACTTTTTGGGAACATGGAAATTGCAGAGATGATGAAGATCTGAGTCCATTTTCAGAGAATTACTCTACTATCACCTGGCGATCTTAACACCAACCATGTCAGTGGTCCACGAGGAATTGCCAAAAATAGCATAGTTGAGATACTCAAAAATTTCAAGACATACAAAAACATAAATAAATAATCACAAATTTTCAGGAGATCAAAATTTTAGAAAAAAATATACACGATATAAATAATCTCTCAATAATTTGAGTTTTTTTATATCAAAATTAATATCATTGTATTATAATAAAGGATACATACATACCATCAAAATCAAATTATGACAGTAAGATATACAAGACAATATGACAAACTAACGCAGACAAAAACAACATAAACAACTAAAAAACCACATAGTTAATATTATGAAAAATTACAAACCCATAAAGCCCAAAACAACCGAAAATCTAGCATCACCTAACGCTAAAAAGACTACCTCCACCAAAGAAACAATATTGTTGTCGAACCCATCAAGGCATCACATATGGCCTTAAAGAACGAGTGGAGTAGGGGCGGATCTTAGAAAGACTTTATCTTCAACAATCCAATGGCGCATAAATGCGAATAAAAGATCAAATTCCTAATCTAACTACTACGATCAAAATCAATGAGAACTATTTAGGAAAACTCCTCTAACAATAGGGTATAACAAAATTGGGGGAAAATGATAAATTTTAAAGGAAGATTTTGGATAAATGGATGAATTGAAAAAAAAAAACAAAACAAAATAACAAGAATGGAGAAATTAAATCAGAGCACGACTCAAACGAGACATTCTCTATAAGAAACTCTTATTACTAAAACCAAATAAGAGAGAAAACAATGAAAGGGAGGAAGGAAGAAGATGATTTTATCCCTCCTATCCTTTGGGACCGAGATGAGAGAAAAATTGAAGCTAGGGATCTTAATAAGTTGAGTTTGATTCGATAAATACTTATTTAATTTATTGTTTGAAGCATCGCCGGCTATTTAATTAGGAAAAAAAAATAATAATGCTTCACTCTAGGACTAATGGAACCTCATAAATTTTCAACGAGGATAGGCCTGGCATATTTGCATGAAATAGTGTAGTGTGTTTATTTTCCTACTTTGCAAATTATGCAACTTGTGAGGGATACATTAATCAATAGCATGCAGTTCATTATAAGGCTAAGGCTTTTTAGGCTAAATGCCCTAGGGATTGGAAAAATAATCTCAAAATACTTTAGGAATAGAAATTTGCTTCAGGTTGATGCACGAACAGGTACATCATCAAGACCGTTGCATCATTTAACAGATATTTAATTTAACACCGTTTAGGATAATTAATTCAGCTTATGAAATTTTTTTTGCACATAAAAGTAAACTAGAATAACCGTTTAAAGTTTCTCTACATCTACAAGGGTCAATACATAGACTCAGCAACTTATCTTCTTCCTTCAAAATAAAAACCCAGCAACTTATCTTCTTCCTTCAACCGCCACGATTGACGACTACCTCTGGCAAATTTCATATACCTCTGGCAAGTAAACAAAGATGGGTCAGAGGGTACACCCAAACCCTCTTGAGCAGAGGCCAACGTGCACCCGAAGAAGGCACCCAAAGATGGAACAGAAGCTTCCAAGCCAGCCCATAGAGCGAGTTTCTGCTTGTGCTCGAGTTTCATTGCAAACTTGGCATTGATGGAGGCTCCTTGAGTTTGAAAATTTACCATGATGGCTGTTGAAGGAAGATGATGGGCTAATTCATGGAGGCTCCCTGAGTTTGTAACCCATCTAACTTGGCGTTGATTGCATACACTTCCTGCTTGAGTTTCAAAATTTGCACATAAAAGTAAATTAGAATCTTATGAAAATTTACCATGATGAGCAAAGTCCAAGAAAAGAAAATTGATGAAACGAAGAAATTAGTCCCCAAAGAAAAATAAGGATTGTGATTGCATTGGAAAAAAGAAAGAAACTAATTCCCCAAATTAAATTTCTGTTGACTTGTGACTCTATTGTGGAACCATAAATTACTGAAATATTCTGGAGCTGTCACGTGGCCAACAATTCCCATAATGACAATATTACCCTTGGTAATATTGACGCCGACATGTATTGATCTCTGCATTAATTCAATATATTTGTCAGCTAAATATATTAATTAATCAGATCAATGTCGATAATAAATAACTTCCCAACGAATTATTTATTCATTAAATAAATAAGTGATTACACTCGGTACAATCACTTATTTAAAATTTTCTCCTTCAACCAATCAGACGTTCCGATGACTCTCAAGGCTTCACTATATATAGAAGACTTCATTTCACTTCTAAAGGTAATCAAAAACTTCTGCAAACACTCTGTCGGTCTATTCTCTCAGAAAATTGACTTAAGCATCAGAGTGTTTACGGTTGAACCACCCCCCGTGATTCAACCTTAACCCCGTTTGATTTTCATTCTTGTGTGTAGGGATCGAGAAGAAACTTCACAGAACCGAACGATTTCTGCATCAACAACTCTATAAAATAGGAGGAGACAAGCAACAGAAAACAAAATTGAGCAACAACAGGAGTGGCAGCCGAAGGATAGGGAATTGAGTCTTGCCAAAGCTCAGAAGCGCGCACCACGTGAAGGTACTTATGAAATCTGTTGTATAGAGGGAGGCGACAATGCCCCAAACATGATGCTCTTGAGTATCAGAGGGAGGAATGAGGTTTTCCCTCCTGTCTGCTTTTATTTTTATTTTTTTGAATTCCAGATAAAGTGAAGCAACAAAATGAGGGCTATGGTGTATGCTGAAAGCGAAATACCTTATTGTATTTAGTCTTGCCTTGTGCGGTGGAATTGCAGAAGAAAGAGAGATAAGCATCACCAGAATGAATGCTACATATAGAAAGCTGCAATTCGAAAGAGAGGATAAGAAGTCAGAACTTGAAGACCCAAACAGCCGAAAAGAAATGGACAAATTCAATCAGAATGGTTATTGAGTAGTCGGCAATTAGCAAGGAAATTGAATGCAATTTGGTTGAGAATTTGGGGAAATTGGAGACTAGTGAGAGTAAACTCAGTGGGTTGGAAGGCAAAGTCAGCTTTGAAGAAATTAGGGGAATGGGAAGTGTTGATATTAGCTCAGGAAAGTTATGGTCCGATTCCTGGTTTTTTCTTTTACAATCCCGGATCCCAAACTGCCACTGAAATGGCGGATGAGGCGAGCTCGTGGCGGTTGAAGGAAGAAGATGGGTTGCTGGGTTTTTATTTTTAAGGAAGAAGATGCAAGAAGAAAATGGGGAGGAAGATGCAGTTATGACCCAAATGACTAAAATACCCTTTCATATAACTATCCTAAACGATGTTAAATAAAATATATGTTCAATGGTGTAATAGTCTTGACGATATACTTGTTCATGCATCAATCTGAGGTAAATTTATGTTCCTGAGGTATTTTGGGATTGTTTTTCTTGTTCTTAGGGTATTTAGCCTAAAAAGCCTAAGACTAAAGAAGATTGATATCAACACGTCCAATGTGATTCATGATTCATCCAAAGAAATGATAAAACAACTTCTGCTAAAAAGAAAGTGAAATTCAACTAACAAGAAAGAGATGGACCAAAAAAGGAGAAAGAAAGTCAAATTTGTATAAAACTTTTGTTAAAAAGAAAGTGAAATTCAACTAACAAGAAAGAGATGGACCAAAAAAAGGAGAAAGAGAGTCAAATTTGTAGGGATTTTGTTATTAATACTATGCTTTAATGGTATTTATTTTATTGTACTTGATATGCTCGCGTGAGATTAGAGTATTAGACTTAATACCAAGTATAGCCACACAAAAAATTGTCTTAATTTGTCTCAACTAATTCAAATCGTTTTCAGATTCTCAGATGACTATATTTTCTTTGTAGAAAAATATTAAGGAGGAAATTATACATTTTTAATTTTTATATATAGATATTAAGGAGAAAGATTGTACATGTTAAATTTTAATTTTTCCGTTTAAAATAGTTGTATTCGAGGCCTTCCACTGTACCAGGAATAGACATACCTAGGTGGGCCCAATCTCGTGGGACGGCCGACTTAAATTTCTCATTAAGAAGGCCCAAATTCTTTACATAGAACACAACCAGGCCCACAAACCGCTTCACTTTTAAAATTAAGAGACGTCATATTTTCGACCGTTGAAAGCTCTCGTATATTTTGCAACTTGCAAGTCTAATACTCTTCACACTATCTCCAACGGTCTTCTTCTCCGAACATTTGCTCTCGAAAGATCCAGTCTTGTTCTTCGAATGTGATTCAGTTCGCCATGGGTGACAAAAAACACTCCAAAGACTCCTCTCCACCTCAAAATTGGCAGCAGATATTGAAGGCTCTGGTGCGGATTATTCATAATCAACAATCGAAGCTCGACACATTGGCCAAGGGCCGAAAACTCCTTGAAGATCGTGTAAGAATGCAACAAGAGCAATGGGTCTTCGACGTTCGCCTATTGGAAGATAAAATCTTTGAGGTGATTTCCCCAATCTCACTGTCGCATATAGATTGAAATTAGGGTTTCTTGTATATTTCAAAATCGCATTTGGGGGTTTTCTCAAAGTTCTGTGGGTTTCTTGTCATGTTTGGTGTAGATGAAGGGGGATCTGGAATTGACAGAGAAGGCAGCGTCCGTTGACCGGGCAAAGTTAGAGTTGGCTCTTGGTTTGAAGCGACGAGAGGCTTTCTTCGCCAAGCTTTTCTCTGGTGAGTTTTTTTTTTGCTTATAATGTAAAAAGGGTCTCACTTTATCATCAAAGTTTTTGTGAATTTTTTTTTCTCCTTAGAATTCCGTTTCCAACATACAAGTTAATTTCGGATTTGTGATCATAGTGGTCCATGTCAATTTGATAAACAATGTCAGTTAATCTGCCTTTACCCTATAATTTTCTTGGGTTTCCAATAACTATTTATGTACCTTAAGTATGTTGGGTTTCGATTCGATGATATTTTCATGAAATTAGTGCATTTTAATGAATTAGCAAAGCCTTATTTGATTTGAGCATTAGGGGTTAAATTTCGAGCAGGCCAGGTGCTGAGGTGTATGCTTGTTTCTGTGGGTGTGAATTCGTCCTGTTTACTTAATCTTACCCTTAATCTTTTTGTATCTACAGAGTACACAAACGGTGATTTAGAAAATTTCAAAGCATGGTTTGACTTGCACTGCAACAAATTCTCTGATTCAAAGGTATATCCACTGCTTCCTGTTGTAATTTTGTGTAGCTTGTTGTTTGGATGTTTTTCTAAGCTCCCGATCATTTGTAGGGTGGAATTGAAGATGGTGATAAAAGTAATAGCGGTACTGAGTCTTCCAAAAGTACCAAGCAAGATAAGCAGCGTTCTAAAAGATTGGAATCTGATCTAAAGAAGTTAAAGCAGCAATATGATAAACTTTCTTCGGATAAGAGCTCTGAGGTATCTTCTCTTGTGGCGGAGAAGAAATTCGTATGGAATCAGTATAAGGTTATGGAAAATGATTACATTGCTAAGCTAAGGAATAAGAACTCTGAAGTTGAGCAGGCAGATGCAAAGATGAAAAATATGATTGTTGGCATGGAGAAATTGGAGTCCTCAAACAAAGAAAAAGATGACAAGATTGGCATACTTGTACGTAAGGTTTCTAAGATGGAGGCCGATTCGACTAAGTTCAAGGAAGAAATTTCCAAACTTTCAAGTGAGTTGGATTTGTTAAGAAAGGCCAGAAGTTCGTCCTCCACTCCTGTTTTGAACCACTGTCAAGCCGGAAGTACAAGTTATAGCTTGAGAGGAAGCAAGGATAGGATTTCTGTAACTGTGAAGAAAGAATCATCTTCTGCAAAACTTCCTGACCTCATAAAAGACAGCAACAAGGTATATTTACTTGTATTTAGAGTTTGAAGTTACCATGTTTTGTTTATTTCTCTTTGGTGTTTGTAGCTTCAATGATACTTCTATTTGGTAGCTAGATTTCATTCTATTCTATATTTGTTTCTGGTTGACCAGGGGAGCAGAAGCTCAAAGAGAAAAGCAGACGAGGTTATAACCATTTCTGAGACTCCAAAGTTGTTCTCATCTCGATTCAAAGTACCCAAATTGAAGAAAAACGCATCACCGCATGTATGATTAGCCTCCGACACCATCTTCTGGTGGGTAAATTGTCACATCATTCATGTGGAGTACAGTTTTAGGCTTTGTGATAAATTTCTTTGCTTTTGTGTCATTAGTTTTAGGCGCTGTGATAAATTTCATTGCTTTTGTGTAAATTAAGTGTTCAATTATACCCTAGAGTTTAGGGCAGGCCGCAGGCAATTCTTTTAGTCATATCATTCTAACGTAAAGTGTGCACAATATATGAGTGAACTTGTGGTGGAGATCTGTCATATAATTCTAGACGTGTCATCTAGACAGACCTCTTGCTCATTTGTCCTGTAAATTTTGAAAAATGTTTGTTTCAATGTTTGCACATTAATCCGGAAACGATTTCTGAGTGTCGATATCTTCGAGTTGTTCTATGGAAATGGATTCTGAGTTTCAAGTATGTATCAAACTGTTTCAGCATCACAGATCAAACTGTTTCTGCATCACAGTGGCTATAGTTCTGCAAACCTCACAAAACCTACATTTGCCTATAGGAAAATATGATGAACATTGAAAGACCATAAATGGATTGTTGAATATCCTGAAATTCAAAGGCTACCCACCAAAGATATCTCATTGGCTTCGTTTTTTCAATTGAACAAAGTTGATGATTGTTTATCAAATTTTAACTTAAGACAAATTTAAGAAGGAAATTAACAAATTACTTGTAATATAGTAACTTCCAAAACGTTATGCCTTACTGCGTTAAATCATAAAGGTAAACTAGAGGCTTACTTTTCTTTTCTTTCTCCTGCTCCGATTTAATTTGGGGCTTTCGATTTCGTTCTGTCCTCCCTTACGAGAGAATATCGACTTTTTGGAATATGCGAAAGACTATCAACATATACGTACATAGATATAGTGAATATGCGTGAAGGATCTAAGTATACCACTTACGAGAGAATCCCAAGTTAATAAAAAAGTAGTTAAGATGCGCAATTGATCAGATCTAGTATAAATTATACATAAACATTACTTAGAGTCATACGCCATAAAAAAAGATGGAAAAACTTATTAACATACCATTGTCAATAAGTTTAAAAAATTTGTTGACATAGGCAATCAAGAGTCTAAAAAACTGAAAATAAAAAGTTATTGGTTACTTCAAGATAATATTACTTTCTTTAAGTTTGAAGTCTTAGTCTTATACCTTAAGAAGATCACTCGACCTCGAGAAGAACACAAAAAATTTGCGTTTCTTACCACAATTTTTTTCTGTGGCAAAACTTTTTTTTTACAAGTTGCCCGGTAAATATGAGCTTTCGACGCTTTGTTGATGTTTTAACAAGTTGTCCGGTAAAACATGAACGAGAATTCCAGTAAAAATATAACATAATCATATGTATCAAATAAAAAATAACATGAACTCCAGTGACTTAAAATCGAAATAAAAACAAAAACAAGAAGGTACGGACTGGAATCAATAAGAAGGCCCGAATGGCCACCACATGGACGAAACAGAGGAGCGCAAAACGATGAGGCCGAGCAAGAGCCCCAGAAACAGAGCCACGCCCAAAGGCGATCCTTCTTCGCGGTTGGTATTAGCCGCCACCCTGGCCTTCGTTGCCGGACTCAGCCACGGAAGCTTCTCCCCATGCTTGCTCAAGTAATTAGCCAAAAAGATCAACAGCGCCGGCAAAATACACATAAATATTTTGAGTTTGAACCCTGTTTTCTCCATATGTGTCTTGTACTTTGTGTACGCTGAAAACAAAAACAACACCAGGGCGATCCCAAGTACCGCCAGCAGTTTCGAAGGCAGCTCCGCCGCGAAGGACACACACTCCTCCACCCAACCCCCCCTCCTTCCTCTCCTTTCACTCAATAACCAACCCATCTCTTTCTTCTTCTTCTTCTTCTTCTTCTTCTTCTTCTTCTTCTTCTTCTTCTTCTTATTTTCGACTTTCTTCCCCAAACATTATAATTTGGTTACAAGCTTGAGCGCTTGATTTATATATAAAGACAGAGTTTTGAATTGTTTGCGTTATATTTGCAGCGCCGGTATCTTTTGAATTGGAAGGTTTCAGATTTTAGGCCAATATTTTTTGTGTTTGCGTTTGCTTTGGCATAGATTCTTCATTCTTGGCTAGCTTATCTAGCCGCAGATTCTGTCCCCAACCGAGCCACCGACCTTTTTTTCATCACATTCCTTTTGGACACCTGTTCATTGGGCATCGAGGGTTGATTGGATTGATTGGTACTGAAATCGCATCGATTTTATTTATGGGAAAGAATATATGCTTCTTATTGCTACGTTGATTGAAATCTTCATCGTCAAGAAAAGTTTTTTATTTTTTGTTTCTTAGGCGATCGTCAAGGAAGGTTTGGATATCCTCCATCTGATGGGGTACAAATTAGCCCTTTTAATTGGTTCGGAAAAACCGCACCGAACTATAACCAAACCGAAAAACTCCGAACCGAAGAAAAATCGGAACCGTTTGGAGAAAACCGAACAGAACCGGTCTGAGTCAGTTTGGTTTCAGTTATCGATCTAATTGTACCGGACCGAACCGAAAGGTTAATAAAACCGACGGAATCGAACTGGATTGGACCGAAACACATTAGTTATATTTTGTAAAAAACGGCGTCGTTTTGTATCAAACCCTAGAATAGATGAAACCCTCGTTAGCCGTCTCCTCATCTCGCAGTTTTCAGTTTCACTTTCATCTCTCCCCAGTCCCCAGTCCCCAACTCCCAACTTCGAATTCGAAGCCACCTGACTCCTGAGACTTAAACACCTCCCTCTCTCCCTCCCTCCTTCCTTCCTCGTTCCTCACAGTTCACTACTTCACTCACACTCCTCAGAGTACCTCTCGCAAACCCTCCTTCGATTCCAGCCTCTCGGCCCTCTCCTATAGGTGATTCAAAGTCGTCGCTCGTTGCCACTTGCCCTTCGAACTTCGAAGCCGTCGCCCTTCATTGAACAAGATGAATCACTAGTTTCCTAGTAAAATTCCAAATCTCAGTTCTTCTTCTGTAAATGTATACTCAAGGATTGAAATATCGATATCGACGACTATATCGCTAGTCAAATTTACGGATATCTTACCCAAAATATCGATATCGATATCGTTTACGATCAACAAAAATGATGGAAATTCAGTCTAAAAGTTGAAAATTTGGAATGAAACTTTGGGAAAAATTTAAGTACCCAATGATGGTTATATAAGACTAATAAAAACTATATAATGACTATGATATAACAAATATATGATGAATAATATGATACAATAGGGTTCTGCCGATAACTAATAATATAAAAATTTAAACATAAATATAAATTGAAATAAATTACTAGAATTGAATGTTAATATAATTAAAAACATAACAATAAGTATAAAAAAATTTAAATGGAAGAAAAATTATAAAATGAGTAAATATATGTAAAATTGGAAAAAATGATGAAAAAATATAGTCAATCTTTGTTCAAAATTGGAAAGGATTGATATATTTCAAATTGAAAAAAAAATATAACAAATATAGCTGAAAGAAAATAAGGTTGCCTACAAATTAATAAAGGGCCACCCCACAACCAACTATGCTAAAAAAAAACTCAATTGAAAATATAGACAACCCACTAATATATAACGTATACTAACTAACTTAAAACAGTCATTTCCTACCTCTTGCGGGTGTGCAATTCGGGTTTTTTAACCCGCGCGGCATGACCCGACTGGAACTCTATGATTTTAAGTCTGATTTTCATGAAGTTTTGCCATATCTCGATCGTTTTAATGAAATAGAGAGACCGATGGACTTAAAATAAGGAAAAATGTCGATATTTCACTCAATTTCTTTCCCCCCTCTTATGTGTCGCGGGCCAAATTTTTCGACATATCGACCGATATATCGGCGATATTGTCGATATTTTCATCACTGTGTATACTTAGGTTTTCTGTTATTTGTAGGATGAAAGGTACGATGATGATGAGAAATTTAAAATCTCGTTAATGATGATATTGATATGAGGAGAAACTATCTCATCCATTCATAATCATCTGAGCACACTTTCCTTCACCAAATACTTTTAAGTCATATTCTTTGGGTGCTATTGCAGATTCATTTTCGATTTTAGTTCAGATTTCATTCTATTATAGATTTTATGGGTTTCAATGTTTTTTCATTTGTTTTACAATCTGATTAAATGTAGAAAATCTTTTCTTCTTGTGAGAAAGGGATCAAAATCATGGGTTTCAAGTTATGGGAATTGAAAGGAGAGATCATAATGAAATTGTTAGGTTTTGGTTTTATTTTTTTGAGCTCTAGATGGCAAATGGTGCGAGGCACCATTATTGAATTTACATATTTTTGTATGTGATATTTCTGCTTTGGAATTATGATATTGTTGCATTCTCATTCAGAAGATTGTATATACGTTATTTCGACAATGACCTTGTATTTCAGATTGGGGATCTTTATGGTTTTGTTATTCTGATTGTAGGATCGAGCCAATGAGATATATAAGAAGGTGGATGATCAAAAACCTCTCCCTATAGAATTCTTGCTTCCATTTTTCAAGTTGCAGAAGCCTTTGCTTAAGGTACTTCAGTTCAGACTTCAGGGTCTCTTACTCTCTTTTGCAAATTAGAGTTAATTTTTTTCCATCATTTTTTTTCATACTTGGTTGGTTTAGTGATACATTCTTTTAGCAAGTAGGTCATCCTGTTGGAATACATAAGTCATCGAAAAAAATTTGAAAGATTACAATGTATTATAGGATTCATGTGCTTATTTCTTTACTAAGGTTTTTTTAGTGGGAATATGCTTTGTTGTTGATTAAAGAAGCCTTGTCCATTGTACACAGCCTGCAAATGCTAGAAACTTAGACAGTAGGGACTGAAGTGATTCGCCATTCCTCGTAATTGTGTTTGTATTATATGTAAAACAACAACCTTTTGAAAAGATGCAGAAGATTTTTTTTTTTTCCCATTTTTTGCCACATATATAGAGGTAAGGTCACTTATAGGTAAAAGGAAGTATGTTGTTTACTTTTTACTACAATGTAACATAAACAACAAGTGGAATTTATCATTCTCTAAAAATATTGAACCGAAAAAAACCAGTTTTACCCGAAATCGAACCGAACCGAAAATTTCGATTTCGGTTTTAGTAAATTTTTTTAGGAAATATCGAACCGAACCGAAACCGGTTCCCCAACCGGTTCGGTTTCAATTTTGATAAAAAAACAAAACTAAAAAACCGATTAACAGGGCTAATATAAATAATCATGTCGTGCATTAAGTCGGATGGATGCTTTTGAAAGTTGTTTTAACAAAAATTATTTTAGTATATAACTATTTATTATGAAAATAAAGAAGAAATAACTTTTCAAATAAATACAATAGAAACCGTTTTTAAAAAACACAGCAATCCTAAATAAGTCAGGCAAGGCTTCAATGTTCTCCTACTATTCAATGGAATGAGGATCTAAGGGCTATAGAGGGGTGTGGTGGACCCCAAAACGGGAGATGAATGGTTTAAATGTTCATACCATCGAATGGTATATAGCATTTAAACCTAACCCAAATAAGTCTCAGTGACTCACAGTAAAAAAGTAGAATGTGCATACTACTGCCTTGTCGGAAAACTTTTCCAAGCAAAACCTCGTAAGAAAAATAATACATTGTTTTGAAAACAATATATATATATATATATATATATATATATAATCACCTCGTAGTCATATTACTATATCATTTATTTATCTCGCACAGTATGCTATTGTTGTTGAGAAATTATTGTACAGTATTTGCATTTAGGTGAACTACTGTTCCAAAAAAATTTCATTTATTAAATTGATTCTAAATATTTATTTAAAAACTATTGTTCTATGCAAAAAACAATTAAATTTAAAATTATTTAACTATTATATTAATTTATTTTATATATAGAAATGACCAAACAATTTTTTTTTTCTTTGGATATGAAATTACCTTTTTTTTTGGCAATTAATTCATAGGTCCTTATTAATATATAAGTTGATTTAAAAACATGCATATAGAAAAATTAAACTCATAGATTTTTTGACTAGTCAAATAACTATACAATTTAAAATAGACAACAATTTGTATATAAATTACAACTAATGTCATCCAATTGTGAACTAGTCCAACAACAATCTAAAAAACACTTATCAAAATCTATCATGATTTCAACATTACTTTTTTATTTTTATTTTTTATTATATGATTATATTGAGAATTATGAAAACATTACTCCTATTTATAATTTTTTTTTTTCACTTGCTTATTTTAAAAGTAATATGAGTATTTAATTTAACTTAAATCATGATATTTAAATCAAAAATACTTTTAAATTTAAAATTTTTAAATTTTGTATCTTCTGATATTAAATAATTTGGTTAATTTTGCGTAGTTTAGGGTTTAATTTTTGAATCTTATGCCAAAATTCAAGAACTTAACCCTATGTTGTACGATTTTCCACTACCATCTCAACCCCTACCCCCCCAAATAAAAATTATATACCCAATTTTTGAACTCCAGACAATACGAACTTTATTTTTTATTTTATAGAGAAAATTCAATTGTAACTATATGCAATATATATAATATTTATTATATGCATATTATAATAAAGGGCCCAAGAGGCCAAATAAATCAAACAGTAAGAGGCACATGGGGCAAAGAGGACAAAAAAAAAAAATAATGTTATTTTTAATTATTTAAAGGAATTTTCAGTAACTCACTCATCCTTTTTATTGAGATACAATTATACAAAATGGTAAATATGAAATTTATTATTTATAAATTCTATTTAGGGACATTTGAATTAAAAAAAAAATTGAGATAAGATCTTATTTTATTTAGTATACAAACTTTAAAAAATTTAAATAAAAATAAAAATGATTAAAGATGTAACAATAATTTACCTTTTTTTTTTTTGACCCAATCACAACCGGGTTTAATAGGAGGATTTTGCCTCCAAAAAAGTCTTGCGGTCCTAAAGAAGAACAGCATTCATGATGATGGGCTAAATCAGGCCAGGAAGTACATGAATTAACTTTGGGCCCAACTCATCAAATAAGTAAGCACGACCCATTTTCCCGGGTTTTTCCCTTTGGGTTGGATAATCGTTTCCTTTTGGCACTAGGGTTTCAAATGTTTTGCGAAACGTTAAAACGGAGGCCTTTAGCCCTTTTCAAAGTTCGAAATTCGCACCCTCGTCATTCACTCGCTCCGATTTCCTTTTGCGATTTTAACTCTCATTCTCTCATACATTCTGAAAGCTGAAGATGCGGTCGGAGGATGCGAAGGAGAAGAGGGCGAATAAAGAAGAGGAGGACGAAACGATGAGCTTGGATAAAATTATTAAGGGGCACAAGAAGAAATCCACAACAATTAATAACAATACGAATGGGAAAGCGAAATCTGTGCCCAGAAACGCCAATGTGAAGAAGGAAGAGCAGGTAGATCATGATTCTGATAAGCCCATTAAGGCTAAGCCCAAGCAAGAACCCAGAGTTAAGAAGGAAGAGAAGGACAACGATGAGAGCGATGATGAATTGGTTTCCAACGCTAAAAGGAGTTCCAATGCTAAGCCCGATAAGGTATCCCACATTTTATTTTCAAGTTTTATTGAATTTAATGGAGGAGTGAATTTTACTGATGAATGGGATTATTGGGTTGTTGTGATTCTCTCTGTGTAATGGGATGGGATGAAGCAAGTGACGAAGAAGACGATAAAGAAAATGGAGGAGGAGGAGGAGGAGGATGCGAAGAAGAAGAAGGAGTCACAACCAACAGCCGAGCAGAAGAAGAATGCGGAGAAAGGATCAGAGGCAATAGCAGAGCAGAAGAAGAGGGAGAAGAAGGAGAAGAAAGTTTATGACTTGCCTGGTCAGAAAAGAGACCCTCCTGAAGAGGTACATTTGCTTTTATTGTCTTTCTTTTTTTTATTAATTTAGCTTCATATACTTTAGGATTCTTGAGCGATTTTTTTTGTTGTATTTGGTATTTCAGCGAGACCCACTTAGGATTTTTTACGAGACACTTTACGAGCAACATCCCAAGAGTGATATGGCACAGGTCTGGTGAGTGATTGCTCTCCCATTTGTTTGCCTCTTACAATCTTTCTGCTTGCTGGGTACTGTCTAGATGTCGCATTTTTTTTTATCTTCTTGTGAAACCTGAAGAGAAGTGAAAGTTGAAATGGTTTTGCTTTCCTTTACCTTGAACTTCCAGTAGAAGACTCATTGTTGAGCTATTGCAATCTGTTTGGGCTGCGTTTTAGTCCATGTATCTGTTTGTAACTGTATTTTAGTCACCACTACTCGCCTGGCCTCTGAAGAGTGCAACTTTGCATAAACGTGCTGGCTTTGAAGCACGGGGCAGCATTTCTGGTCACAAAAGTGGTGAATTTGATGGTTTCTTGCCACATATGCTTTCCATTTTTTTTTTTAGCTTGTCTGATCATGTATGATTATAATTTGGTGATGAGTCTTTCAATTGTATGTTTCTGGTTATACAGTGCTTTCTATTTGGTGACAAGTTTTTCGTTTTATAAGGTGCATGTATGGTTATAATATTGGAATTGAATTCAAGCCAAAAGATATATATTGTTCTCTTCTATACCTAGTTCATAAGCAGAAAAGTCTCAGTACCTGCCATTCAATCTTGTGCCTTGTTGGTTAGCATGTGTGGAATTGTTTATTTTGGTGCATGCTTGGGAATTTATATTTCATTAGAGCTTGCAATTGAGAGTTTGAAACCTTCTTTTTTGGCTAGATGTATGAGAGGTGTTGATGCCTTGGATTATCCTTTGCCTTTATATGTGAAATGGCACTTAAAAAATTCATGTTTTTCGTACCAGTTTGCTTGTTTTGTAAACAAATGGATAGATATGCACATTTTCTACCGGGGGGTTATTCTCAAATGAAGTAAAGAGGGAGTCTTGACTGCAATTGTTTAGTCTGTTATTTGCAACCCGAAGGTTGCGGATTCAAAATGGGAAACAGCTTATCCCCAATCTGGGAGTAGATTAAGACTGATTATCCTCACAGATCCTTCAATGGTGGGATCCTCGTTGGATAGCCCTTTAATTACACCAATGATACAACTCTAGCAGCATAAGCTGACCAAGTGTAATTGATGCGATATTACTTTTGTACAAACCATGCATTTTAAATTTTCATTGTGAATTCAGGCTGATGGAGTCGGGCTTGCTCTCCAAAGAGGTGGCAAAGCAAGTGTTTGAAACAAAGCAGAAGAAGATTCAGCAACAAAAGCTCCGTTCTCCAACGAATGCTGCAGGTTCTGCAAAGAAGACCACGAAGGAAGTCACTGTCACGAAGAAAACACCATCACCCCAACCGCCTTCAAATAAAAAGAAGCCAACAGGCTCCAATGCTGCTACATCTAATCAGTCTAATAAGAAGCGCAAGAATGAAGAAGGAAGCTCAGAGAGTGAGAGTGACTCCGATGATGACTTTGTCATTGCTCGAAAGAAGATCAAAACCGCGTAACTGTATGTCTCGTTCATTTAATCACCGCCTTTTGCCTTTGGCATTTGATGATAAGATTTAGTTGTCATTGATCTACTGATTTCATTGTAATGACGCTTCTGAATTCCAACTGGAGTGCTTGTTTGGCCCCCAAGTAACTCGCCTGTGGTAATGTTATGAAAAATTAGGTTTTCTTAAGCAAAATTGCTTGCTACTGCCACGTGTCAGAGTTAGCTGATCAGGGGATCCAGCATATATTGTTGTAGACCAAATTTAGGACAGGCGTATATCATCTACGACAAGTTTATTCGGCCTAAGTTATGTCGATTGAGGTCCACAAAAATTAGGGGTGCTTCGCTCCCATTTTAACATGAATTTTTCATTCTATCTTGTTTGTTTTTGAAAGTTTTTGTTTTATTTTATTTTTATTTACCAATAATGGGAAGGAGGACTTTATATATATTGAGTATTTATGTTTTTAAAGGCAGAATCCGTTAAAATAATTAATCGATCCATTTTAAATTATTATTTATCTCACGGTTTAAATTTAAAAAAATTTGTTATATTAAAGTTGCAATGCAACGAGTTGATGAGATCAAGTGACCCGAACTGAAAGAAAACAAGTGAAATAAAAAATCCATGGACTTATAGTTAGATAATAGTTTTATCGAAACTTTTAATTAGAGAAATTAATAAAATAGGCCGAAATAAATTTAAAGGTTAAATTATGTCCTAATAAAAAACTATCGGAATTAATAGTACGGAAAAAAAATCTGGAAAAAAATCTGGGTCGAATTTTAGTTCAACACTCAAACCAGCCTCAACAAGGAAAAGATGCAAAAGGGACGAGCGAGTTTACGGACGTGTCCCAATTTCATTGGTCAAGATAGTACTCCTCTGACTGTCGAGTGCCTCCACACATTCTGTAGTACATAAAAAAAAGGCCCCATAAACCCTAGGGCCCTAACTCAATCCCCATCTACTCGACACGTGTCACACTCTACCACCCTCCTCAACCTCAAGGATTTTTTTTTCTCTCTCTCTCTCTCTCTCCTGTTCCATTATAAACAAGCCCCGTCTCCAAGCAACTCAACTCTGCTCTGCTCTCTCTCTCTCTGCGCCTCATCCTGAATCCTCTCTTTTCCCTCAACACCAACCGCCTCCGTGGCCGTCGCCTTTGCGCCCCGTTTTATTGTCTCTGCTCTTTGTAAATCTCTGTCTCTTGCTCGAAAACCCTACAAATATTTCAGAAACAGAGACAGTGACGGAGAAATCGCCGCCAACAATGGAGGAACAGAGGCTCCTCTTCTTCCCCAGTCTTCAAAACCCTAATGACCGCGAGATGGATGTCGCTGAAATCATGCTTCAGCTTCCGGATATGATCCTCCAGTCCGAGTCGCCTCCTCTTCCGATTCCTCTGTCCATCGTCTGGGGAAGGAAAAGAAAGAGATCTAAAGATGCCCAACAGCCTCAACTTGTAAAACAGGCTTCAGCCATTGACGGGTCTTTGGAAAGGCCTCCACCTTTGCTTTCTAATGCCGCCGTCAAGGTGGAGACTTCAAGCCCTGACACGCCGCTTGCCATCATGCCCAGTGAATCTGATGAAAACCCTCAGCGCTCAACAAAAAAACTCCTCTGTAAAAGGGTACGCCTTTTGAATCCTTTGTTTCAAGTCTCCACCTTTCAAATTGACTTGCCCACTTTGATTTTTTTTTCTTCTGTGGAATTTTTTGCAACATGGGTTTTGATTTTCTTCCAATTTTGACTGATGGTTTTTTTTTTCCTTAATTTTTCACTTTTATCTGCTCTTTTTCTGATCCTTCATATTTTCACTTTCATACGCTCTTTCTGATTTTTCATATTCTGATTCTGCAGAAAAGAGAGACCAGAGAAGAATGGTGTATGATTGTAGACAAGTTGATCGAGAAGAAGAAAACGCTTCAAATGGTGAGTCTTTTTTGGTTCTCTTGTAGCAATAATTTCTTTGTCTTTTTGTCAAATTTAACCATGCTCATTATCCTCTTCTTTTTTTCCAAATTATTTACGCAAAATACGCTGTGTTATTCTCAAATTCAACCATTGTCAATTGCTCACTGGCTTTTCTGGTAATTTGAACAGGAATTACAGAAGGTCGAACTCCATCATTCCAAGCTCAATGACCTTAATTTGGAATTGAAAGCAAGAAAACAAGAGGTATTTTTTTTTCCTCCCAATTTTCCATGGTTGATCTAAAATCCCAATATATACATTTTCAATTCAACTTTCTTACCCTTTTTCTTCTTGTTTATATTACAGCTAATGGAGAGACTTAGCCATAACCAGGAGGAAGAGTCCCGCCTGGAGAGTGTCAATCATCCAGTGCTGCAATTATCCCAACCGGACCCTCCTGCAACCAATCAAGTCCATTATCAGTATCATCAGCGTATGCCAATTTCTCCCAACACCGTGGTGCTCTATCCAGATCCAATGCAGCTGATCATGGATCGGACGGCCCAAACTCAAAGAATAGAAATCTGTGAGGGTTACGGGTACACAGCATACAGCCCAATCCCGTTGAAGTCTTATCGACCGTACGATTATCGCAGTTGGATGGATCTCCGGAAGCCTCGCGTCGATCAATTTGAAGTCTTCCAATCGGACCCAGCTGAAGCAAAGCAGAGGAGACTTGAGAGACTCGAGATCTGCAGGGGAAAAAAACCGCGCTGCCACGCTAGATGACATCATCTTTATTCCTCCATTGATGTTTGAGATTAATTAGTTTATACTATTAATGTGGGGTGTATTTTTTTGATTCAAACATAGGTTGTTTTTTTTTTTTTTTTGGTTTTGCGTCAACATTCAAACAAAGGTTTGAAGTTTTGGAGAGAAGACGGATGAGTATAGATGAAGAATATAGCTATATATATATATAATGGTGCTGCTCTAAGTAATAAGTGGATGCTTTAGTTACACTGTTTTAGCGGCCTATATCAATTGTACTAATCGTGTGTGTACGAAGTTTTTATTATGTTTTAATCGATATAAAAACGGTTACATTTTTAGTGAGGATAGATTGTAATTAATATGAATTTTCCTATGTCTAAACAAGATTAATATGATACTTAGCTTCTAAAATTGAGACCAATTACTCCACGGGTCCGGGACTAATGAGAAAATTAGTTTACTACGAAATGGAAATACGGATTAAAGTAATGGTAATTTCCACCAATATTTATCCATGGCTTCTTATTAAAACACACTCACATAAGGGACTGCGCAATGAACTTATAAAACTACTGGACTTTTAGGAAAATGAAATCCAGTTACGAAACTAAAAACCAAAAAGAAAACTAAGGGTGCGTATGAAGTTATGAACGATGAAGATGTGTACGGGATTATTATTCACCTTGTAAGCTATAGTATGAATTGATACACAGGGCCAGCCGCAAGGGAGGTCAAAAGGGGCTTATGGCCTAGGCCCATAACAATAGAGGGTTGAAAATTAAATTCAAAATTATTAATATCTTATATATAATATATAAATTAATAAATATACAAAGCAAGCAGTTAAATAAATATTATAGAAGTATGTAAATTTGATATTGATTCAAGTTCTTTAAATAGTAGACCAATTACTTGTGTTGAATATGAAAGTTGTAACATACTAGTCTTGAATGTGGTATTCTTATCTATGTACAAGTTATAAATATAATTTTTTGTTTATGAACTAAATCTAATGTTTTGGACATATGATACTTTTTTTTTTCTTTGTCACGAGTATTGCCTTAGTCGATTTTTCCTAACAAAGGTTATAACAAAATCTCTTAGTATAAAAGTTAAATAACCAATTTATAAAATTTTACATTTTTAGTGGCTAGGTGTGAGCATTAAGGACATATTTTTCTATTTTTGCCAAGAGTCTTCAAATGTTTGGACCGGCCCTGTTGATACGACCTAATTACTCGAATCTAGCAGGCCTAGAGAATCGTGACGATAGATAATGAAAGACGACTAGTCTTAGCGAGAGTGTCACTCCACTCATGTTATCCAAAAGAATGTCGAATCAGATGCCTCGCACATTGAATGAAATAGTAATACCATGTAGCATACCAAATGATACTTATTCAAATCCAAGACGTTTGGCATTAAAAATTTATGATCAAATCAAACTTGACCCTTATATTTGAATAAATCAGCTCAACCCCAATTATGAGACCCTTTCCTGATTCACACCGGCTACGACTTGGTGAGCCGCTTTATAACATTCTCGAGCGAAATACCAAATATACATGGAATTAGAATATATATATATATATTGATAAAATTAGACAACGACAATGTAATTTATTTAATAAGATGACATTACATATCGATTAATATAAAAATAAACAATCACTTATTCTTCGAAAATAAAAAAGGTTTCTACGAATACACTAAATAAAAATATATAAACCTAACAAATGCTTAATACTTGGATTATTATAAATTTAGCATAGCACACTCTTATACTCCTCAAGCGGATCCTCCGACTCCGTCACGTTCTAGGATGGCTTTTTTGGTGCACCACCGTGCCATGAAACATACTCCTGCAAGGAAAACTACAACGAGGAACGAGCAAATAGCTATCGACATGGGTTGATCCATTGCTAAATTGTGAATAATGGACAGAGAACTCTTTGATTGATATTAAGGTAAAAGCAAAGGCATGCGATAGTAAAGCTTTGGGAACTCTTTATATAAGAAAAAAAAAAAACTCAATACACAATCAATTACTTTCACGAGGAATTGAAAAACTTGTTAAGAAAGAAATAGATCCTAATCAAATCTGGTAACTAAAATTAATTAGATCTAAATTAACTAAAAGTACAAGGGGCATGTAGGGCTATATTTACTAAATTAAGAAACAAAATGCTTAATTTTCTGATAAAAAAAAAGGGAAAGAATATTTGCCTGATAAAAAAAGGAATTTTTTATATACTTTCCCATAAAAAATTTGGCTTCATTAATTTTGTCCGAAGATGCATAGTGGGCTTCTTTATTTTCAACCCGATTAAATCACAGATTGATACAAAAGATCAGAGATTAATTTTGTAATCTTTTGTGATCATTGTATTTATTTCGTACGATTTTTTTAACCTCCAACATATGTTAGGTTTTATTTGCTTATTCTGCAGAGAAAAACAGCGGATCGGGAAGCAAGCAAAGAACAAGTTCGCAATGAAATTGAAGAACATGTACGAGGTTGTTAAAAAAATAAAAATAAAAGATGTGTACGAGGTTGTTATTCACCTTGTAAGCTATAATATTAACTGATAAGACTTAATTATTCGAATCGAGCAGGCCTAGGCCGGCCCATGGGAGGCCCAAGTCCAATATGCCGAAGTGGAAATTCCAAATTTATGCATCTCTCTCATGAAAAATTGTGATTGGTTTGTGTTGTACAACTAGGGATTGCGGAAGAGCGTAGGACTTGGTAAAGTATGAGCGTGGCAAGAGAATCGTGACCGTAGATCATGAAAGACGATTAACCTTTACTGCGATCTCTTCTCCTTCTCTGCCCAAAACCAACCCTTTATGTGTCTTTATATATACCATCCCCAACCCTCAGCTGCCTCTGCAAAATCATAGCAACCCCCTTGAAGAATGAATCACAGGCATCTGCAAAATCAAAGCAATCTATTCTAATCTCTCTTCCTCCCCTCTCTCTACTGTAAAATATATATATATATATATATAATTGAAGGGTGTCATGATGCAAATGATGAGAATTCTTGTGGTGTGAGAAGCTTTGCAAGCGATGTTTGAACATCATACTTCCATGACTCTGATGCATAATATATCATCGTAATGTCTTCTTGTTAATGGTTTGTTATATTCAATATCCACCAAAATTCTTCTTTTACGGTGATTATCCGTACCATAGATCTTCAGATCTCTATGTCAAGTCGTGTTCGTCGTTTCAGATATTCTGAGATTCTCTTTGTTTCTTTCACTTCGTGGTTTCGTTTTCAATATTTGTGCGTGTTCGATCTTTTTGGAAATATTCTCCAATTGGCTTCAAATCACAAAGCAGAAGCTATTTGATTTTGTGTGGTTTTGAAAATGTTTAATGGCAGCTTTTTGTTCTGTGCATTACACCAATTTGTGCAAATAGGCTTGAATTTGATTTGCAAACCAACAAATTTGGGTAGATGGGAATTATCAACGAGTTTTTCTTAGAATTCAAAACTGATTTGAAAGACAAACATCGTGATACACTCCAAGATTTAGGAGTCAACATAAAAATGGGCTATTAGTCAATTTTACCATTTTACTCCCTTTGAGATCACATTTATCTACCCTATTTCCATTACTAAAATCTACCCTATTTGCATTACTAAATTGATATTCGTTATAAATTCTTACCTATTTTATCTTTGATTAAGTAACTAATTATTTTAATTTAATTTTTTTTTTCAAATGTATGCATTTATCAAACTATAAAGTCATTACATTTACATTAAGTTTAATTAATAATGCTCTTATTGCCTGTTTAATTAAGTGATGGTTACATCGTTGACATATTCAAATGCAGTAAATTAATGTGATATAAAAATAATACGTAATAAAATGAAAAAAATGAAATCTAGTGGTTCAATCTGGTGATGATGTAAAATGATGTTCGCCCTAAAAAATTTCTGTTGAGAAAACCAAACACAAAGCCGTTATGAGATTTCATTCAAACGCCAATGAAGTGTTTAGACTAGGAGGGTTGCAAAAGTGAATTTTATTCCATACTTGAAAAAGAACAACCACACAATAATATCGTCTTACAAGATATACCAACATTATATGAGACAAGACACCACAAAAATATCAAGATAAACAAAATGAATGACAAAGCAGCAAAGAGAGAGAAAGAGGAAACGGATACAACCAAAGCGCGCGGTAATTCTAGTACAAAGCATGCGACAACAGGAGACCCTTCATAGAACCAACCCTCCTTCTCCCGGTCCTTTCATATGTAAATTTGCGACATCCTTACTTACTCTTCAATCCTCGTACTGCTCTTCAACACCGTCCTCCTCGTACTCACCTTCGTCCTCCACGGTCGCATCTTGGTATTGCTGGTACTCGGCCACCAAATCATTCATGTTGCTCTCAGCTTCTGTGAACTCCATCTCATCCATCCCTTCACCAGTATACCAATGCAAAAAGGCCTTGCGCCGGAACATGGCTGTGAACTGCTCACTCACTCTTCTGAACATCTCCTGAATCGATGTGGAGTTACCGACAAAGGTGGATGCCATTTTCAAACCCCGGGGAGGAATATCGCACACGCTGGACTTCACATTGTGAGGGATCCACTCCACGAAGTAGGAAGAATTCTTGTTCTGCACATTGATCATCTGTTCATCAACTTCCTTGGTGCTCATCTTTCCCCTGAACATCGCAGAGGCTGTCAGGTAACGTCCATGGCGAGGATCAGCAGCACACATCATGTTCTTGGCATCCCACATTTGCTGAGTCAGCTCTGGCACGGTGAGGGAGATGTACTGTTGGGAACCGCGGGAGGTGAGAGGGGCAAACCCAACCATGAAGAAGTGAAGACGTGGGAACGGAATCAGATTCACAGCTAGTTTCCGGAGGTCAGAGTTCAGCTGACCGGGGAACCTTAGGCAGCAAGTCACTCCGCTCATGGTTGCAGATATCAAATGGTTCAGGTCTCCAACTGCAAATAATAAATACAATTAAGAAAATTAAAACACTGGTGCTATAAGAATAAATTGTCATTCGTCTCATATCTACATAGTTAGAGTAAGAAAAATTTGTCACTGACAGCTTGGGGTGCTGAGCTTTAGGGTCCTGAAGCAGATGTCATAAAGTGCTTCATTATCAAGAACCATGCATTCATCAGCGTTCTCAACCAACTGGTGCACTGAAAGAGTGGCATTGTAGGGTTCCACGACGGTGTCTGAGACCTTCGGAGAAGGGAAAACAGAGAATGTAAGCATCATTCTGTCTGGGTATTCCTCTCTAATCTTTGATATCAGAAGGGTCCCCATGCCAGAACCAGTGCCTCCTCCAAGAGAATGGCACACCTGAAAACCTGGCCCATATACAAGACATCCTTTCAAAAACAAATCACCAATTCTCTTTACACAATAAAGCATATGTTACAAGGCCCCTAACTTAGCAAAAGTACACCACATAGTCCATTAAACACGAAGCTCAAAAAAATAAAAATGGGGTTGGAAAAAAATTTCTTTCCTGGATGCCATATAAGATTTACGGCAGCAGTTAAATTGCTGGAAGAACCAGCTTATTGTCGGTGCGGTGATACAAAGGAGACCACAATCATGTTCAAATGCAAAGAAAAGCAAATTTACATGTGATTTTTTTTTTTTTTTTTTTGGGGTTTGAGCATGTGATCAAAGAAAAAGATTAAGACTGCTTTCTGGATCTGTCTCCCACTGAAGACCAAAAAGGAGGGGACCACAAGCAACTCAGCCCAATAAAGACAAACTATATAAAATAATTCATCCACAGTAAACACAATAGTGAACAAAGAACATTTAATATAAGACACGCAGTACAGTGAGTGAATCACTTGATCAACGATGAAACAAAAAGTAACCGACAAGATCAGTATCTTGTTATCTAGATCCTCTGCAAAGCCGGACAAGAAGTGCAAAAACAAAGAAGAAATGGAGAACGAATTTTCAGATGCAGTGAAATCACACAACGCATTGTCTGTACGGTTAATCGGTTGAAGTTGTAAGTAAAACAATCAGCAAATTTTACCATTGTAATTAGATTCCAGATATGGAGAAAGGATCTGACGATTTCAAGGATTTGAATTTGAATTATTGTAGAATCTTTAACAACGAGTTCATATATTAACCACAGAATTTAGTGAGCGGTGCCAAATCTACAGGAATACCGTGGAACGTGCAATATTGTAGTTAAAGAAAATTGATAGTGCAAATCAGGTATTCAAGCATCAAATATGATCAAATCCTATTCAGAAACATTTCAAATCAAAAATTGGAACAAGTGTACCTTGCAGGCAATCACAATTCTCAGCCTCCTTGCGAACAACATCGAGAACTGAATCGATCAACTCGGCACCTTCAGTGTAATGACCTTTGGCCCAATTGTTTCCGGCACCGGACTGTCCGAAGACGAAGTTGTCAGGTCGGAAGATCTGGCCAAACGGACCGGATCGGATGCTATCCATAGTACCAGGCTCAAGATCCATGAGGACGGCGCGAGGGACGTACCTTCCACCGGAGGCCTCATTGTAATAGACGTTGATCCTCTCGAGTTGAAGATCGGAGTTGGCGTCTCCACGGTACTTTCCGGTAGGGTCAACGCCGTGCTCGTCGCAGATGACTTCCCAGAACTTGGAACCGATTTGGTTGCCGCATTGGCCTCCCTGGATATGCAAGATCTCCCTCATTGTAAAGACGAAAATGAAGCGAGATCTGCGGCTTCGGGTTTTAGGGTGAAATGGAGGAATCAATGAGAGGAGACAGAGGAGAAAGTGGGTGGACAAATCCCTATTATGAAGGGAGTGAGGAGTGAGTGAAAGAAGGAGAGGGAGACTCGGAGGTTAGGAAGGTAATAATAGATGGACGCTCAGCCGGTGAGATATATTTTTTTTTAGTGAATTTAGGCTGTTGCTTTGTGTCGTGTGTGACAGCCAGACAGAGAGAGTACGGACAAACCAACTAACTTCTCTCTCTTCTCTTTGCTGCTCTGGCTGGCATGGGGCGGGCGCGCACGTTAATTACCTGATCCGCACCTCCGCCAGAAACTTTCCCGCGGGACGCTTGATTGTAACCGCTAATCACAGGGTTATTCTGTTGATTTCATTTTTACTGTAATAGACCTCAAACTAGTTCGGCTCGTGAGAATATCTGCTTACCTAATCCTATAAAGCCAAAATTAGTTTCTTAGGTCTCGTTTGGTATATTACATTATACTAATTACTTTAATCAGAGAGACTAATTTATTCATCAAATTAATTAATAATTTAATTGAACGTTTGATACTCTCTCAGATTAAAACGTTGATTATATATTATTATTAATTATTTTTTATGATTGATTATAAGTAATTATTGATATATTATTATTATTGCTATTTAATAAATTATAATTAATTACAATATTATTATTATTATTATTATTACACTTTCTAAAATTATTAGTTATCTGACTATTTAATAAGATAACTTATGAAGACATTATTTTAACGTGTCTAAACTGTATAGAAATACTCAACCGTATTAATTTATATGATGGCTAATTAATTGGTATCAAACATTGATTTCGTACTATATTATTCTATCGAGTCTTTTATACGTCGTACCAAACGTAATCTTAATTGCAAATTCCTTTTTTTTTTAAAGAATTTAAAAAAGATAAATAATATTAAATTTTAATTTTTAAATAAATTTGATATTAGATTTAATCTTATATTTTTAAGTATTAAATAATTTAAAAGGTATTTTTATCAAAATTTTATGGTGAAACTTTTTGAGTCTCTAAGAAAATACAAAATTAGTAGGAAAAATTAAAACAAATTTTTTTTTTCCACTGGTACTTTATATGAGTGGTTTCAAACTTTACTTATGTGAAAAAAGAAGAATTGATATTTAATGTGTAGGATAATGAATCTGTCTTCATTTGTTGAGTTGATGGGACGATTGGAATGATTAGCTCCTTATTCGGATATTGTTATATATATATATATATATATATACATATATAAATCTCTTGGCACCTACTTCACCCATGCCAATTTACTTTTGTTTATTTGTATTATGTAATTTATATTGTAACTAAATATATAACGAAATTAAACAAAAAAATTCAAAGGCTGGCATAATTCTTTTACATTTCAATTTCATATATTCGCAGTTTAAGGGAATTTGGAAATTTAACCAAAATGACTCTTTTTGTATTACAATTTACGATTTACTGCTCAATTTGATTTCTAGGGTCCAAATATTTAATCAACTTGAATAGGATGGAGAAATTTGAACTTACGACTTAACAAAATGTAAATATGACCTAATAATATTTCTCTCTATTTATTATGTAAAAGATCTTAAATTTGACTCTCGTCGACTAAAATCGATAGCTAATATTTATAGCACGTAATACTCTCTCTCCCAATATCCTTATGGAACCGAGAAATTAAAATTTAGGAACTACTGGAATATTGGCAAGAAAAATATTACATATTTCTAGTAACTGTGAGGTGCGAATTTTATATTGTCAATATGCTTGTGATTTATTTAATAAAAATAAATAATGGAGAATAGAAGGATAAATGCTTACAAAATGGTCAAGCGGTTCAATTATTGTCCTCCCATACTTGATATCTTTCAAGAAAAATATATTCTAACATTAAGCATTGAAGATCTGACAAGGCTAGTGTCGGGATCCAAATCAAACAGTTCCTATTAAACTCGATTCAGATTTCAGGTCCGTATAAAAATATTTTAGTTTCTTAGGGTGGGAAAAAAAACTAGTGTCGGCTATTAGATCCTGATCTGGATTTTACGAAGACCATAATCTGTTACTGCAAACATTAGAATAATCATCGTTTTCACTTTCTCAGTTATTAACAAACGTGATGATTTTCATCCACCCTCATAACCAAGAATCAAAAAGAGTTTCAAAGGGACACCTTTACGCAGCTGGAAAAGGGCACCAGACGTAAACCGCGGCAATTTACCATACTAGTGCTGCAGTTGAGGGTCGTTGCAGTGCTTCTTGAAGTTCAAAGCCTCGTCCGTCAAATAGTCACTGCAAAAGTAAATCCCGATCAACAATATGTTCAATTGCGAAAGGGATGCAAAAGGGACAGCAATTTAGAAAAGGAACTCACCGAATTCGCTCGGCCATTAGCGGTACTTCCCATCTTGGGCTCCAGGGATAGTCGATTAGGGGCAGTGACTTGATTGGCACACCGTGCGTGTTGAAATGCTGCATTATTACAAAAATATAACACCGTTAATTAGCAGATATACTTACAAAGCTAGCTACATATACGAAGGTTTAGCCTTTACTAAACTCGGTTAATTTATAGATAAGTATCCTTACCTGCGAACTTTGAAGCATCAAAGCTGGCTGTTGCTTTGGAAACTGAGTTGGAATCAAAACATGAACCTATTATGAACAAAACCAAGTGAAGATTAACTTTCAGAAGATTGCGATGCTGAAGATTAACCAGAGATGATGCAGCTATTTACAGAAATTAAGAGGACAGAATCGGTTTTGACGCACTTAAAATGCTTGACAGAAACAAAAATACCGTATATCAAGTGAGTAGATTCATTAATGGTCCAGTATATGCTTTGGGTTCAGGGAATATCCAAAAACAAACATGAAACAGTAATGATAATATACCAGAAACGTGAAAACCCCAGAAGCGGAAAGAAATGTTGCCTTTCTGCAAAAGACCTGCCCAATTAAATATGAAGAATTATTAGTCTTAAAGATTCTATCACTTTCCAGAGAGATGTTGATGTCTAGGATGCCTACCGGCTCAGCTTCCACTGGTCTTCCAAACTGAATGGCTAAGGCCTCGATAAAGCGCCTTCTAACATCTAGTAAGGAAACTGCCTCCAAAACCTTAATAACAAAACAAAATACACTTACACATGAAATATTTTGTACCTACCAACGTGAAAATATAGAATCAAATGCAACTAACCTGTTTCTCAAGAGATTCTTCGAGATGGGGAAGATATTCAGCCATGCACCTTAGAAAGCAAGAAAAAAGAATAACCATAATGGTACACAGTAAAACATAACGGACACCCGGATTTATAACGTAAGAGGACTGAAATTAAAATTCACATACATCCCATTTAACCAATGAGGAAGTTTAACTTCTTCAATGGAAAAAAGAGTCTTCAACTCTGAAGTAGATACTAGTTTCAAGCGAGGAGCTGATGGAGTGGAAACATATTTTTTCTCTACAGGATATATAACCTGCACCACCCAGAATCCACATCATTGTACACCATAATCTCAAATACAAGAAAAACTAGTGGAAAACTCGGTTAAACTGGGGAGCTGAGAGATAGAGAGAGATTCTCAACCTGCAAGTATATCTTCTGTAAATGTTTCCAGGGGCACCCAGGCACCATCTTATTTATATTCATGTCCAATAGAGGCACTGCGAATTTGACCTCCTCTGGCTACGCTAAGATTCAGAGGCATAACCACATCTATAATCAGATGTTACAAAAAAGGATCTCAATGCCCTGAAGCAATAACAAAAAAGGATGAACTATGTGTTTCTCAATTAAAATACCTTGTCAACTCCAGAACTTACTTGCATCTCAATGCCCTGAAGCAAGGTGTAAGGGTTAAGAAAATATCTATTTTCTAAATTAACTGGTAAACTATTACAAATAAGAGGTTGCTTATAACGGAAAAAATGTTACATTGCCTCTCCCTTACAAGGTTCAACAACAAAACAATGACCATTATTAACATTTCCTTTTCAGTACTAGTCATCCACATGCTACACAAACTTAAGTACACACGAAAGTGGACCTCCGTCTTCAAAGCTCACAAGTCAACGGATGTAAACTAATATAAATAAAAAATAGATTTAAATTTCTCATGATTCGCACAAAAAGAACATATATGTTACTGAGCTGAAATAGTACCTCACGAGCAATAATTGTGCTAATTTCGAACCTCAGCCTTTCATCATCGACCTCTGCAACACGCTTCTTCTGGAAGGAAATGTATAGGTCCCTTTAAAATGGAACAACCATATTTCATTGAAACAATGAGATGAGTTAGCTACATTTATCACAAACGAAACCCAAAACTCTCAAGGCCTGGATAATAGAAAAATCCCTTGCCTCAGTTCTTGAATGAGAATCATTAGCTGTGTAGGGTCTCTTCCATTCCAATCACCCAAACAGCTGATAGGTAACTTTGATTCCCCATCTCCATCTCCATCACCATGCAAAACAAGAAACTGCTGAAAATTTTCATCATCTGGTCCAAATATAATATCTGGTGCAGACAAAGGAGTTTCTGCATCAAATACAATATCCCCTGCAAGTTGGAACAAATCAAAACCTCAATATTCTTAGAAACTAAATTAACATCCAGTACTACACGAAATATATATGTAGGAAATGACAATAGAAAATCCAGACACGAAATATAATATCTGGTCCAAATTCACTCACATTTGATAAAATCCAGACAGTAGGAAATGACTAAGGTGAACCGGTCAAGAACCCCAGGGTAGTATCTGCTACCAGACCACTTATTCTCAATCTGAAAAACGAAATTGATCACGTAAATGTCCAAATAAATCATCTTCTCAATCAATTTTTTTTTTTTAAAAAAAAACCCTAGATTGTACAGCAGCTGAGAATATTCGACATGGAGTATTGTAATCGAACATAGTTTGTTTGGTTTCCAAGCCAAGAACAAGCATCATTCACTTATTATCAGCAAGATAAACGATAACATGAAAATTTCGCGTTTAAAGTTTCTCGCTGTTCGTTTTCGCATTCTCTAACTGGAAATGAATAGGAGGCAGAAACTTTCGACGGTATAAGAAGCATTACCTTAACGGCGAGAGGAAAGTGAGTGAGGAGGTAGTTGAGCTGAGCGGCAATGAGCGGAGGAGCAGCCTCCGAAGACATGGTCGTTGCAGAGCGAAACTCTGAGACTTCGATCTCGTGGAAGTGAAATCGTCACCTGAACTAAATCAGCAGAGCAGCAGGAAGAAGAGAACCGAAACGCCCGCCTCATTAACCATCCGCGCCAAGCCCAAAAAAAAGGTAAATTATTGGACTGCCATTCTTGCGTGGGCTTCACCCCAAAGCTGGGCCCATTGGCCCAATACGATCCAAATTAAAAGGGTAAAATGGGCAATCTGAAGTACGAAAACCCTAATGAAGACTTCCCCCGGCCCCTTTAAATCCCGTCGTCCTGGCCTCTCGACCTCTCTGCCTTATTCTTCGCCATTCTCGCTCTTTGTCAATCTGGTTCGTTTCCAAATTTTGTAGTTTTCTAATTTTTTTTCTTTTTTACATTGATTGGGTGATCGGATGATGAATCTGGATATGTCAATCTCACGACGGTCATCTGAGACTAAGTGTCTACGTTGAAACGATCCGATATTTCTGATGTTCCCTAATTATAATTACCCTTCTTGCTTTTTTCTTTTTTTTTTTAAATTAATTTCTTGAGTTTTGTGGTGGAGGGCGTGATGATGATAATTTTGTATTTGTCCGATTCAATTTCGTGATTGGAATTACAACCTCCTACTCATTCTGAACGCTTTCCCACCATAGATTTTCTTGCTGATTTCGTATAATTTTTTTTTTTGTTTGAAAGAAAAAAATTCGAATATTTGAGGCACAATGAGGATACAATATGTAGTGGTATTTATGAGATTCAAATATCAATGAACTTACAATCTTAGTCCTTTTCATTCTGAGTGCCTCGCTTTTTCTTCATTAGGAAAAAAATAATAATCTGATTTTGTTTGAAGTTCCCATGTTTCAAATCTGTTTTTAATTTAAATTTTTCGTGAGCAATTTTTATTTTGTTTTATTTGCAATGCCCTTATTGCAAAATCATTTTAATTTTCATTTTTTGTGAGCTTTTTTTTTTATTTGCCGTGTTCTTGTTGAAAATCTCTTTAATTTTCATTTCTTGCGAGCAATTTTTATCAAAAAAGACAATAAATTTAAATCTATGAACTTGAAAACAAATATTTTGAAATTCAAATGAAGCATACAATTTAGAATTTAAATCCCACCTAAAAATATGAAAAATTCAAAACAAAAAATTGACAAGTGGTATGACTCATATGATTAGATACACATTGATATATAAAGTGGTAAAGTCCAGCTAGAAGAATTACAATTTTCAGAGAGAACAAAATGGAGAATAGGGTAAAGTCCAGACTTGCTGGAATTTGAACTACATGTATGTGCTATGTATTTAAACTTTACAAGAAGATGGATTATAGATCAATGGAGGCCACAGTTTACAAGAACGAGAAAATGGATTATGCTTATCTTGCTAAGTGGGAACTAAGGAGGACACATCTTCTCCCCTCTAGTCTAGAGCCCAAACCTGACACAAAACAAGGCATTCAAAGTAGGACTTAAGGACAAATTATGTAAAAAATCTAAATTAGAGGACATTTTTTTAACTACATATGCGAATTATCTTCCATTTATAAGTTGATAAACGAATTCGAATAAGAGTGTTTTGCTAGTTTCCCTTACGAAACTTGTATTTGATTCCTAATTTCTTCCTAATTTCTTCCTAATTTCCCCTTACGAAACTTGTATTTGATTCCTAATTTCCTTCTACAATCTTGATTTCACCCAATTTTGACATTAATAATTTAAGAAGAAATTAGCCGAGGTTCAAATTATGGGAAAATTGACCAAGGGTACAAATTTAAGCTCTAGTTGTCAAATTTCTCAATTGATAATGCAAAGAATTATTTACAAAAATAATGGACATACATTCATCTCGCCTTTTACGAAAACTTGTTCCATCTTTTAATTTTAAAAAATTAATTAATTCCGTCTTTTAATTTAAAGAAGTTTTTATATACATATTTAATAATTGAAATAATTTATTTGTTAAATTATCACGTTAAAATATACTATCATAAAAATCAAGAAGATTAGGGATTTTTTAATTATTTATATATATAATTTATGAGTTAAACGGTAATTTATGTATAATAACAATTCGATGGTTGTTAAGATGGAACATGGAAGTTCCCACACGAGAATTTTCGTATGATAATAGTTAAATATCTAACCTGGATTCTGCCATCAGATGAACCTGCAAACAGCATGTCTCCATCCAAATCTGCAGCCAAAGATGTGATCTTGGCATGTCCACCACCAACCATTTTGATGGAAGCAATTCGAGTGATCCTTTCTTTCAACCAAACCTCAATCATCCCACACTTGCTGGCTGTAAATATCAAGTCATTGTTGATGGCTATGCGCTGGATGTCAAACCCGGTGGAGAACAATCCGGCCACCGCCTTGTTTGGAAGCGAGAATATCTTTCCGGCTGAGGCATCCACCGATGAACCGCCAGCGTAGAGAATCCCATCTTGGACGTGGAGGGAGTAAATGACTTGTTTCCCCAACAGCTTTCTTGTGCCTGAGTAGAATGTACTTGATGTGTATTTGCTCAAATCAACCTCCTGCCATTTTTTGTCAGATGGAAAATCAACGGCTATAAATAAACTTGTTTTGCAATTGGAAATTGAAGGGTTTGTGATTTACCTGGATGCTGTATCCAGAGCAACCACAGTATAGGGTAGTCCCACTCATGGCAAGGCTCTTTACATATCTATTGAAGTTTACATGCTTTTGAACACCAGACCACTCATAAACCTGAAAGAAACGAAACAAAGGCAAATCACATAGTAAGACTGAGTATGAAAATTCGAACCAATTAGGCATAAAAACTAACACGTAATTCGTTCGTACATGTTACTCCACACCATCAACATTTCAAAATTTTCAGCTTTCACATCAAATTTTCGTTCCTTTGCTTCAATATTTAAAAAAATTCAGCATTCTATATAAAGGCTGCACCTACCTTAACACCAGTGCCTTGAGAAACGAAGCATGCCATTTTAGAATCTGCTACCAACTCATAAACTGCCTCCTTCACATCATGCACTTGGAGACAATGAATTTCTTCTGCTTTAATTGCCCAAATCTGCAGAGCAGCAAGTGTTACAACTAAGTTTATAAGAACAAACATTGTCTCAATGTCCGAGGCTTGAACAATGTCTTACCCGAATTGTTTTATCCAACGAACCACTGAATAATTTGTCACCTGAAGATGAAATGTAGAGGCTTGTCACAGCTTTCGCGTGCTCACGAACTTCTTGAATCAATCTTAGCACCTTCTTCCCAGCATCCCATACCTATAATCAAAGGAAATATTAGTCTCGGTTTCTGTATTCAAATACTCTCTGCACAAAACATGCACGTAGTTCTGGTTTGATCCACACCTTTATAGTTCCGTCCGAGTGGCTGCTTAAAACTCGGCCTTTTAGATGAAGCAAAGATAGAACCTCCCCATTTGTGGATGAATCCAACTCTACCACTTCAGAACAACTCCACAGCTCTGTCTGTAGTGAAAAAAATTATAAGCCGTCAGTAACGTAATGTTATTTGTGAGTAAACATGCACTCATTCGTTCTTGCCCACCCTACTTACTATGTCAACAGATGACAAGTTCATCAAGGCTCTCATTATGTCGCTGGCCACCACTGAGTTCTTCTTCAGCTTTCTCAAGGTCTTGTAGATGCATTTAGCATAAACTCCCAGTGCTTCAAGTGCGGCTATAGTTTTCCACAAGTTGGAAATGTTAGTTTCTGTTGCTTATGCAGACAAGTTTCTGTGATGAAATTAAGCTTTTCGTACCTGGATCATTGACAAAAGATTTCAAGGCAAGAGTTGCCAAAATCTTCTCCTCCGTGTTATTTGAAGATTGGAGTACATTTATGAACTCGTCAAGCAAGGCCTTACGAGCGACAGTTTTGACACCCGTATCAGGAAGTATAGAAAGCATGTGAGTGAGCCATGTAGCAATGACAAGACATGATTTTGCCATCTCTAAGGAATTGCTCTTTAGGCATTCTTCCAAAGCTTTAAAAATAGACCCCTTTTCATGGTTGCAAAGTACAAAAGCAACCCTTTTCTGCCAAGAACTCACTGCTTTCTCTTCTTCATCCTGTACACAGGTAACAAAGATCAGGACTTGAATCCGCTCCAAAACCCTAATTCCTAAAAGAGTGAAAAATGAAAACCCGGAGACAGACTGCACACCATTGTTTCCATCAAATCATTGCCATGCTTCCTCAGCCTCTCTGCCTTCATTAATGCATTGTAAGGTTGGCCAAATCCTGCAGCTTTGAGTAACCAGGCTTCAGTGTATGAATCCCCGGAGGAGGTTATTCGTCCAGTGAGAGATAACAAGGCATCTAGAGCCATCATCTGAGAATTAGAAAAGTCTTTCCTTCGCATCGCTTCAATTAGTGCTTCTATAGACTCTTCCCTGTAAATGCTCATCTTCCATGGCTCAACCTACGAATGCAACAATCACAATTCATGTATGGGTCACCAAGTTATAGCCAGCTTGCCATTATTATACTATGAAAATAACCAACGCCTCTCCAAATGGGTAGCGCATAATCAGAAATCAAAAGCAGGTAATGTTTAGCGTATACAAGAACGTGAACTGAAGCAAAGAAAAAAGGAATACTAGGAGATCAAGCTGAAGAAGAAGAGTAGAAATTGCAGGCTGCTGCTCCATTGGTGCCATTTGAAGATACACAAGAAAGGTATGCATTGTACTAAATGCTCCCTCATCTTTCACCATCTGCAAGATCTGGTTGCATAATGTCCTCCTGCCCATAACAAGAAGATAATTGAAGATTGACTTATATCTATTATCAAAAAAAGACAAAATGCATACATATATATACACATACCTGTTCAACTGAACCAGCTCTGAAAGAAACTCTATACAGATGCCTCTGATGCAATCATTTCCGGCATGAAACAATTCAAGAACAGGAGACAGTTGAATTCTATTTGCAATTAAGTTCCTGCAACCTTTTTCAGCTTGCATGCAACATAAGAGTATGGAAACAATCGATCTTCTCCCTTCATCTCGATCCAAACATCTGACTAAACCAGGAACTCCGTTTGCAGAAATGACACCAAGAGCATTAATTGATCTGCTATTTTCATCTCCTCCCATCAATAATTGCTCAATAATCGCCAATGCAGCATCTTTAGGCTCCATGACTAATTGAAGATCATCCAATTCCTCAGACTTGCTCAGAATTAACTGCACAAGGGAGGGGATAAGATCGTGTGCTGATAGCTGAGCAAACGCAGGCCTCAGTTGATAAATAAGAACAGCAGCCTCAGTTAAACCATTTTTCAGCAGAGCAGCCAAGCAATCAAGGTCGGAATCTACACTTGTAAGAGTTTCTCCGACATTCTCATCAGAGAATATTAACTCAGACAGGATGTAAATCGATGTTCTTAGGACTTCCCTGCTCAAAGAAGCTGAAAGTATTTCGATGAATCCGTTCACAGTTGTCAATTCAGATAAGTATGAATGAACTGCGGGATCAGCCTTTGAGTCCTTCCATAATCTGGCTATTGCCAAAACAGCTGTCTCACATTCTTGTAAGTTTTCGGAAGTACATAAGCACAAAACATGAGGCTTCAAATCATTGATGATTGTCTCAACCGCAGCCTGAGATATCACACTGGTTGGTGATGTGGATATAGGCGGCCTCAGAAATCTTTTGATCCTTTGGTTGATATGATCATCGGTGTTCCTTTGACCTAGCAAAGACGGTGTTCTTTGTGGAGTGCCTGCCAAAGGGGTTCCACTATCTTTCATGGAAAACTGATTGTTGAATGTGTTTTGTGGAGTTTCGGAGTATGAACATTCTTGTGCAAGCTCAGGATACTGTTCTTGCCAAGAAGTTATGAGTCTTTTCAAAACATAGTTTGTTTTGGGAAGTATAGTTGTAGCAATGGGTTGCCTAGTGATTGGGCATGTCGTGTTTCCTCGTTTGAGCCACTCTTGGATTGCTTTTCGTTCGTATGTCTGACCTGTTTCAAGGGTGACTGGATCACTGAAAATCTGGCCGGTGATGGGGCAAACAAAATCTTTAGGTGGCCTTGACCTAGTTGTCGACTTCTCTGAACTTTGGCTTTCTTCTTCATTTTCATTAAGGGGACTTGGACTGGACAGTTGAAGAAAGTTAAATGCAACAATGGTGATTAAAATGTGATGATTTCAGTGGCTATAAAGATGAGTTTTACCTATTTTTCATCTTCTGGGCATTCACATGATCGGAACTCATACTTGATGTCCGGCTACAGGTTTTCCTACAACTTTTTGGAGCCTCCTAACCACAAAGAAACGTTCAGTTAAAATAAAATAGATATGAATTGTAAAAAAAAATGCATGTTGGAATTAGGAGATGTGGAGTTTAATGATGTCATACTATGACTTCACAATCGGAGTCTGCTGAGCTGATGCTGAACTCATTGCTCATGCCGGGAGAAGCAGTCAAAGATGTAGCAATGGCTGAATCGATCATCCTTGTGGATAGTAAGCGCAATACAGAAGTGGCTTCATTTTTAGACTGCATGTCTGGTTTCGGAGACAAAATCTTCGGAGAAGTTTTGGGGGATTCTAAAGGTGAAAAGATTGCTGGAGTATGCATTCGACTCCTAGTAACAGTTTGTTGAACTTCTTCCCCAGTTTCTTTTTCGTTATCTGAAACCGTATTCCCTTCATTAGGGTCGTAATCGGATTCAATATTTTCATTGTCCTCAGGGATGCCTTCCTGGCATAATGCACCAGAATATACGTTTGGTTATTCTTATAATTACTCAACAATGAGCATAGAATTCAGACGACATATTATTTATTTCATCGCTTCTTACTTGAGGATCACATCTAGTAGACTCCAAATTCAGTGAAGAGCCAGAAGTCACACTCATCATTCTGTTTCAACCAAAAATGGAAAGGTTACACATTCATTAGAGCTCTAAATAAATCAAGTTTTCATAGGTCTAAATTTCTAACCAACCTGT
This sequence comes from Prinsepia uniflora, assembly GCA_032719365.1. Lineage (NCBI taxonomy): Eukaryota > Viridiplantae > Streptophyta > Magnoliopsida > Rosales > Rosaceae > Prinsepia > Prinsepia uniflora. Next base: position 1,180,384 of record CM064866.1, on the reverse strand, counting down.
TTGTTTCTCTTGTGCCATCTTTAGACCTGAGAACGGGAGAAAATCCTGCACTTTTTGGCAAAATGGGGCCAAATTTAACGAAATCAGGAATAGACCGGCTGACCTCATGCAATGGAGTCATTGGAGCCTCAGCAATTGGCAACATTGGAACCACCTTCTTACTGGTGTTTGAATCAGAGTTCATGCAATCCTTAAAATACTTCGCATAAAGCCTCGTGTTCTCATCCAATGATTCTCCATAGAGCTGCTCCAGTTTCTGTAATTTCTCCACCTGGTCAGGCCTCATTGAGTAAACCAACGACTCGTTGAAAAATTGATCGAAGTCAGCAGTGAAAGAGAGATCAGCAGAATCAGGAATTACTTCCATCACAAGTCTGTGCCTCTGCTCAGAATACCACCCTATAATCGAGCTCATGTGTGGAAGAAACAGCTGTTTCCAGAGCTCGGGAGCAAAATCAATCCGTGAAAAGAAAGGATCAACTACAAACATCTCAATAATATGTAGAACAGCATTCTGCACGTTGCTTCGCAGTTTCGAGAGGTATGCTAGGTTGAGATGTGCCCAAGCTGACAGATAGAAATTAGGGACACCAGCAGTTTTCTGATCAGAATTCAACATGGCACACACTTGCAACATTTTTTCAGCATGGTCCAATCTTGCAAGCTTAGTTTCCATATTCGAAGTGTCGATAGCTTCTTCAAGAGCCTCAATTCCCCAATCTAGATTTGCCAGAACTGCTTGATCAGAGTATCGAACTTCGTTTTCTCTCCCACAGCTTCCATCTTCTGCTGCCAATCTCTCCCCGCATTGTTCTCTGTGCTGTGCTCTCTGCTCTTTGTTGATCAACTGATCGCGTATGAAACCATCTGCTGTTGTCATTAAGATCCTCACAATGTCCTTTTGGTCCATTGCAAATCTGTAGTTTCCAGCCATCTTTGGAGACAAAATTATTTACTTCCTAATGAAGTCAACATCTAGATCTTCACCTCAGTGCAATTTCGGGTGCTGGAATTTTACAGAATCTTCAATCAAACCTCAAAACTCCAAACTCAATCAAATAAGGAAACAAAGAAGAATTACGTAAAATCTCGAGTTCATAAAAAAACTCATGCAATAATCAGGAAACAAAGCAGAATTACGTCAAGCTAACCATAAACCTAACCTTTTCAAGAATTTGAATCATAAAATCATCAAAACGCTTGATAAGAACATAACTCAAACACCTACAAAAACTCCAAGCTCATCCAAGTGCACAAAACACGCATCTTCACGTTCATCCTAGCATTGATAATTAAAATTTTACCACTTAAATCCCTAACAGCATAAAAGCACAATTCGTTCCAAAAGGAAAATGAACACCGACATAAGAAATGCTCACCTTATGGAGCCTTGTCAATGGAGTTGGTGATTACTTTGGAGGGAGGCTTATTAGCCTAGGCGTCATGAGCGATGAGATCACTTGTTCCGTCTTGGGAGCGAAATTCAGAGAAGATGAAAAGCCGGCCGCGAGCGACAGTGGATAGTGGTGGTGGGGGAGGGAGACCGTTAGGCTGGAAGCAGCTGTGCCGGCTTAGGCTGTACGTAGCTGAAGTGATGATCAAAGCAAACCGTGGACTGAGCATTTAACTAATGCAATTAATTAACAACTAATTCACTATTGACGTCGTAATTTAAAATTGTAATGGGATTTGAGGGCAGTCGTTTGCAATGGCGAGAGAGCATTGGACGTGTCTGTCTTTGCTCTTGTCTATATCGCGCCAGACGCAGACCAAATCAAACCCCTTCAAACGCAATTTCAAAATTTAAATTAATATTTTTTACTAAAACCAATAAACAAAAATTAAATAAAGTAGCAATATGGCTCTAGAGGCATAGGTGTGCAATTTCGCATGAAATTTCTTTTGTTTTGTATAAGGTGCCTATACTCTTAGTTAATATCATTCAGGACTCCTTTGTGGAGGATTCACATAGTCGAGCTACATTCTATTGTTTATATTCCGACAATCGGCATCCGACAATTTTTACAAGCTCCCTACGAGCATTTATATACGTTGAGTATCGATCTTTTTTTTATGAATGTCAAATACTAAACCTGACACTTCCCACTAACTAGTGGATAAGAATACTAGTAGGCACTAGACCTCATAATCCAAGTTTAACTTCTAAATCATTAGTTCATGGTCTTTTATATTAAAAATCAACAAAATTATCCATCGTTTAGTCATCATATATATAATATGAATGAACGGGCAACCATGAGGCTCTTTAACTGTTATCACCAATGCTATTTGACTTGTGAAATACATATAAATGATTAAATGATCTTTGTATAATGAATACATTTGATTATAATGTATATGTATAAATAGTTCCCTAAATTAAAAGGATAATACGAGAACATTCCATTGATGTATTATTAATAAGCATTTTCATCTCTCTAAGGGTGTGTTTGGTTGAAATTTTTTAAGATTACTAGGAATTTAGCAAATGATGAAACTTAAATTACTGGAATTTAATTTTTCTGAATTTGTAAAGTCTTATATTTGGATAACATAGAAGTAAAATGAAATTTAAACATGTAATTTAATGTTCATATATAAATGGTAGTTATAAAATTTGAATTTTAAAAATGACATTTTTTTATATGAAATTTAAAGTGAGGATTTTGGGCATCCAAATTCCCTGTTTTTATTTTTTTGGAATTTGTAAATTCCAATTTTTATTATCCAAAAAAAATGAATTGGTGCGTAGAAATTTTAAAGTTCTAGTTTTTTTATTTTATCAAATTCCTTCATTCAAACACACTCAAATGGTGTATTTGGCTCCCAAAAATAAACATGTCATTTGGTATGAAGGGAGCATTTGGTGAGCGGAAAATTAGTTTTCCTTCGTTTGAGAAATTTGATAAATTTCCAGATGAAAATATAGGGGAATTTGAGGATCTTAAATTATGAGTTTAAATGATGTCTCAAGTGACAAAATTTTTCAAATGATGAGTTGAAACTGGTGAAATTATAATTTCCATGATTTTTAAAATTGACATCTAAATATTAGAATTTACAAATCAGTAAATTGTAAATACGAAATTACAAATTATGAAATTTGTAAATTCTCATTAAACTATAAATTTTTCGTCCAAACGCACTCAGTGTGTTTGGATGAAGAATTTTTATTTTAATGAGAATTTACAAAATTTTATAATTTGTAATTCCATATTTATAATTTTCATGATTTGCAAATTTTAACGTTTGGATATCAATGTTAAAAATCATGAAAATTAAAATTTCACTTGTTTCAACTCATTATTTGAAAATTTTTATCTCTTGAGACATCATTTCAACTCATCATTTGAAACATCCAAATTCTTTACTTCTACTTTATTGGAATTTGTAAATTCTAATTTTTATTATCCAAATAAAGAAATTAGTACATAAGAATTATAAAATTCTAACTTTTTATCAAATCTTTTATCGTTTTCCTTTATTCAAATACACTCTAAAATAATCTAAGTCCAATAAATTGTTTAACTATCTCAAAATCTACTGGTCCAATTGAGATTCTTTCAAAAATTAGAAATTTTGAATTACAAAATTACCAAAATTGAATTGCTAAGCTCTTTACCAGTCTCCCAGGGCTGGTGTTGGGCCATTGGCATCATGTGTTGACCCGGTTAGGGCTTCGTGGCTCCCCTGAAGAACTCATCAAACAAGATAATCATGGGGTTCAAATATCAACCCGAGTCCGCTTCACTTCCTTAGGTCGGTCCAAACAAACACTGCCAATTGCAACTGGGCGATTTGTACACTCTACTCGCCGCTTGACGATTCCTGGGATTAAACGTGCCATTCTCCACAGTTCAGATGTCAACATGTTTCTCGATCACCCCTTATCTATAATCTATAATATTAAATAGATGGTGAAATCCTCTACGAAAGATGATGAAATCCTCTGCAAGCTACACTCTCCTGCAAAAGATGATAAAATCCTTTGCGAAATTGTCAAACTCAGAATGTTGTTATTTGCCGATACGACGGCGAGCCATGCTTGCCCATGAGAAAATTTCACGATTATCGAAGAAGCACATAGGCCCGTGGGCCGTTCATCTTATGCTTGCCAACGATGGGTAGTTCATTTTATTCACAACCTAATTTTTTTTTTCTTTTTCTTTTTTTATTATTAAAGAGATGCTTTATTATAAACATCACTAAGAAGGTTTAGCAAAAACTTAATTATGAACATCAATCAAGATCAATAGCATGATCCGTAAAGGATCTACGATAAGAGCTCTTGCTCTGAGTTCAAAATAGAACATAAGGCTGATACGATTCGTAGCAGTTAGGATCAGTTTGATCCATTAAGTTCTTTGATTTGTTCGGAAAAGAAGAAATCCAAGAATTTATGGGGGCACTAGCACCAACAAAAATCGTTAAAAATTATATTATTTGAAAGAGAGTAAAATAGCCCGAAATCCAAGAGCTAATCCAAAATCACCAAAATAGGTTCATAAGAGAAAAAAAAAAATACATTAGTATTCCAGGGTTAATATAATTACAAATAAATCATTAATATAGAATTCAGTATCCGAAATAGGACTTTGAAGATTTGTATAATGCTACTTCATTAAAAAAATATTTTCCATAAAAATTTAATGAAAAATAAATAAATAAAAGAAAAAAGATTGCAGCGCAGTGGCTACGACTTACAACCAAAACTTAGAATCCACATAAATATTAGTTATAAATAAACTGACACGAGATAAATAACGAAAAATTGTATTATGTAGCGCCTTTGATCATAGTCAACCCTCGGCACGGCGCGAAACTTCGAAATCTAAAGAATATCTTCCCACTCCCAGACTCCCCGTGAAAAGGGCACGAGAGAGTATATCTATGCCAATGGAACGATGCCACGTGCTCAGCATCGCGACTTTCACGGCGGCTCACTGCACCACTGATTTAGCTAGTGGATTTGCAACAAAAGGAGCCTTGTGGAGTGGACGGTTTCAACTCAAATCACCTAGTTAATGCCAATCAGCAAATATGCCCTTCTGCATGAGTATCTTTCAAAGCATACATATCCTCTTGACGTTTGATTGAAGAAAGGGATAGGCATTAGAGGATGGGACAATTTATTATTTGATAAAATGTCAAGATTTATTCAGAACATCCAATATTTTTATGTCGAATATTGAATTTATGACGTCAAAATAAAAAATTATCGATTATGTATTTATTCTTAATTTAATTCATTTTTTGTTTATTCCTAATTACATTAATATGAATATTATTAATTGTCCCAAAAGGACAATTAATGTCATAGACTCTCATATGTTAAATAATATGTTCACCAGCTGTATATATTATTTAATCGGATTAAAACCTTAATAATTTTAATATTCTTCCCAAAAATTAATTGTTATCATTATTCTTAATAATGAATAATTATTATTAATATTAAATTATTAAATAATATCTTTTATTAAAAATAAATATTTACTAATTACAAAAATCCATTAATCAATCCGAATGCTCCGCAACTTACCAAATTTCTCTATATATATATAGACGAATTTCACTTTTAAGATAATTTGCATTCATTGTTTCTTAAACGCTTTTGATTTTCTCTTAAGCATCATAATATTTTTTGTCGAACAACTCCTTGGAACTTCAATTAAAACAAATAATAATTTTTCATTCGCTGTTTATAAGAATCAAAAAAACTTTTTTAAGCGTAATCAAATTCTGTTTCAACAATATATTATATGGGAAATCAACTATATATAAAACAATATACAAGATTACTTTTTATACACAATCATATACCAAAAACAAAATCCTAAATACAAAAAGTAAAAGACAAAATCCAATATTGAACATTCTAAATACCATTTTTGAAGATGACGTTTGCCCTTGCCAATTAAAATGGAACAAGTGTCGACAAAAATCCGATGTTGAACATTCTAAATACCAATTTGAATATGACGTTTGCCCTCGCCAATTAAAATGTAACAAGTGTCGATTATTTAACACGAAGATTAACAAAAAGTAAACGCAAAGTGAGGCATCAATGCATCATTTCATATTGTAGGCAAGAACAACAAACCAGAAAGATGTCCAAATCTTGGTTCAAACTTCAAACTTCAAACCGAACTTAGTCTATGGATGGAGAGCGGCGTAAAAAAATATTCTTCTTTTTGCCTCTATTTACTAATCATATATAAAACCTTTGTTAATCAAAACCGTTGACAAAATCAAACATTGCAAATAATTAATTATTTATTTGTGATGAATTGATACGTAAGTCCCCACGATAGTTCAACCATACATGGAAAAATTGAATTGAATTAAATTAAATTAAATAATTTATCAAAATTAATGTATGTAAAAATAAATTTATTTTGATTATAAAGTAATTAGATGAGATATTAGAAATGAAAGGAAACTTATTTTTTGTAATCTTACTATTTTGAGGTTTTAGATTTAATAAGTTTTTTTTTTTTTGAGTATATATGCCCTCTTAAGAAAATACATTTATTTTTACATTAAAAATACATTGAATTTAATGATTACATTCGCACTGGCAATTTTGCGTGGTCTTCTTCAGGTGCAGTGGTTGGACGCTCAGGATGTTGTGGTGACGACTGAATGTCTGGTGACAGTTAGTACTATTAAGGCGGCCCAACATTTCTAGACACTGGTGGGTCTTCTAGCGCATGAAGTTTGTGGCTTGATGGATGTTCTACGAATACCTATAGATTCTTTAGTTTGTGTCCCTCGGACGACCAACTATGTTGCTCACAATTTGGCTCAGGAGGGGCGGCGCACTCAGGATCGGACCCGGTGAGCCATATGTTTCCCTGTTGGTTAGCACCGATTTTAATAAAATGATTACAATCTCACCCACCAAATTAGATCAAATGCAAGGATATACAAGGTGTTGATGTTGAATGGAATCCTGAGATCAAATGCAAGGATATACAGGGTGTTGATGTTTTCCCCTTAGACAGTTGAACCCCCAGTCTAATTCCAAACCTCTTCCCACAATTCCACACAATGTTCTTGATACGAGTGAGTTGAACACGTGAATTAAGTATCAATTTTTTTCCTAACTACTATCAATTTTTTTACCGACGAGAAATTCAAAATCTCATAATATAGAGGCTTCCAGTAGCCCTTCCTCCACCAGGAAAAACCCTAGGAAAATACCATGCTATCGTAGAGAAGAGAAAGCCCGCCTCAGAATTTGACCATGAGTTCAAAAAGATGTAAGACAGATTCCTTGACATTGCCTCTTACTTGGGATGAATTGCTTCCGAAACTCCGAGTGTAAGATCCGTGTCCTGGAGGGAACGGTGAACGATCCCACATTCCTGCGATGGAGGAATGGTCTGGAAGGGGAATGGTGGTGTGCCTTAAAGGTTTAGGCACACACCTATCTAGCACGAGGCATTTTGGGAGCTCAAGTGACTTTGGGGGGGTTTGGAACCCCAAAGTTAAGCGAGTTGAGGCTGGTCCATGATGGGTGACCTCCTGGGAAGTTGCACCATGAGCTCCCGAAAACAAAATCGTGAGGGCAAGGGCAAGGAGGTCCAAAGCGGACAATATCGTGCTAGATGAGTCGAGTCCTGACCGAGGAGGGTCGGGTCCTGACAGAATGGTATCAGAGCCAGACCCTAACCGGGAAGTGTGTCAGTGAGGACGCTGTGCCCTAAGGGAGGTGGATTGTAAGACCCGTGTCCTGGAGGGAACAGTGAACGATTTCACATTCCTGCGAGGGGGGAATGGTCTGGGAGGGGAATGAAGGTGTGCCTTAAAGGTGTAGGCACACACCTATCTAGAACGAGGCATTTTGGGAGCTCAAGTGGGTTTGGATGGGATTGGAACCCCAAAGTTAAGCGATTTGAGGCTGGTGCAATTTCATGATGGGTGACCCTCTGGGAAGTTGCACCATAAGCTCCCGAAAACAAAACCGTGAGGGCAAGGGCAAGGAGGCCCAAAGCGGACAATATCGCGCTAGATGAGTCCTCGGTCGGGTCCTGACACCAAGACCCTTGCTTCCCAAGTCGAAAGAGCAAGGGCGAAAAAGATGGATTGTTATCCATCAGAAAGAAATAAGAATTCCGCAATGAGCGAGTTCTCTGTGTGTGACCCCCAATTTTTGGTGTATTTTGGCTTAATGAGGTACCTTTTACAAGATGGGAATACTTGCCCACCTCCATGTGGAGTTTGAACTAATATGATACCCAATTTTGGAATATATGACCCACAAACAAGCGTGACACAAATTCGGATATTTTATACTCTATAGGCCAATTTTCTCCAACCTCGCAAGCAATTAGCAACCCAAATAAGAAGGCTAAAAAGGTAAATTCCGTCGCTGACTATGACGTCAGTGTGTAGACAAACACAGCAAGAGACCGAAGCGGACAAAGTAGGCGGGGACTTTGACAAATCCGATTTCCCTCCCTCCCTCTCTTCAGGCCAAAAAGCACGAAATGGATTCATACAAATTCGCATCGCAAAAAGTCGTTAAGTTTCAGAGGGGATTTGGTTTGTGCATTGTTTGTTTGTAATGCTTGCAATTTCCTATTCGCTCACAGATAATCAGAATTCATAATTTTCATACCTTCAGTCAAGATCCCATTTCCCACGGGATTTCCGTTCTTCGTATGACGCGTTAAATATCCCCTCTATATTTCCTCACCAACCCAAATCAGCCACCAAGGAAAATTCTCATCTTTTTTTTTTTTCCTCAGTCAAACATAGCCATTGCAATTTCCAATCCCTTTCCTTATCAAAATCTTCCTTTCCTTCATCCTACACTCATTTTCTTTTTTTCCTCTTTTTCTCCTCATTTTTTTACCTAAAAAAAATATATTTAAATTTGTCTGTCACTCGGAGTTGGATTCTCTCTGCAAATTGATATAGGTATGTTCTTGATTTTTTTCTTCTACTGATAATTTACTATTGAATTCCGGTTTCCATATTTTGGGAATTTTTTTTTCTTCTTAAAAATCCCCGCTTGGCTGCCGAGAAATTGAAGAATTTTTTTTTCTGCAAATACCAAGAAAATCAGCTTCAGCCTTCTGCTTCTGCATGATATATTTTTAGGTGGGATTAGAAAATTCATTCAAGGTTTTGGAATCTGGGCAAACAATGGGTGCGATTTGCTCGGGCGGGGTGTCTACTAAGCGGAGGAGTTCGGGATTTTCCGGCAAAATTAAGTCGGTGAAGGGCTTCAGCAGAGAGAAAGAGAATTATAATTCCGAAGCATCAGCCAATCGGAAAACACCGAACAGGTTCGATTCTGGCGAGCTGCGATCTTCAGTTTCCGGTGAGTTGAAGCCCTCAACTCCGGCGAGAAGTGATACTAGCAAGGTATCTTCAATTTGCAGTCAAACTATTATTCATTTTTAAAATTCATGCTGCAATGAAGACTACGAGTTAGTTGGTTATTTTAGGAAAATAAATATTGATTGAAGTTTAATGAATTAGTTATTTATATGTTTATTGTGTTTGCTTTTGTAGGTCACCCCTAAGAATTCCTTGATAGGAAGAGCTGGCATTGTAGGCCTGGAGAGGGCAGTAGATGTTTTGGACACACTTGGCAGTAGCATGTCAAATTTGAATGTCAATAGCGGATTTCTTACCGGCGGGGCTTCTAGAGGCAATAGGATATCTATACTATCATTTGAAGTAGCTAATACAATTGCCAAAGGCGCAAACTTGTTGCAATCTCTTTCACCAGAAAACATCCAGTTCCTAAAGAAGGAAGTTCTACATTCAGAAGCTGTAGAAAGATTAGTGTCCAAAGATATGAATGAGCTGCTCTGTATTGCTGCTTCTGACAAAAGGTTGTTGCTTGCTGGAGAGAATAGCTTGAATTTAGTTAAGGCTATTCGTTAATTGACATTGTCTCAACTTTTTTTTATTGGTCATCTGCAGGGAAGAACTTGATGTTTTCTCACGGGAGGTAATTAGGTTTGGAAACCTGTGTAAAGACCCACAATGGCATAAATTGGGTCGGTACTTCTCAAGGTGAGATAGATTAGTGAGATTATGCTGGAGTTAGATTATGTTTTTGAATTTTCGCTGATTTTATTATGGTTTTTGCAATTGACCTTCAGATTAGACTCAGATGATGACTTAGAATACAAACAACCAAGATCAGAGGCAGAAATGACAATGCAGGAATTGACCAATCTTGCTCAGCATACTTCTGTAAGTTGTATATCTATATTAACCAACATTTGCATTAATCAACTTCCGGGTGTTTTTTATTTTTGGATTTTGTAAATGCTGTGCACCTAAGCGTGTCTGCAATTTTGGGGAATGATGGATTTATGATCTGTGCGGTGTATGACTTGTCCTTAATGTGTATATGATTCATGCTATATGGATTCTTTTCATTTTATCTCTCTTTATTTGGATTTAATTATTGAATTACCTAATGAAATACAACTTGGAGACGCTAATGTTTTTAACATTTGTAGGAATTATACCATGAGTTAAACTCTCTGGACAGATTTGAACAAGATTACAGGCGAAAGGTTGAGGAAGCAAAGGCCTTGAATATCCCTCCAAGAGGTTAGGCGTTGATTTTTTTTTTTTTGGGGCTTGCTTGTTTTCTTTTCTTTCTGGGTTACACGAGTCTCATCGCTTGAATATATGAATTAGCCTAATTTATACTATGTTAAGCATCTTTTGGATGCTTGCTATAGGACTCGTGTTCCTTTTTCACAGCTGTCGTCATATATGTCAAGATTCTTGTATACGAGTTTTCTCGTTATATAATCTTCTTTATGCTAGAATTGTTTCTGCTAAAGGCGGTAGTTAATTTAATACATTTTCTCACCATATTATTTTGTTTTTCGGCCCTTTGTTTCCCCTTTTACTGTCACATCTATATACATTTCATTTGTGTTAATGTTTTTCTACTCGAGTAATACTTGTAGTGTCTAGATGAGCTTATAATTTTGTCTTCCCCCATGAATGCTTTTTTTGATTCTTACAGTTTCTGATTGACACCCATGAACAATAGTGATAAAGGAATTTATTAACAGGGAGTTATCTTTGTTTTGTAGGAGAGAGTATCGCGATGCTACATAGTGATTTAAAACAACAAAGAAAGCTTGTAAGGAGCTTGAAAAAGAAATCTCTTTGGGCTAAAAATTTGGATGAGGTACTATTCTGAACCACTTGTTAAATTGTGGAAAGAGAACACTTACGTCCGAAAACCTTTTAAAGGAATGCAGAATTATTAGCTACTATTTTCTGTCATTATTCAATGTAATTATTGAATAAGCAATGCATGCATTGTAAGATGTTGCTACGTTAATTCAGATAATTTCATTGGAATTCCTTGTTACTTATTTCTGTCATGTTATATTTCTTTTTGCAGATTGTGGAGAAACTTGTTGATATTGTTACTTATGCACATCAAGAAATATTGGAATCATTTGGACATAACGGTATGAACAATATCTCACACTGAGAAAATCTAGATAACCCGATTCATATGCTTTAGTAGATATACATGCGTTGTTCATAGTAGCTTTCCTCCCGATCTTAATGAACAACTTAAGCTTGCTTTAGAACTCAGTAAATAACATGCATGCTCATAAGTGTCTTATTGTTCTTCAGGATTGGTGATGATAGTAGGGAGGTTGAGTGTTACAATGTTATCTACAGTTTCATTTACTGCACTCACCAGAATGTGCAATTTAGTCTGCCAGAAGTTATGCTATATTTTTAAGTTGTTTATTCTTGACAGGTGTGACAGTGACTGGCAAGGACCAGAACAGAGAGAACAAAGATCAAAGGCTAGGAGTCGCTGGTCTTGCGTTACATTACGCTAACATGATCAACCAAATAGATAACATTGTAAGTTTAATTGTTTCTTTCATCATGTTGCGTTTCTCATATAGTTGGTATAAATTTTCAAAATTTAATCTACTCTTGAACGGTTAATCTTAATAGGCTTCCCGACCAACCTCCCTTCCTCCAAATTCAAGGGACACATTATATCAAGGATTGCCAAATAGTGTTAAGCAAGCTTTACGATCACGATTGCACATGCTTGATGCCAAGGAAGAGGTATTGCATTGCACGTTACATATATATTTTGTCCCTTATCATTTATTTCAATTTTCCTCATCATGTTTTCTTTTTTATGCTTCTTCGAGCTTCAGCATGTCATTTATCTCACATCCCTTTTTCTATTGTGTTTTCTGCAGCTCACGGTTTCTCATGTCAAAGCCGAAATGGAAAAGACTCTCCAGTGGCTTGTTCCAGTCGCCACAAATACGAACAAGTATGGTCTGCAAGTAGCTTGCACTTAGTTTTGTTGCTTATTGTCTATTAACCGTCTTACATTCACTTACGCCTTTTTTCGCTATAATTTGTTTCAGGGCGCATCAAGGTTTTGGGTGGGTTGGAGAATGGGCAAACTCTGGGTATGTGAAGGCCTCTCTCTCAAAATATCTTAACAATGAGATGCCCATGATTGTTGGCCATTTTTTTTCTCCAACATGAAAAATCAATTCTGATTCTAATTTTCGCCTTTGGCAGACCTGAGTTCGGTATGAATCCATCCTCGGAGATTAACTTGATCCGCCTCCAGACACTGTATCACGCCGATAAGCAGAAGACAGACCTATACATCCTCGAATTAGTAACATGGCTTCACCGTCTGATCAACCTCGTAAGACATGGAGATCACTGTTTGAAACCATTGCAAACGCGCTCTCCAATTCGTAAAGGTTTAGACATTCACTCCAAGATGCAGCAATACGTATCCAAGACCTCTGACCCCAAGTCCCGAAGAGTTATGCTTTCAGAAGAAGATCGGAAGTTGTTAGACGAGGTCATCGGAAGGATGAGACAGGTTCCCGGAATTAGTAAAAGTCAGGAGTTTAGTATTGCCAAGACGAAAGGAAGTAGGGTTTGGACACTGAGCAAGAGCACTGGGAGTTCCCCTTCCAGAGAGGTGAGTGCAAGAGGAAACTTGGATCAACCAAAGGCTAATGCCTTGGATGTCATGGACGGCTTAGATTCAATATATTGATACTAGCCTGCACTGTCTAATTGCCAACCAAAGCCTTTATTTTCGCCTTCTTTGGATCCCATATTTCAATGTATATATCGGTTGATCTCTTAGGTTATTTTTTTTTTTTTTGGTATATACACCCCCTGATTGTGGCGGGTACATTTTTATGAATATGAACTTGGTGGTACCTTTTATACATGGGTGGAAAGTCTAATCTGGTTAGGTTTATTTTGGTGATAGAAATCAATGTTCAAAATGACGATATGCATTTTTAAGGCATTTAATATGGGATTTAGTGTCTAGATGGTTAAGTGTGGATTTAGACGGCAATTAAGTGATTTTTTTAAGAATAAAATTTAATAAATTAATAATATAATGAATATTATTAAATAATTTTATAATAAAAATAAATTATCTAAATAAAAAAATTATTAATTTTATTATGCAATAAGATTTAGGGGGGAGTTTAAGTGATTATTTTTTTAAAAACAAAATTAAACAAATTAATAATAAATAAATATTATCAAATAATTTTATAATAAAAATAAATTATCTAAATAAAACAAATTATTAATTTTATTATCCCGTTTTAAGGACTCTTTTAAGTTTTTAAGTAGGATTTACACAAGATTTTCAAGTAAATAAGTTATCCTCGGCCATGAGATTCATTTTGAGCACTCGGCTAAAAGTGGTATCAAATTCATTTTGTGGCAAAAAAAAATTTATAAAAATGGTACAAAAATAGAACAATTTGTTTTGAAAATTTATATTAAAATAAATTACAAAATTAAAGGCGAAATACACCTCATATACGAGGGCCAAAAGGGTAACTTCGTATTTACTATAGAACAAGGAAAAAAAGGTAGAATTTTAATTTGGGTTTGGTGGAAACAGTGTATTAGGGATCAGATGGTAAAGATGGGGATGTCCAATTGTCGTAACCAGGCTTTGGGGTGGACACCCATCTCGCATATTTCTTGCGATTATTGACCACTCATCACATCCCGTTTCTGCCTGAAGGATCATGCTTTCTAGGTTCTTTGTTTTGTTTTTTTATCGAAGCCGCTTCTACTGATCCTCTATCGCATTGTCGATGTGGGACTGATCATTTGCATTGCCCTTGTCATTCCTATTATTTCACGGCAAGTCCCACGTCTGCGTGCTCAGATTTTGAACCACCAATCCCAATATTATGCTTCATGACCAATCAAATGAATTACTACACGCAATATTGATATAAAGAAAATCAAAAATTGAAATTGATGAGCTTAACAGGGTGTTTTTTTTTCTACTTTGAATAAGCGGTTTATTTAGTTAAAACATAAATAGAAAAGTAAAGATAAAAATACAGTTTCTTACGTACTCAATCGCAAATAATAGGAATATTGTATCATATCGTATAATAGAAAGTATGCCTTCATCTAAAGCCTCACTTTGGATTTGAGAGTCGGTGACTTCATTCAACTCTTTGGGAGAATTTTCTTGTTCTTTTTGCTCAAATTGGGGGCTGAAATATTTTCCTTCATTTCCTCGGTTTTCTTTCTCCTTGTTGAACCATAAAATCGATCGGTCGAATTGTGAAGACATATACTCAGTCCAAGGCACAATTATGTATGTGATTCACCTAAATGACAGTATTATATTTCTTTCATTGACAATATATGTATTGTACATGTTATATTTTAGACATTGAGTCTTAGAGATACTAATGTATTATAAAGAGAAGGGAGAAAGTGGCCTCTATAGAGAGGCATGGAGAAAGTCTTCCTTAAATGAAGGAGAATGCTCCATATTTATAGATAATATTTCAATTTAGGTTATGGAGCCACAATAACGGACTTTGAGCATGGACCTTGTTAATGGGTCTTGATTATTGACATGTGCTTAGTCCAAGTGTTCTTTTGAATCTAGCCTAATTGGTCGATATGATATCAACACTTTTATGCATAATTTTGTGACCCCAACTCTACATCTTCTCTTCATTTTTCTTTACACAGTCGCTGTGTTGTGCATTTGACGAATGTGCCATCTCTTATAACTAAGATTTCATATTTTATGTTATTTGTGTGCGTTTTCTATTTGGGTCGACGTTATACCTTATTTTGTGTTCTTATCTTGGGCCTTTGTACTTTGTTTTATTTACATGTGTTTGGTTGCTTAAGTTCTTGGCCTCTTTCATCCTTTGGAGCTATCTCTTATAACTAAGATTTCATATTTGTGTTATTTGGGTGCTTTTTCCATTTGGGTCCAAGTTATACCTTATTTTTTGTATTCTTATCTTGGGCCTTTGTACTTTGTTTTATTTACATGTGTTCGGTTGCCTAAGTTCTAGGCCTCTTTCATCCTTTGGAACATTTAACATTATTAATGGATGATGTAGGTCTCACTCAAAAAAAAAAAAAAGGGATTAAGAGCATAACTGAACTGTATTATTTCCCCATATGAAGATTATATAAATTCCCCTTATTATCTTCTCTGATGAAGATCTTTTCAGTTGGATAATTTAATATTTGTTTACACTAAATTTGACCAATCAGATGATATTTGTTTAAGCAATATACCCTATATGGAAGCAAAAAATGTTCAAACGATCGATTACTCGCCGGCCTAAGGTTCCCCGACGATCAAGTCAGTAATTTTGTTCGTAAGAGAAAACGGTAAATGGTAAGTTTGGTAGAATAATAGTGGATAGTGAATATTAGTTACTTTTATTAGGAAATGTGTATCTCTTATGTATGGGTGAGAGGAATGTTCAATTCTCATAGTTTCGATGTGGGACAATATTCCTTGATTTGCGTATTGACACGTGTTACGTATATCGATGCGTGTTATTCCGTCTTGGGCCCATTGTTGGGGCTATGTAAACGACATGAGCTTGGACCATATTTGATGCTCGGGTTTTAAGTATACGGAGTAAGTCTGGTCAGATATGATATCAATACCTTAGATCCTACATGTCATATCACGTTACTTTATTAAATCGATTATCGATTTTACTTGGACACGTATTAACACCAACAAATGAGGTATTAACTTCACTTTGAAAAAATAAAGAGATTTTGTTACTCCTCTTATAAAATAAAGGATCTCTAGTCCTCGCATGTAGGCCGACCACTATTGCGAAGCAAAACTTACTTTTAAGTTGATTTTATTGTCTACGTCAACAGTATTATTTGTCATTTTTATTGAAAAACATTTTGATATAAACCATAGCTTGGAGGTTGGACCGACTTCGATGGGTTAAATGGTAGATTCAGCGTACGAGGAGTTCTTTAATCAAGCTTTGCTTTGTTTTGACATCAAACTAATCATGTAAGCAAGCTTTGCTTAATTGCTTTGTTCGTTGGCAACTTGGCATAAACAATGTACCAAATGAAAGCAGCGTTGGCTAGCATTTTTTTTTCATATAACGCGAGACGAAGGATATAGATTGAGTATTGGCTTTATTTTTTGAAGTGTGAAAATCGAAATCTAATACTTTCAATATATAATTGACTATGGTTGTTCTAGGTGTTGTTCTCTTATTTAATTTTATTTTAAACAATCTTCAACACCCAATATAGAAAGAATATTACTAGACTAATAATATTAATTAGTAGGAGCTAAGGGTGCCAATTTTTGACACGACTCAAAACCCGCACGATATTTATCCGGGTCAATCTGCACGATTAAAATTTCGGGTTATTTTCGGGTCAACCCGTTATGACCTGTTTAATAAACGGGTGGATTTCGGGTCAACCTGTTAACCCGTATAATGACATGTTAACCTGTTTAACAAATTGGTAGATTTCGGGTTAACACGTTAACCCGTATATTGACTTATATATTGATCAATTTAATAAACGTGTTATTACTAACACATATATCTACCTATTTACCTATCTAAATACCTATTGAATCTTATAATTTAAATAAGTTAAACATGTCAAACAGATCAAATTGGTCATAGCTTAATTGAGTTTTGAGTACGACCTGTTTGTTAAATGGGTTACACGGATTACTAGGATCATTAACAGATCGAGTTTAGATTAGATATTTTTGACACGATTATTAAATGGTTCAAGTTCGTGTAAATGAATAAAATAGAGTTCATAATATAATACGAATCTAATACGACACAACCCATTACCACGTACAATAAGAGCTAGATAACATTGATCTCGTATTCAATTGATAAACGATGTCGTTGAAGTCTCCTGAACTCAACGAGCCATACATGTAAAACGTAAAACCGCCCAATATAATCATGGGGTTTACCGCGTGAATAGA
This sequence comes from Prinsepia uniflora, assembly GCA_032719365.1. Taxonomy (NCBI): domain Eukaryota; kingdom Viridiplantae; phylum Streptophyta; class Magnoliopsida; order Rosales; family Rosaceae; genus Prinsepia; species Prinsepia uniflora. The sequence goes on along the minus strand of CM064866.1, from coordinate 1,163,067 downwards.
AGACAAAGTATCTGATACTGTCACATTTGATGAGTAGAAATACACTTGTTGCAGAGCAGACCAATCTGCCATTAATTAGTTTAGATTTCTGTAGCTTTCGAGATAAATGTTTTTTTTTTTTTTTTTGGTCTGAATCGAGAAAAATGTTTATGCTTATGCGGGTTGGGTTCCTGTTGTTAGATCCACGGCTCCCTCTGCCGCACGTGGGGGAGCTGATCGATCGCCGGCCAGACTTAGCTTGGAGCCTTGGAGACGAGTCTGAGTCACCGCCCTTCTATCCCAACTAGACACCTGTTCATCCACGCACATGCATTATTGATCATGCCAACTACAGTGTTCAATTTACTACTTTAATGCATCTTCAAGTCATTAATTAATTAGTTTACTTCTTAATTAATTATACGAATCACATTAATTATTTCTATTTTAAATTAATACAAAGTCAAAATAAAATTAACAGATATGCAGAAATCGAAGTTAGTGTATGAGGTTTCAAGCTATATATATCCAAATGTTTTGACCTAAGATTATCAAATAATTATCTATTTAATAAGGTGGATAAATATCTTGGTTACATAAGAGAGACACGAATAAGAAATCACTATAAATATCTCGAATGAACGGGGCACGATTGTGCCAAAATGTAGGAGAAATCCACGTTTTAAATCGTGAGGAGTAAGTGACCAGAAGCAATGATTCGACTCTTGTATAAAACTTTCTTCCCTCTAAATCCAACCTAAGTAATGGTACCATCTTATTTTTATTTTAAATGCTTGACGTGATTGAACATCGTATTTGTGGATATAAAAAATAAATCGATATAGAATTGGCATACAAGGAAAAGGTTAGAGAAATAAGTTTGATGTCGGTATAATAGTTAAATGCGAAAGAGAACCTAATAATTTAGACAGTATAAAAATAAGATTATCATTACTTTTTGAAGAGCATGTGTCCTTATATTTATAGTGGCATTGAATATTACAGATAAAAAAAATTTGATATGAGATAAATGTTCCTGCTCCTGAAGCTAACACTTGTTTTGATGGTCCTGGGTCCATTATTGGGTTGACTTGGTTACCTGAGGATAAGGTAGACCGACCATATATGCTCGTCCTAGTTGTTTTAGGTGTCTTTATCTATATTTGGACTAGTTTGATGTACATTGTGTGATCCATGTGTATTGTTGTATTTCTGTTGAGTTGAGAATTTAGTATAATTTTGACAAAAATAATCAACTTTTGTCACGTTAATCAAATTATGTAGCGTTGGATTATAGTTCAGTATGGTTCGATATCAAGATGATATTGGTTCCATCCTTTAATTTGCACAAAATTACAGATCTTCATTGTCCTTACATATCCATCAAATGATCGCTTGCTGATTGCATAGTTAAACTTACCAAACCAAAATGAATAAGAATAAAAGCCGGAGTCATCAACCTTGTTGGAGTGAGACCAGAAAGCAATGGAGCCATAACAAATATGGAAGCAGGTACACCTGAAGGTCATATAACTCTAAGGTCATCTAACAAATATGGAGCCAGTAGCTAAAGGAATTGCGATTCTGCAATTGGATTAGATTTGTTTCTTACTTTTCTTAGGATCTTGAAGGCCAATTGCAAAATTGCAGTTTGAAATTTCAATTTAGAAAGAATAACAACACTGTAGGTTTGTTTCGAGATTAGAATTCACTCCAATTTTTAGATCTAATTTAATTTTTTAATTAGTTTAAAAAAATCAAACTGGTTCGATTTCGATATATGCGATATTCTCCAAATGAAAATTAATTCTATATTAGTTGAAACTAGTATAATATTAATATCGTACTGATTATTTATTTGATTATTTTTTATTTAATATAATACAGTACTAAATGAAATGATTTTGATATTTTGAGACAATGACCATGTTTTTTTTTTTTGATAAATCAAAGTAATGTATTAAAAGGGAAAAGAAAGAAACAAACCCAAAAGGGGACAAGAGCCAGAAAAAAGATCCGGCCAAACAGGCAGCAAATGCCAACCCTCAAAAGAAACTACCGCTAGCTAAACATCAATATTCCACTCACTCGTAATTTGAAGATTGTCAATGGTTTTTTTGAAGTCATAAGTGAAAAGCCTTAGACGAATCAGGTCAATGATGCCCCTACAAACAACCTCAGGAGGGCTTCGCGAATTGTTAAAGAGACGGTTGTTTCGTTCCTTCCAGATACAGTAGACTATCACAACGAGAGCAAGTTTTTTAAGATTAGCCGCGAACGAATTTCCTCTCCACAATACTACAATAGCGCGTCCACAAAGGCAGGCAGGGGGTTCAGCCAGGTGCCCCCACACTTTGATAAAACATGACCATGTTACTGAGACAATGGCCATGTTATCAAACACAACTTTATCCGGATTCATTGAAGGAGATCTTTTGTGGAAGAGGGACTACCCCAAGCTCACTCATACACATTCAATGTTACTGAGGCGTTTACAGTACTCATATCGTACGAGCCAATAAGGGTCCACAAAAACTTTATTGGTTTTCTATTTAATGAGATGTTTAATTCAGGTCGACAGAAAACTTGATCTTATCCCATTGAAATCCCAGGGATAAAATTCTAGAGATATCACTGTTATCCACATTGAAATCCCAGGGATAAAATTCTAGAAATATCACCGTTGTCGTTATGTGTTGGTCATGACACGTGGTCATGGACCACAGAGTGTGACAGATTTTCCAAAACTTGATGTGGCCGCTTCCTGGTTTACTATTGGCCGATGGAAATAGTCTTATTGCCTCCTGATCTGCTACTGCCGTTGTTTTGGCACGTCAGTTACCCACATGCCAAGTCGGTCGCCCGTCGTTTAGAATGCTTACGTGTTCACCGCCCATAATTCTTCCAGCTTTAGCTGTTGTGGTGGACCTCCCTGTCCCCTTCCATTTCTTCCACAAACCGCGTTATTCCAAAATTATTTTTTATATTTATTTTAGAAGAAATAAATACCAATCTCTATTTTTTAAATATTTTTTTAATTACAGTTAAATGATTTTTTTTATTTAATTATGTAATATTGAAATTCGGCATTTTAAATTCTAACTTATGGAAACTTGGTAATGTGTAATAATTGTAATTGTTTATTTAATTTTCTCTATCTATGTAAATATAATTTGTCAAGTTTTTTGTATGAATAATTTAACTAATAATATATAGTGCAAATTAGTAATTTAATTAATATTTTTTATATTTCAAAATAAAATATTAATAAATATTCATCTAGTGCTAATATAGAGATATTTTTTTTACCTGATCTCATATAGAGATATTTATACGTACTTATTATATTGTGCACAGACAAATCACATATATCAACCAATATATTTACTCTCCTTCTTTCACATCAGTGTATCAAATATATATATATATATATATATCCAATAATTAATTAATTATTTATTTATTTTATTGATTTTTCTTTGGCTCTTAGTTAATTATTTTGGAAATTTTATTTTATGTAGAGAAAGTGAACAAATAAAATGGACAAGTTTCTATTTGTCAATATATGAGTCCATGTACACGTGTTGGCATTTGCCAGCCTGTTTAAAAGATTAGTCAAATATCAAGAGTGAAAGAGGAACAAAAGCAGGAAAATTAAACTGTAAAACAGCAGGTCCATGTGCTGTGTCAGATTCCGCTGACAGTGTACACCGACGAGCCGCTGAGTCAGACAGATAGATACCCAATGGATAAGCCTACAAAGCTACAGATCATTCTTATAACCCTAACGCCTTTACTTTGAACCCCACTTTAACCACAGGTCTACCCATGGTTAGCCTCCCTCATCCGCCTGTTGTTTATTTGTTTCCAATTGCCTATAAATCCACTCCCTTTTCACCCTGCACTTCATCTGTCATACCATCACTGCTCAGCACACAATTCTAAATTCCAAATTCCAATTTCCAATTTCAAAATCCAGAAATCCAAAAGATCTGAAAATGGCTTCCTTATCCTCCTCATCATTCACTTGCTCCTCCCCTTTATCGGCCGCTTCAAGACTCGTCAACGGCGGCTCCGGCTCCAACCCTCCTCCCGCCTCCATCAAATGCCGGCCCCTCCGCGTCTCCGCCTCATGCGCGTCCACAGTTGAAAGGCCGCGCACCCGCATAGGATCAAACTCCTCGCTGTACGACGTCCTCGGGATTCACACAGGTGCCACGTGTCAGGAGATCAAGTCCGCTTACAGAAAACTAGCGAGAGTTGTGCACCCGGACGTTGCAACAGACGGTCCGACGGCTACGGCCGAGTTCATGAAACTTCACGAAGCGTACTCCACTCTCTCCGACGCCCAGAAGCGCGCTGATTACGACCGGAAGCTGTTGTTCAGACAGCCGCGGTCGGGGATGGCCTCTGCTTCGTATTCGTACACTGGTCGGAGATGGGAAACCGACCAGTGCTGGTAGACAGCCCTATTATTAATCCGGATCGTTGATTTAGAAGAACGTAATTAGTTAGAGAAAGCCGGTGGCGCCGATCCGTTGGATCATGTGACAAACTGCTAGCCAGTGCCCTTGTGTATGTACATATTGCAATGAACTCACGATGAATTTCTGGCAAGATGAGATCGACCCGTAACTGTAGTGTAAGCTGTAGGCGCCATTTTTTTACAGCCTGAAAATTCTGGGAAATTGTTTATCTTCCCCCAATTTCATGTCAGCTTGTAACTTCTGTGGGATCCAATTTTGAGATCAATAGTATATTGGATAACTACTTTCCTTTTCTATGCGTATTTTGTTGTCTCATAATTCTTTTGGGCAAAAAAGCTGAATCATCATTTTATTTGGGCCAAAATGTTGAATCGTAATTTTTTTGGGGTAAAAATGTTGAATATCATTGAATAACGGGCAACCGTCTTCTAATTTAATAATGCTAATTAGTCAAGATTCGGGAATTTGCATATGGAATTCGATCTAGCCGGCTCCAACTTTTCTTCCAAGCAACAGCTGACATTAACTAATCGTGGAATGTTCCATCGGTTTTGAGTTGGGTATCGGCAAATTTGCATAAATTTTTGTGGTGCATAAAAAAAAAAAATTACGTCAAGGGAGGTAATGCCGTAATGAGTACGGTTGTCTTGGATTCAAGTTGATATTCAATCGTTCAATTTTAGAAAGGTCAAGATAGAAAAGAAACAAAATTTGAATTTCATCTAGAATAAAATAATAGCGCATTAAATAATATAATTTGAATTCTTTAATTATCATCAAAGCCCATTAGCATCTGAATAATTAGTTTTTATAATCCTACAAAAGAAAAAGTTTAACACAATTAATTCGAAATAAGGGTCTATGAGCTTATTTGCATAGAACAAACTAAAAAAAAAAATTCAACAAACATATAAATGGGTCCCTTCTACAATTGTTGTTGTCGATTATTTATGTTATTATTACATTTGCAAAATTTTGAAAATGACGAGAATATCGCCCACCAACGACGAGAATAGCGCCCACCATCATATCATCACAGATTTTTCCATCTATGGTTATTGACGCCACACCACCAATAGAGGGCCGAGATGATTCGTTCAAAATTCATCAGACAACATCATGAGTCAAAGTACTGTGAAGGTAGATCAGGCTCCTGAAGATAATATTTTCAACGATGAATTGATTGGTCGGGATGAAAACTGTGACTGTTCATACCATATCGGTCCAGACCCCACATGAAGCCCATACTGATTGAAGGCTCAGTCCATTACTGAGACAACACCAACCCGGCCCAATCTCGGAGGCCCAGCCCTCCACCTGGCTCGGTGCTTCGGCCCAGACCGACCTAGAGGTCCAGCCCTCTCCTAACACTAGGCCATCGATCGACTCTGAAGGCCTAGCCCCTATCGGTTGGTGCGTCGGCCCAGACGGACCGATCGGCCCAATACTGCTGCCTAGCACAAGCCTAAGGCATCCAGGCCCACTCACGCGAACAATCATAGTTGGGTCTGGATGGCGCCTCCACGTGTCAATCCCACAGTGAATTGACATTTGTCCTACATCGGGAAAATACAAATATTATATTCCCCGCACCCATACAAAAAGGGTCCACTTGTCGTACAAAGGTAACTAAGCAATTTACTGTTTATTACTACTTTTACAGTATACTTTCTACTACCATCTACACCTTAGACCGACCACTGACTTGGGCGTCGGAGTACCTTTGGACCGACCGACCAGTTTTCGTTCCTTTTCAGGTTCACACAGGGCATGTGGCAGAGCATCATTCACTCCCTAAGTTGGCACATTTTGTGCATCAACAGTAACCATAACTGACACCCTAACGATAAATGGTAAGCATGAGATCGAACAAACTGCGATAAATCGACACTATAACCAATTAGATTAATCGATTTATTCGTTATTCATTTTACTACAATGAAGGCCTGCAATAGGTGAGATCGTTTTGGATTGGATCAGTTTCGGTTAGCGTCGTGCCAAACTTTTATGAATCACTCCTTCAATTGGGCCCAGGTAATCCCGTTCATTAAATGAGCCGAACAATTTGAGATATCACACATTTCTATGCAACCATGGGCCTACTTCTTTGCTCGATTAATATTCCTCAGTGAGCCCAATTTTAGTTCCGGGATGTTGGGGCTATGGAGCCGTTGATAACGGGCCTAGCATTATCTCATTTATCCAATGCAATTGAAAAGAACTAAAAATATGAAGGCGCTGGAGGGAAAAGAGGAGGGATGGCTCAAGCGGGACGGCTTCTCAGGCAATGGCCGATTTTGCAGCAGCATTGCTGCTCAAACGCTACCCTCCATCATCTTCTCTACTCTCCTCTACTTCCCGTAACCACCAAAACCAGTACCCATCGGTTCTCTTTGACCACAGTCCATTTGGCTACTCGCGGCGTCCATAAATTACTGCGCGGGCTCAGACCGTCGGACCGCCGCGATGCTTCCGTCGGCAGTTCGGGTTTGGATACGGATTCGGATTCGGATACAATTACGTACAAGAGCCGCAACGAGATGAAACGCCAAGCTCGCCGTGCCGTCCGTTGGGCTATGGACCTCGTCTCCTTCTCTACGCCTCAAATCAAACGCATTATCAGGTACCTCAAAGTTGAAATTACGAAAATGTCCGCTGTATATTTATTTGTTGATTTCAAATTAGATAATTTTTGTTTCTGACGGAGGTGGAGATTGTAGAGTGGCTTCTCTCGACCAAGACGTCCTGCATGCTCTGGTTCTAGTGAAGGTGTCACTATAAACATTTGACCTTTTTTGGTTAGTTTATTCGTTTTTAATTCAAAGAACTATCAACTACTGAATTCAATTGTTGAAGGTAAGCTGTTTGTGTTATGGCCGCAGAAATTTGGATCTGATGTCCGAGAAGGGAAGCGAAGGCAGTACAATTATATTGGTATGTCTGGCAACTTCGTGCCCTTGAACTTATCCTGAAACTTCTTGTTGATAATTTTTATGCAAATAAATGGAAATTTTAGTATGATGATGAAGTAACAATCATTTAGTACATCTATGAGTCTATTTAGTACATCTATGAGTATTGTAATCTAATCTTACTAAGATGTGATCCATTTGTGTTAAGGAAAACTGCTGCGAGATGTGGAGCCTGATTTGATGGATGCTTTACTTCGGGCCACAAAAGACAGTGACGAAAGTAAGCTGCAAGCTTTATGTGGTCCAGAGACATTGAGCATTGACGATGTTGAACACAAGGAAGAAGAGGTGGAAGAAACTGATCATGAGGAGGAAGAAGAGGTATGCTAGAATTAATTTGTTGACAACTGTGCTACAAAGCTTTGGTAAGTGGTTTGCAGACACATTTCATCTTATTACTTGAGCATTCGATTGCAGGGTTCTCACATTGATGTAGCAACCAGATGGTTTGATGGTCTTATTAGTAGGGACATGAAGATCACCAACGAAGTTTATTCAATTTCGAATGTTGAGTTTGACCGTCAGGTAAGTTGAATGCCATTTCTACAAACCTTGTCTTCCATGAAAAATTGTTGTGTTTAAACAGGCATAACATACTTGCTAACTGCCAAGGTTTTCTGTTGCATTGTTGCCTATGCGATTTTTTTTTCGCCACCTTCTTAATTGAGTGGGATGGTCTGGTAAATTTTCCAGATAAATAAAAATCCCTTCGTGAGAGCCACTAGCATGCATATGAACCACCAGCTTAAATTGTTTGAAGCCTAACCAGTTCATATTCGCTTCAGTTGGTCGATTCATTCTCATACCAATTGTTCCCAGTGTCCGAAGGGCGCATTGTTTTTTTTTTTTTTTTTCCAAATCCTGTGATGCTCATGTTAGCCTCACTAACAGGAATTGCGGAAACTTGTTCGAGGTGTGCATTCAAGCATGTAACAGAATGTCAGTTGAGAGGAAAGCATGGAAGAGGTAGATGCAGCTGGACTTCCAAAAAAAGAAAAGACGTAGATGCCACGAGAGTGAGGGCTGAAAAGTCGCTCACCAGGTTCCTTCGTTCCCTTGCTAAACATAGCCTAGTGATTGACATTTGATTTTTAATTCCTATTATTATTTTTCCGTCACATTATATTTATTGAAGAATGTAGTTGTTTGTTTTCTTGGTTATACTGCTTAAGTGTGGATATTTTTGTTTCATAGATTCACACTCTGTTCTCAATACTAGTATAGTTTTTTAAAAGTTCGGTTCGTAAATTAAGGTACAGAAAGGATTCCTAGTGAGTAGTTAGCTAAGGAGTTGAAACTCATAAGATATAAGGGCTTTGCTGTTCGTTATCTTCCATGCTCGTAGTGCAAAACCATTTTCTAGCAGTTGACCTGACCCAGACATAAGACGTTAGAAAATCTTAGATTCTTGAAAATCCATGGAGGCAGAAAGTTCGAGCCTGGATGGGGAAATGGAAAAGAAAGTATTCTAGTGTAAATTAATTAGAGTGGGCTTGTAGTGATGGATTGAAAATTGATGACGTGTATAACAGTCGGCTCTATTGCCTTCTGCTCTCTCATTTACTTTTCATTATAGGGCCTTGCTTAGGCACATACTAACCTGCAACTTTGGGCTTGGTTTGTGCCATCTTGTTGCAAACTTGGATTGAGATAAACAGCCCAATCTGTGACAAAAGGATGGTGCTCACATCGAAAAGCCCAAAAAGTTAGGCAATCATGTCCCTTTTTCTTTCTGCCTTTATAAGTTGTGAATAATTTTCTTAATTTGTATTCTCCTCTGGAGAGGCAGACCTACTTTGGTCATCGACTTGTTGATGACAAAGCGGACGGGAAAGAAAATAAGACAAAAACAGTAGTCGGTCACAGGGGCACTAGAGATTTTAAGGTAAGGTCCAAATGATGCACACAAATGACCGTAATAGATTTGTCATTATAGACAAGAGCAAGGCTTTTGATGTATACCTAATTAAGCAGTCCCACATAGCAATAATGGTGTCTTGAGTAATCAACTTCTCTTGCTTTTTGCATCGGCTGGTTTTAGTTATTATTAGGGGCATCCACGTCAAAGCTTTCTTACTAATTGTTATCGTATTTCACTTGATAAGAACCCTCGAAAAATGAATGGTCACATTGCTGAAAAGTGTGTTTAATCAGCTGATAGAATATTATGTCCAAAATTCTTGCAGCTGACGGAAGCTCTTATGTGTTTTTATTATTATATATATATATGTGTGGTGTTGGATTTGTAAGAAGGGCACATCATCTTTGTTATAAAGTTATTTATCGTTTATAAAATGTGCACTTGCATAGTCTTATTTAATTGCCACACTGAACTATCAAAATCCAGCTATGAATTTGAGCCTTTTTGTTCAACTTACTGCAATCCAATTGTTGGATTTTAGCCTCACAGTTTGACGAATCTGTGTGTTGATTCCTAAATAAATTCTTTGATCGTGATATTTGTGTTTGACGCTAATTTTCGACTGTGTTCTTTTTCACCAGGAGCACGTAGACATGTATGTTCACGGATATCCTCTTGCTCTGTATACAAAAAGCGAGAGTTGATTTTTCTTTTTCTTATAAAGAAAGAAAAGAAGATATTTTTTGGTCGGAGAAAATATCGTCAAGAAATTTTATGTTTATTAGGAACGCCACTGTCGGGTGTCCGCTGTATTAGCTTCTTTTTCATTATCATCAATGGCATGATAAATGAGGATTGTTTTATGATGAAACTGAATTTAATTTCGTCGACATGGACGTGGAAATGGATGTAGGCATATGGGCAGTGCAACTGTAGGGCCTATTTTGTTGTTTGTTTTTATATTTTTTTATTTGAGTTATGAGAAAATGAGGGATGAAAGAAAAGTAGAAAAAAATCAAAGCTAAAAACCAAAAGCTACTGTCTTTGCGTTTTTTTCTAAATTTATTGATTGTTCTTCGTGGGTCCATCATGGGGGCTGGCTTCTGGCACTTGGACCTTGGACTTCAGAGTTCAGACATTAGAGGTTGGTATGTTGCCGATTCTTCCATCTGAATTCATGGAATGTTTACTTATCGGAATACGTAGATAACTGTATCTAATTTCATCATAATTGCATTTACTCGCATATTCTGAATCGAAAGTATGCGGGATCTACATTATAATCTGTGATAATAGAACTTGTTGATTATGGAGTTTCTTCTATGATAAACATGTCATTAGATAATTAGATTAGTGTTTATGTGACTATTTTTTACTGTTTCATATTTGAAGCTTAAGGCCATGAGTCTGAGGGTGGGTACGGTGCAATTTGAGACAGATATTTAAATATAAACTGTTAAAGTTTTAACGATTCGATACGGTTTGAATATTCTAAAATTAGAAATAGAATCCTTTCGATCTAAACCGTTATTAACGGTTCGGTTTTGGATCAAAACAGTTTGAAACCGTTTAGACATAAAAAAAAAAATAAGGATATTAAAAGTTAAAAACAAGAATATAAAAAATAACAAAATAATTAATACTCAATATTCAAAATTTTGTATATTAAGATTGCGGAGGATTGGATTACAAATATGACTATTATATGAAGATTTATTAAATAAACATTATCATTTCATTATATTTTATTATGCTCTTATATATATATATGTATATATATATCGGTAATTAACTCATAGATCCTTATTGATATATAAATTTATTCAAAAACTTGCATATAGAAAAATTAAATTCATAGCTGCTTTGATTAATTAAATAATTATATAATTTAAAATAAATCATAATTTTTATATAAATTACAATTAATGTTATATCTAACGAGAGTACAAAGAGAGTAGCACCTAACGTTGAAACTAATGAGATCTAATGAGATCTGTGGAGCATGTGTGGTGTCAGGTGTGGGGACAAATGGACAATAAGATCTAATGAGATCTGATAAGGCAAAACTGTAGAAATCATAAATTGTTGAAACTAAAGACAAAACTGTATAAAACAATTAGTAGGATCCCATATCAATAAATAATTGCATCACATTTATGTGTTTTAATCAAAATATTAAACTTATTCTTTTTTTATTTCACATCATTTAGAGGTTGTACTTTTTTCTCTCATCGTGCGAATGGCGCGCGAATTCAATAGGTTAAAATGTCGCCCCATTTTTAAATTAGATTCTTTTATTGTGTAGTCTAATGTATTTGTTTAAGGGGGGAGTTAAAGACTGAAAACGAATAGGGAATATTTATTATTGGGAACAAATAATTATAGGAAAATAAAAGTCCAAGAACAAGAATAACCCATAAATATAAAGTAAATGTAAAAATTTTAAAAATTTAAAAATTAAAAATCCAAATGAAAATCTGTATGAAATTAAGGAAAATCCCACGCGCAGTCATCCCACCCAGCTTTCATAGCCATTATAGCAACGTATAGCCAAAGCCACCAACAAGGAGAAGATAAAAGGTGAAATTGAAAAACCAACCGGAAAATGAGAGTGCGTCAGTCACTCATAGACAAAGTGCTTCTATAATTTATTCAACAAGTAGATCAGGCACTTTAAAAGCAACCTAAACCCACCATTGGCTAGAAGAAGATCATTGACGGAAGGGTCGTGGGGCAGAGCCCCGTGGTTGAGAGTACAAGGCAAGTAGCATCTAATGACGTTGGGTGATGGGTGAGATGAGAAGGGCGGGTTCAGATTAGGAGAAGCAGTAGGATGTTAGTGTATAAGCTGCAACTGCAGCAGGACTGATCATGGTGCATAGCACCTGATCTAAAGCCTCATTTAAATTGGTGACATCTGTCCTAGGCACTAGTGTGTGTGTGAGTGCCAGCATGGCAGGTTGTTCTAACTGTTTTCAAGTGAGGTGTGTGTGTGTTTCTTTGTGAGCAAGAAAAGAGAGAAAAATCGTGTGGCCTCTCTGATTCAGTGAGTGGAAGTAAAAAGGATCTGTGTGTGATGTAATCAATTAAGAAAATCAATGCATACATTTTGTGACTCTCTCTAGAAGGTTAGAGCACTAAGATCACTCAGAAAATCTGATTGATGCATTTCTACGAACATCTTGTGTGCATTGAGAAATAGCAATAGAACAGTGTCATCACTGTGATCATATTCTTCCCTCTTCAATTCAATCAGATACAAAAAGTAAACACAACCTAAAACTAACCTAAACCAGTCGATTTCAGCTAAGGAGTAAGGGATCAAGAAGTGTACCTCTCCTGAGAACACCATTGCAGGTTCTCTGCACCAAGCTTCCGGGTTCCTTTCCCTGCGATTCTCTGAGGTACCTGAAACCAACATGGTATCAGAGCTTTCAGGGTTATGATCTGAGTGCTGGGACGTGATCGGAGACTGTGTGATAAAGCTTAGTTGCTGCTGAAACTGAAATGGCTGGAGCTGGAACAAATGAGCTAAGAGCTCCTATCTTTGATGGAAACAATTATGAGTTTTGGAGCATCAAAATGAGGACTCTGCTACGAGCACAAGATCTGTGGGAGTTAGTCAACAGAGGTATAAACACGGATCCAGAGGGTGCTGAGGGAGCAGTGGTGGTGCCTACAAGGGCTGATCTGATCAGAGATGCCAGGGCACTGGGATTCATCCAAAACTCAGTTGTGGATTCTATTTTTTCGAGAATTGCAAATGAAGAAAGTTCCAAGGCTGCTTGGGATCTACTTAAGAGGGAATTTCGTGGAGATCAAAAGGTTAGATCAGTTAAACTTCAAGGTTTAAGAAGGGATTTTGAATATATGAGAATGAAGGATGATGAATCACTAAGTACATACCTATCTAGATTGTATATGATAGTGGATCAGATGAGAACCTATGGAGAAGATATAAAAGAAGCTAGAATGGGACAGAAAATTCTCATTAGCTTAACTAAACCTTATGATCCAATAGTGTCGATTCTGGAAGAAACTAAAGACTTAGATGAGGTTAATGTACAGGAGCTAATTGCTTCTATAAAAGCCTATGATCAGAGGTTAGAATTGCATTCTGAAAATACTGTGGAAAAGGCTTTCTCTAGCATGCATCTAGGAGCTTCCTCCAGTTCAAACAAGCCTAAGTTCTTTTCTAAAAATGGCACTAAACCTTGGGTCAAGAAGTCTGATCAACAGGCTAGAAGTGGTTTCTGTGGCCAGCCTAGAGAAGAGAATAGAAATGGGGGTGACTCTAAACCCTTGTGTAGTGTGTGCAACAGAAAGCATTATGGAAACTGCTGGTTTAAAACCAGGAAATGTTTCAAGTGCAATAAGATGGGACACTATGCCAAGGATTGCAGGAGCAAGGAGAAGGCAAATCTTGCACAACATGCAGAGGAAGATGGAACACTGTTCTATGCTTGCCATTCGGTTACAACCACAAAGAATGCAGATACTTGGTACCTTGACAGTGGCTGCAGTAACCATATGACTTCTGATGAGACTGTTTTGATAAACCTAGATAGAACCCTGAAGTGCAAAGTGAAGATGGGCACTGGTGAGCTGGTAGAGGCCAAAGGGAAGGGTACATTGGTTATCAAGACTCAGAATGGTGACAAACTGATCAGGGAAGTGATGTTGGTACCAGGGTTAGATGAAAACTTGTTAAGTGTGGGACAGATGGTTGAACACGGTTATAATCTGGTGTTTGAAGGAAGGAAGGTCACTATATATGATAAGGGTCAAGAAATAGCATGTGTTGCTATGACAGGGAACAGATGTTTTCCACTGTCCTTCCAGCAAATCATACCAGTGGCAAAATTTGTTGTTGAAGAGGGTGACACCTGGTTATGGCACAGAAGATTTGGGCATTTAAACCATGCAAGTTTGAGCGCTTTGGTTAAAGATGAGATGGTGATTGGATTGCCTAATCTATCTAAGAAGGAGGATTGCTGTGAAGGGTGTGTTTTTGGGAAACAGCATGTTGAGAGCTTTGACAAGAGTGGAGCCTGGAGATCAACCAGGCTACTGGAACTTGTTCACACTGACGTCTGTGGTCCTATGCAGACTGAGACTCAAAGTGGTAACAAGTACTTTCTAACATTCATAGACGATTACTCAAGAATGTGCTGGGTCTACTTTCTTAGGCATAAATCTGGGGTGTTCAATGCTTTTAAGAAGTTCAAATCCATGGTTGAACTTCAGACTGATTGCAAGATTAAAAGGATAAGGAGTGATAGAGGAGGTGAATACATGTCTCAGGAGTTTCTGGATTTCTGTGAGGAGCTGGGAATACAAAGACAGTTCACTGTTTCCTACAGTCCACAACAAAATGGTGTGGCTGAAAGGAAAAATAGGACGATTGTTGAAATGTCCAAAGCAATGCTCCATGACAAGAAGGTGCCCTATGAATTTTGGGCAGAAGCTGTGAACACAGCTGTTTATTTACTGAACAGATGTCCTACTAAAGCTATCAAGAAGAAGACACCATTTGAAGTATATAGTGGAAGGAAACCTGGGGTGAATCATCTAAGGGTTTTTGGAGCAGTGTGCTATTTTCACATCCCTAATCAGCTTAGGCAGAAGCTGGATTCCTCAGCCTCAAAAGGAATTTTCATGGGATATGGCAGTTGTGAGAAGGGTTACAGGGTTTACTGCCTAGAAACAAAGAAAATTGTGGTTTCTAGGACTGTGACTTTCAAAGAAAAAGCCATCTGGGATTGGAAAACAAATTCAGAGTTCAGTGTGACACTTCACTCTGAAGAAACTGATGCAGTTCCTACTGTTACAGATCAAGCAGATGTTGATCAGGTGCAAGACACTCAAGAAGACCAGGAAGATGAAAGTGATGCAGAGGCTAGTAATACTCCTATCAAGATGAGAAGTCTGAATGAAATTTATGCACGGTGTCATGTAGCCATAATTGAGCCAGAAGGTTACCAAGATGCAGTGAAGGATCTAGCATGGCAGAAGGCAATGCAAGAAGAAATAGAGATGATTGAGAAGAATGACACCTGGAAACTGGTTGACAGGCCAACAGAAAAATCTGTGATTGGTGTTAAATGGGTTTATAAAACCAAGCTGAATCTGGATGGCTCAATTCAAAGACTCAAGGCTAGGTTGGTTGCAAAGGGGTATGCTCAGAAACCAGGGATTGATTTCAATGAGACCTTTGCTCCTGTTGCAAGGTTAGACACAATCAGAACCTTGATTGCTCTTGCTGCACAAAAGGAGTGGAAGCTGTTTCAGCTTGATGTAAAATCAGCCTTCCTAAATGGGGTGCTTGAGGAAGAAGTTTATGTTGACCAGCCTGAGGGATTTGAAAAGCAAGGACAGGAAGACAAAGTCTACAAGTTGGAAAAAGCACTATATGGTTTGAAACAGGCACCAAGGGCCTGGTATGGTGAGATCAATTCCTATTTGCTGTCTTGTGGATTTCAAAGGAGTGCAAGTGAGGCAACTTTGTACCTAAAGGTCAAGCAGGATGAAGGAATTTTGATAGTATCCATCTATGTAGATGACATAATCTATACAAGTGACAGTGAGTCTATGATGCAGAATTTCAAGGAGGAAATGATGGAAAGATATGAAATGACAGATCTGGGTTTGTTGCACCATTTCTTAGGGATGGGAATTCTGCAGACTGAATCAGGAATTTACATTCATCAGAGGAAATATGCCTCTACACTACTGGAGAAATTTGGTTTGAAAGGTTGTAAGTCTGTAAGTGTTCCCCTAGCAGCTAATGAGAGGTTGCAGAAAGAGGATGGCAGTGAGCCTGCTGATGAACAGGTCTACAGGCAGTTGGTAGGCAGTCTGTTGTATTTAACTGCAACAAGACCTGATATTATGTATGCATCTAGCCTATTATCTAGATTCATGCATAATCCTACCAAGAAACATCTTGGGACAGCTAAGAGAGTACTAAGGTACATACAGGGAACACTGGATTATGGGCTGGAATACAGGAAAGGGCAGGCTGCAACTCTAATTGGCTATTGTGATAGTGACTGGGGAGGTTCAGAAGATGACAGCAGGAGTACATCAGGATATGCATTCACCTTTGGCAGTGGCATTTTCTCCTGGGCCTCTGTTAAGCAGAGTAGTGTTGCCCTATCCACTGCAGAAGCATAATATGTGTCTGCAGCAGAAGCCACAACTCAGGCCATTTGGCTGAGATTTGTTCTAAAGGATTTCGGGGAAGAGCAGCTAAGTCCTACAGCTCTAATGTGTGACAATATGTCAGCAATTGCAATGGCTAAGAATCCTGTGTTTCATCAAAGGACAAAACACATTAACAGAAAGTATCACTACATTAGGGAAGCAATTCAAAATGGTGACATCCTGCTGAACTACTGCAAGTCTGAGGAGCAGCTAGCTGATATCTTCACCAAACCACTTCCTAAAGTCAGATTTAACTATCTAAGAACCTTACTTGGGGTTAAGACAGTTAGCAGCTTAGGAGGGAGTGTTAGTGTATAAGCTGCAACTGCAGCAGGACTGATCATGGTGCATAGCACCTGATCTAAAGCCTCATTTAAATTGGTGACATCTGTCCTAGGCACTAGTGTGTGTGTGAGTGCCAGCATGGCAGGTTGTTCTAACTGTTTTCAAGTGAGGTGTGTGTGTGTTTCTTTGTGAGCAAGAAAAGAGAGAAAAATCGTGTGGCCTCTCTGATTCAGTGAGTGGAAGTAAAAAGGATCTGTGTGTGATGTAATCAATTAAGAAAATCAATGCATACATTTTGTGACTCTCTCTAGAAGGTTAGAGCACTAAGATCACTCAGAAAATCTGATTGATGCATTTCTACGAACATCTTGTGTGCATTGAGAAATAGCAATAGAACAGTGTCATCACTGTGATCATATTCTTCCCTCTTCAATTCAATCAGATACAAAAAGTAAACACAACCTAAAACTAACCTAAACCAGTCGATTTCAGCTAAGGAGTAAGGGATCAAGAAGTGTACCTCTCCTGAGAACACCATTGCAGGTTCTCTGCACCAAGCTTCCGGGTTCCTTTCCCTGCGATTCTCTGAGGTACCTGAAACCAACATAGGAGTCACCATAGTGGTGAAGCAAAAGCCACCACAAGAGGATGGAGCGGAGTAAATAACTAAATACCAGAGTGAGCGAAGCAGAAAACTAGGGAGAGGGGAGAAGGAGGAGAATATGAGGAGAAGAGAAAGAAGAGGAGAAACGGCGAACAAAGAGGGCTGCCACTGATCCCAACAAGGGGCCGACGGCTAGGGTTTGGTTCCGCCTAGGTGAGGAGAGAGAACACGAGTATTTTCTTTTCCTTTGGAGATAGATTTCCGTGTGTGGAATTGGATATACTAGGGTCTATGATGATCGATCACATAACTTCACTCTACTCTTCTAGAGTTGAAAGACATGTGTAGAGTTTGGTGGCCACGTCTTTTGTAAGACACCTCTCGTACCTATGTGGAACCTCCTACGTTAGGAATCTTGTGTGTGTAATAGCTAACTTCAAAGTACACAACATTATT
Organism: Prinsepia uniflora; assembly: GCA_032719365.1. Classification (NCBI taxonomy): domain Eukaryota; kingdom Viridiplantae; phylum Streptophyta; class Magnoliopsida; order Rosales; family Rosaceae; genus Prinsepia; species Prinsepia uniflora. The sequence goes on along the minus strand of CM064866.1, from coordinate 1,145,217 downwards.
AAGATTGTCCGGTCTAAGATGGCTACCAGTCTAGTCTACGGCGGTATTATATTATTTGAATTCTATACCAATCTTGTTGGAAACTTGTTTTATGTGTATTTGACCAAGATAGATTGGATTACAAGATGTTGACTCGTTAGCATTTCCGATCCTTCACTGAAATCTCATAAATCTTGTTGATTAAGATTTATTTTGAATTGTCTCTGACTGGTTGTGTTCTGGTAAGACCATATTCTGGGGAGCTTAACCTAATTTCTTTGAAAATGATGAAAATAAGGTACTGTATTCAATTGAGAGCAATTGAAGTGTTGAACAGTCAGCTAAGGAAAGTTGAGACTAACTTGTAACGGTTTCTTTCTTACCATTGGACATCGCCACAAATGGTCAACTGAGACCCAGGAATTTTTTATCACACAATGTTGAACTTATAGAGTGAAGTAAATAAACGTGCGTAAAAAGAGATAAGGTTAGCCAAATAATTTTCCGACGGCGAGCTGCGGCGGCTGCTGGCTGCTGGCTGCTTTGACGTGGTGAGATTTCCATGTCGATACGATACTTTCACACGTATAAAAAATGTGTTTGAATAGAAAACAATTTTTAAAAAATGAATATCAGCTCCTGCTACCTCCCGTCAACAATTTTTGTTTGGTGTGCTTAAATATGAAATTGAATATTTTGTTTACCTATGAACCTATTTTCACTTTGGTTGTTACATGTCCATTTTGCCCCTCATCAGATGCTTCCTGTGGAAGTCTACTCTCAGGGTGTGTTTAGGGATAATATAAATTAAATCGGAGGTCACGATTCTCTTTACGGAATATTCCTACGTTTTAACTGGATCTTACATGAAATCCTTTACGAGATTACCGCATTTTAATTATGGGGAGGTGTTAATGATACTTATTATCTATTTTAATTTTTTATGTATCAAAATTGCCCTATAATTTTTACAATAATTACAAAATTCAGCCATAAAAAGAAATATAATGATATATTTTTATAACTCAAATTTGCTATCATACAAGTCATAAAGTGGTGATATATGATTTTTCTAATGAATGAAATCTTTTAGAAAATGAAGTAGAACACTTTATTTAATTTTTTTAATAAATTGAATCTTCCAGTAAATGTGTTTTCAAAAGGGTGATAAGGAGAGAACGAGATATTGAGAAAACTGGAAAAAAAGAAGAAGGTATTTTGGTAATCAGTTAATTTTTATTCCAGTTGATAACTATTAGTAAATAATAACAATCAAAATTATTCCTATTAATACTCTGATTGTATATAGTTAATATACATCACAATGAGAATTATTATTCACTTATTATATTACTCGCTTGTCCGATTACCTAATTATTTTATTCCCGGAAAATAAAAGTATTCTTAAGTTATGAAATTTAATATTTTGTTTTCTAATCATGCTTTGTATTAATGTGGTTCTTAGAATCGGATCTAATTAGGTTTACCTATTAATCTATTTTCACTTTGGTTGTTACATGTCCAATTTGCCCCTCATCAGATGCTTCCTGTGGAAGTCTACTCTCAGGGTGTGTTTAGGGATGATATAAATTAAATCGGAGGTAACGATACGTTTTATCTAGTTCTTTTTTAATAACTGGATCTTACATGAAATCCTTTACGAGATTACCGCATTTTAACTATGGGGAGGTGTTAATGATACTTATTATCTATTTTAATTTTTTATGTATCAAAATTGCCCTATAATTTTTACAATAATTACAAAATTCAGCCATAAAAAAAGAAGAGAAATATAATGATATATTATTCCAATTGATAACTATTAGTAAATAATAACAATGAAAATTATTCCTATTAATACTCTGATTGTATATAGTTAGTATAAATCACAATGAGAATTATTATTCACTTATTATATTACTCGCTTCTCAGATTACCTAATTATTTTATTATCTATTGTTCTCATTCCTGAAAAATAAAAATATTCTTTAGTTATAATTTCTGTAATATGAGGATAAGTTGGTAAATTTACATGTGAAGGACGGGGAATTTCCCGTTGAGAAAGTGGTGGCCTCTTCGTTTCTTCAGTGTCGGTTAATGCCCTAATGTGTTAATGACACATATATACAGATGGGGCCCGGGTGCTAACTAAATGATGTGATTAGGTCTGTGTACCCCACAATTTGGGGGTTGAGGTCCGTCATTTATCGGGTCCGTAATATTTACCTTAATTTGTAAATTATTGCTCGATTAGATAATAGAAAGATACAGATTTTTTTTTTTTATCGATGCGTTCTTATTAATAAAAATACAATTAAACGGTCAAAATATAATAATTAATTCTTTTTTTTTTAAATGTCTAAAGGATCGTAATCTAACATTACATCCAAATACTTAATGATTTACTCGATTTCTAAATTTGGGTTCATTTGCATATTATGAGTGTCTTCTCAGCTGAAGGTAGGTGCTGATGGTGACCAAAGTGTTACACTAGCTACCTGTCAGGTGTCATTCGTCCCAAATTTTTATCACGTTGCATGTTTTGTGTAAGAAACTATCCCTACGCACACGAAATTTTTACTTCGAAATCGGAAGCACTAAAAATGAAGTAAGCCTATTTCTTATTTTGTCCATAAAACAGACGTGCGGTAGAAGAATCTGTTATAATTAAAGTAAAATTTGATATAATAATTTCTTTGTTAAGTATATTTTAATTTCTAAGTTCATCTGCAATCGAAGAGTAGAGATGTTCATTCACGGACTATAATTTATTTTTTTTAACCACATAAAGCAGTAAAATTCAAGAAGCGAAGTAAAAACGGAAAAGCTTGTTATGTTATTGCTTATTACGTCACTCTTCCATTTGAGCCTTTATAAAGACTCATCCCTCCTCATCTTTTCAGAATCTCACACACTCACTCTCCTCTCTCTCCGGATCCCCTTTCCCTCTCTCTCTCTCTCTCTCTGCAGATCCCACCTCTGCAGAAACCCAACATTCCAAACACAACATTGTCCAGAAGGTCTGAATTCATGGCCTCATCAACCCCATTGTTGGTTTCTCTGTTCACCATAATAATAATTGGACTGTTAGCACCAGGTATTAATTGTTAATGGTTAATTTTATGTAAATTTGTGTCGATGAATGGATTAATAGTTTCAGTCTCTGTTTTGGTTGCAGGTGTGATTTCAACGACATTCACAATGGAAAACCAGTGCGAGTATACAGTGTGGCCAGGCATTCTCACAAACGCCGGCGTGCCTCCACTTCCGACCACCGGATTCGCCCTCCAAAAGGGCGAGACCAAGACCTTCTCTGCTCCAACCTCCTGGGGAGGCCGATTCTGGGGCCGAACCCTCTGCTCCCAGGACTCCGCCGGAAAATTCTCCTGCCTCACAGGTGACTGCGGCTCCGGGAAAGTAGAATGCTCAGGCAACGGTGCAGCCCCTCCTGCCACTCTCGCTGAATTCACTTTAGACGGCTCCGGCGGCCTCGATTTCTTCGATGTCAGCCTCGTGGACGGGTACAACCTCCCCATGCTGGTGGTCCCACAAGGTGGCAGCGGAACCAATTGTACAAACACGGGGTGCGTCGTCGACCTAAACAACCTCTGTCCTTCCGAGCTTAAAGTCGCGAGCGCCGACGGCGGCGAAAACGTCGCGTGCAAGAGCGCGTGCGAGGCTTTTGGCGAGCCGCAGTACTGTTGTAACGGCGCGTATGCTACACCCGACACTTGCAAACCGTCGTCCTACTCTCAGATATTCAAGAACGCGTGTCCACACGCTTATAGTTATGCATACGACGATAAGACCAGCACCTTCACTTGCGCGGGTGCGGATTACGCGATCACTTTCTGTCCCCCTCCTAGCACAAGGTAAATGACGCAACTCTCCTCGTTCTCCCTTCTACTTTCTTCTTCTATTAGAGGGTACTTTTGTCCGACAATTAATTTCATAGTAAAAAAGCCTGCGAATGTGACCGTTAGTTCCAGCCAAAATATATGAACGTTAAGGGTAAATGTTTTAGTTTTAACTTTTTACTTTAATTTTTCCTCTGTTTCGGCCGCCGGCTGGCTTTTGACTTTACGGAGTATCCGAAAGCTAAATAGTCACTGTCAGTCTGTCAATGATGGGCATTGATCAACGGCCGTTTGGTTTGCTAGCACAACCTCGACGGCTCTGCGCCGGCATGCCACCGCCTCCAGGCCCTGTTTTCCTGGTGCATATATAGTCGGCGCATCAACTAGTCAAAATATTTTATGACAAAATTGATTAACTTTCAAGCAAATCTTCTAAAAATTTGTTGGCTCGCAATATTGATATGGATGGTCAAAACGGTCATTTAAGAAAGTGGATTAAAAAAAATGTAGGGAAAGTGTGGTGTGAGCATGTCCAGGCTGGCCCGTTTAGAATTATTTTTTGGGCAAAAACCATTTAAAATTGCATATGCCATTTTCGGTGATAGAGATTATATTACATACGACCGTTAATTAATTTCTTAATATCTGAAAGAAAGACGCAATTCCTACGCATAAAACCTAGAGATTCGATCCTCCTCTTCAATAATTACTGTCATTATATTTCGCAACGGTTACTTACTTTTTTTGTAACGGTAAAGTTTGTTTCACTGAATGTGTGTCAATGATTGACTTGTAACAGCCAGAAAGCGTCGCAGGGACAAAACACACAGGCACAGCCTGCGACAACGCCGACGTCGGCGAGCTCGCCGCCGATGAATAATACAATGGTATACGAAGCTGCCGCGTACGACTCAGATCAAGCATCCTCGTCGTCCACGCGTGCGGCGGGTGCGGGCTTCGTCAGCGTCACGTTGGCTATTGGGCTGTTCTGGCAGCTCTTCTTCTTCTTCTAATGTGTTCGGTGAGGAGTCTCCGAAGTTTGGCTGCGCATGGGGAGTCCAACAACTTGGCAACTTGGGTCCAATTAGGAGATGTGGGCCCTATTACTATTTCGGCAACAGGTTCTTTGAATGGGACGTGGCTATGTGAATTGCGTAGTGGGGTCCCCGTGTGACGCGGATTGAAAAGCCCAACGACCCGTCAGCTACCGGCTCTTTTGCCATCTTTCAGAATTGATGTCGTTTTCTTTGCTTCGAAAGCCGAATTGACAAAGTTTTACGGACATCATTAGAGGGTTAGATTAGGTATTACTTTAGGTTTTTTTTTTTTGGGTCATTCTAATTCTTTATATTAAATGGAGGGTTGAGATTCATTTGTGGAATTTACCGATCATATAAAAAATATATATATATAATGTTATTTGATGCTATTATTTTGTCGCGTAGCGCAGCATATGGTGTATTTTGTATTAATAATGCAATTTGACATGATGATAAGAAGCAATAATGGAAAAAAATTCGTAAAAATTGATGCTAGCTAATGGGAAGGAGATGGAGAATGAGAGGATAATGTAATTAAACACATCGTTTTGGTTGTTGGAGTTTGAGGATAAGAGTAATAATGTATTACTCTCTCATTTTAGTTTTAAATAGAAATTTGAATATATGATTTTGGTTTTGGAAATTTGAGGATTAGAGTTTTTTTTTTTATAATTTTGATGATTTGAAATTTTGAAAGTTGAAACTGAGGTTTTTATAGGAGTAGCTGAGTTAAGGTTACGCCTATGAGGATTGTATTCGAATAATAATGGGTAAGTTTAACCTATCATAAAATCGAGTTCATGAGTTAATCCTTACGCATGCACATATGTGTTGAGGCAATTTGTGGATTGAATTATAACAAGTATCTTAAAAATTTTATCAATGTTCAAAACGGTGCTAAACACTCTTAGGACAGTCGATGGGAGTCTGGCGTCTAGGCAGTTACGCGGGAGCTTAGGCGGTTAAAAAAAAACAAAATTCAACAAATTAATAATATAATGAATATTATCAAATAATTTTATAATACAAATTAAACACCTAGATAAATAAATTGAAATGGGAATCATAAATATTGAAAATGTAAGTTTCTTATTAATTTTATTATACAACATTTATATTCTTTGTTTTAATTAATAATTATATAATTAACAAGGCATTTAATAAACAAAATAACATACATAACTATATATATATATATATAAGAATTCTAAGTTGAGTTTACAAATTAAAAGAAAACATAAGCAAATCCACATAGGCACCTAATAATATGTGAAGCGGTTCCTCATTTTCGAGCGCCTAGTCATCGTTTAAACGGGCTAAGTAAGCGCCATTTTATGATGTGGGCTAAATTTTGAGAACACTTTTAATTTTAGGGTGTTAAATATAAATAGCGAAGATTAAGATAGATTATGTGGCTGCTCTTAGCTACTACTATTAGAGGTCAGCATCAAGCTAGCGAATACCGATCAGATTGTCGTTTGGTCGCACATGGCAGTCTCCGTCATATGCAACCATGACTCGGCGGCCTTATTCGCGCCACCACCACAAGAAATTTGCACGCTTTATCTTTATCTTTTTTCTTTTTTTTTTTTAATCGCATCAAATTAATTCAATTATTTTACTAACAAAAAATTATTTATTTATATGTGCAAACAAGCAAGCAAGCAACCGCCGCATATTCGATTCCATTTTACTTTTGTTTGTTTCCTTCTTTTTTAATTTGGCCATTCGATTCTAAATGGGATGGTTTCGACGAAGATGGTATTTTTTTACGGGAGCTAATTTGTTTAGGATTATAAACGTTATTATTATTGAAGCATAAATTCTTCATTCTTAAAATAGATTTTTTGATCCTTACAAATAATAAACAAGAAGCAATCAAAATTAAAAGTTGAAACTTCCGGGGTATTCAAATGAATACGCTCTAATATTTAATTTAGCTTTGAGAGAGAGAATTCAAAAGGAGTTATAAAAGTAGAGAACAAGTTACCTTAAAAGTGAAGTGAAATCTGGGAAGTCACAGAGCATTCTGATTGGTCAGTTGGATTTTAAATTAATAAATAATTCTTTTTTGATTAAATATATTATTTAATAATTGACTAATAATAATAATTAATTCTTATGAAGAACATTTATTATTATGTTATTCAATGTGTGAGTATTTGTGAGTCGTTAATGTCATCACCATGGACAATATAGATATTATGTAAATTATGAGTTATGTAGCAGCTCCACCGGTGATTTTAGATTCCACATGCAATTATGATTTTAGTTATTTTGAATTTGGTGGACTTCGACATTTAATTGTGCATAATTTCATGACGTGGGTTTGTTAACTCTTAGTGCAAATTTATGTGCATTAACATTTCTCGTACCTGGTCATTACTATCATAATTTGCTTTTGATAACATGATTGCATTGATTCTTTACGATATCATTATTGAGAAACGTATAGGATTTAGCCTAATATATTCCATCCACTAGGCTATAGCAAGTGTACACTTTCATTGTAGGCGCTCCCAAAGGTGATAGAAAAGCCATACAACACTTTATAACGATCAATCATAGTTCATCCCAAATAATTTGATCCATATCATTTGTATTTTTATGTTATGAAATTGAAAAAGGAGGAGGGGAGGACAGGCACGAACCCATGATTGAAAATAGAGGTGTGCTGAATCTATAATTAAGAATAGAATAAGACTAATTTATAACCAATTCGTTTAGTAAAATAACATTTACTAGAAATTTAGTAAAAATAAATTTTGAATTTTTCATATTTTTTTACATTTGAGGCGGACTGGAGCCCACTCAAAAAGACTCTGGATCCGTGCCTGATGGAGGAGGACCCTCAATTGAATTCCTAGTCATTGTGAGTGGGATGTTTCGATCGATCAAAGTGTAGCTTACACACTTGAGATATTGTTTGGGCACGATCGATCATCAGCTTATGAATTGTCAATGGCATGGACCCGGGAGGTGGCTCGTACAAAAACCAGCCTTCTACTTAACTACTATTACTTTGCATGCAATGGTATAGTCATGATTCAATTTGAGGAAGGGGCTTTCACAAAATACTTTTAAAAATATTCAATTTTTAATATACTATAACTCATACTTAAGGCATACAAAAGTATTCAAATTATTCAAATCAACAAAATATTATCAAACTAAGTAAAGATTTAAAAAATTATATTATATTAATTGCTGATTTATTATATAATTATCCTTGATTAGTACTCATTTTTAAAAAATTATATTATTTAGTATTTGGTTTTCTTTGATATTTTCCATAATTACAAGATATATAAATTAATTTAAATCAATAACAAATCAAATGTAAATATTTCTAATAACATTATATTATATTTATATTTTTTATTAAAATTATATTAATAAATGGGGGGCCAAGATCCATTGAGCCCCCTTGGCACCGTCCACGCCTGTATGCCCTTCATTGTTTTTAATTCTTAATTTTTATTTTATGTAAATAACTCCACTATATTAGTATGAGATATGAAAGGAACCCATTTACTTAAGTCGATATTAATTCAGGATACGTACTCTTAACAATATCCTGAGATATTTTCGTGGGATGTCAATATTACTTTACTCTAATAGGTTGGGAAGACTGTTAATCATAGTAACAGATGTTTTTGAGCTTCAATCCGTAAAAATTATTAATTTTTTTTGTTAAAAATAAGGGTAAAATTATTTTTTCAAATATATTTATACAATTTCATCTATTCAATTTAAATTGTTAATTTCTCAACCCATGGATATTTTTAAATTTCAAAGCCACTAATTTAATAATTGATAAATTTTTTTTTAAAAAAAAAAACTAGAAAAAGTTTCAAAGTATATGCTTTTTTTTTCACTATGGTAAAGAACACCTTTAGTGATGAATGTTTTAATGAACATCATCGAAAAAAGATATTTTGACGGCGATGCTCATTAGAAAATTTGTCACTAATGGCGTTTTCACATTTAGCGACAAAAACTGCATATATATTCAAACATTCTTCAGATTTCTTTTTTTTGTTTTTTTTTTCTTTAATTTTAATCGATTATTATATTAATTAGTGGTCTTAAAAATTCCAAATACCCATGGATTGATATTTGTGGGGAAAATAGAAGTTTTGGGCCGGGTTTCATTTAGGTTGAACGGAGGGAATTGTTTAAATATATTTGAAAAGATCATTTTTTCTTTAGTTTTAACAGAAACAAATTAATAATTTTAATAGATGGACGATTACTACATATTTGGGCATAAATCAAAGATGTAGGTTACTAATAATGAAATTTAAGTACTATATTTAATATTAGTATAAAATTTAAGAATTACGACGAAAATTTTCCGTAATTGATTTGTGTTGGGACATCAATATCAGCAGTAGTGAAAAACAGATATGCTCATGCATGTAGCCGCCCGAATATTTGGAAAACGTTGAAAAATTGTCAATGATTAAGTCGCATGCAGTAACCATTGTTGACTTCTCTGCTCTACCTTGTCCAAAATGCAACTTCATTTTCAGAAGCAAAAGACTTTTTTCTGGTACTGTATGTTTGTTAGTCATGTCTATACCCTATAGCGCCATTACAGCTATTAATAATAAATGAGAAGATTGATTAAGAAGAAAAAACAGAAGATGGATTCGTATTCACATTGAATGACCAAAAGTTTTGCCTTAAAATTTATAGGAAACACAGGACGAGGATCTTTCAAAAACTTCCTTCGAGTTCTTTTTCTCTTTCTTGATCGAAAGAATCTTAATCAAATAACCAAGCTAAGACGAATCGAATCATCTAAGCATGTACCAATTTGAGAATGAGAAACAATATGGCATAGAGAATAAAAACTAAAACTAGCTAGCCACCTGATTACAGATTGGATTAGGTAGTGGACTTTGAAATTAACCAACAAAAGTTTTTACTATTTTCTTCTTTTTGAAATATTCATACGGGTTAGCTTATGATCTTGCTCTGTGAATGCAAATATTTTGGACATGCTGCAATTATCAATGTCGTGAATCATCATCTTTTGTGGTGTGTAGGGTATATTTTATCACTTTTGATGCATATTATCAAAGGAATATTCAACACTTGCGGGCACTAGTTTTGGCTTCTTTTTTTTTTTTGGAAATTTAATTAAACAAAATGAAGGCACTATGTTTGATGAAAAAATTAATAAAAAATTCTTCTAGTTTTGCCCTCTGTCCGTACTGCATACAATGTAGAAATTACACCTTTTTTTTTTGTCACACATTGCGTATATATGCTTTTGATTTCTTCAAATTCTACTGCTGTAAGTTGAATGTTGTACGTAGATACCTACCTGGCTAAATAATTAATAAATTAATCTGTATAAGTACCCAGAAAAAAAAAAGATGGATAGCCAGTTTATTAAATGGTCAACAATTACGAAAAGAAAAAAAGAGGGTTCAAAATGGAAATTGTCAGAAGTGGGATTTGAACCCACGCCCTCTCTCGAAGACCAGAACTTGAGTCTGGCGCCTTAGACCACTCGGCCATCCTGACTTTGTGAAACGACGCTTCATTTTTTATAATTAGCCTTAACTAACATAAGGACGTTTGGAGCTATTAAGTTCAGAGCATTTCTGAGACTGATACAGAGTATAAACATGTAGGATTAATACTAACTTATGATAAGGAATTGAAGGTACGACAATATTAATTCATAATATATATTGTTAATTTTTCAAGACTCAAGCAATAACTAGCTAGTATAGCTAGGAGTCGGCTCAGGGCCGCCCCTGAGCAGGGCCGACCATTATAGGTGGTAAGAGGGGCAGCCCTGGGCCCAAAATAATGGAGGGCCCAAATTTTCCAAAATTTTCTTATATTGAAAAAAAATAAAGGATAATGTTTCAATCAATTAGTGTTTCAATCCATTAATGTTTCAATCATAAAAAAATTTACTTTTAATAATTAAGTATATAAATTATGGGCCCATTTTCTACTCTTGCCCTAGGCCCCTGTATGTTTGAACCGGCACTACCTCTGAGTGTAGGTGGTGTGGTTCAAGTCTTTGGAGAGGGGCTTCCATCGGGCTAGGGTCTCGGGTGAGGTCCGGGTTAACATTTCGAAAGAAATCACGTCGGGAGGAAGAGTTGGAGAGAAGCCATATATGGGGGGAAAGAGTAGTGTGCATTTTGTGTGTGAGTACGTGGCTTTATATAGGGATAAGGAATTGAAGGCACGGTAATATTAATTCATAATATATTTTTTAATTTTTCGAGACTCAAGCAATAACTAACTAGCTAGTATAGCTAGGAGGTGGCTCCCCTGAGTGTAGGTGGTGTGGTTCAAGTCTTTGGAGAGGAGCATGCATATCGGGCTAGGGTTTCGGGTGAGGTCCGAGTTAGAATTTCGAAAGAAATCACATCGGGAGGAAGAGTTGGAGAGAAGCCATGGGAGGAAGAGTTTGCATGGAACTTTGCATGGCTTAACTAAGTGGGTATATAGTTTTTGAGATGGGTACATAGTTCAAGTTTCCAACCAGGCACTAATTAATAAGGTCAAAATGTATGAGACTATTGGGTACGTGTTCACAAAATTAGCACCCATTACTGCTAGAGCTTATGTGTTTAGGACAAGATGCAACTAGGCTGAATTCTCTACTCATATCATAAGCTACATCGCTCTATTTATACACACCAAGACTATCCCTTGAACAACAAGAGAATGGAAAACGTTCCTTATGTACGCAAAATAAAATTTTAAATAAAGAAACGTTAAAATAAATAAAATCAAGAAACATTTAAATAAATGAAATTTATTAGCGGAATCTGGGAGTGACTTATATAATGTCATGTATGAATTTTAAAATGCTAAAATTGAGATATGAATTGAGTAGGGCCTACCCTGAAAGTAGCTGAATGAGGTGGCCATCTAGAGTCTCCCACCTCGAGGGGGTCCAATTTTTTTTTTAATATATAGTTGTTATGCAAGTTTTGCATATGTTTTTGTTACTACATAATTATTCATAGATTGTATTAGTCGGTACGTTGGTTGTTGGTGTTTTGCTCTTTCCAAGAGACCCCATGTTTGAACTTTGAGAAATCTTCCTCAATTTGAATGTTCGTCCTGAACTCCCAATATCTCAGGGTCGCGCTATATTTGTCATGATGTCTGAATTAATAATATATCTAATAGCTGCCAAATGTCGTATTTTGCCGCAACCGAAGTGCATTTCACGTCACCATGTATATTAGCAAATGCTGCCGGATAAAGAGGCCGCACCGGGCCGGGCCGAACTCGCATACATGCTGCTTACTCCAATATACGATGCCCTAGTACAATAAATGCGGTAATTTTCATTTTCGGATCCTAAAATTGTTCCCTTTTAAAATGGGTTAACTTGTGCACTTGGGACTAAACAAAACATCAACCAAACAGTATACGTGACGAGTTACAGAGCACGACAGCCATACTCGCACCGTCCCACGTGCTAGGGTTTTCCATGATTATGCAAAGAATTCCCTTAATTCCAAATTCCAATGCTATTTCACTCATTACAATTTTATCAATTCTCTACGGTGATTAAGCACTCGAAGTGTTTAGCAATTAAAGAAACACTTGCCTTTTTCTTTTCGTACAATTTATAACGTAGATTAATACCCATAAGAATACCTTATTACTTGTGTTTCAACTTTCAATCATCCACTTAATTAAGTCTTCTGCATGGCCATGTGCATGCCACACTTGAAAACTATAATCGAGGCAGCTAGTGGACTTGTGGGTATCGGTTCCTTGAGTACTACATACTACACACATACACTATTTGACTATGTCTGATCCTATCATGAATCTAACGGAATACAGTCTTGCGAACTGCTGCTTCCTTCTCAACCGTTGGATAACTTGCAAGACAACGAGACAAGTACTTAACACTTGTAGGATGCCGGCCTAATAGACTTTGATGTTTGAGTTAGTAAGCGGAAATTATATATAAAGTATGTACCATAGAGGGAAAATATTGTGTTGTTACATATGTGAGAGGGTTTGGCTTATATTTATAGTGATAATGAATGTGGTAATTGAACTCCAATAGTGTAATAATGTGAGGTTCAAGCCATCTCATGACACGATGATTTGTGTCATAAGGATTTAGGATGGAGCTCGAGCAAGTGGCATGTCAAGGAGCTACTACTGTCATTTGTTAGAGGATAGACCAGGAATGCCGATTAAGGGTGCCAACGATTATGATCTTGGATCCCTGCAAATGGGCTTTGAGGGCAGACATGAAGGGCCAGCTAGTAGAGGGCTGATCAAGGTTGGTATGATAGTCTATCCTGGAATATCAAAAGTTATGGTAGTGTTGATCTTCGTTCTTATGGTCGATAGATATAGTATCAACGGAACGTACGTATGTCAAATCTTCAACTTGTTCGATTTTGACCAATCTAGCTAGATCATTAGTTGTCATAATTCAGTTCACTAGTTAGCACTGTATATCTGACCTAATTCGAGTTAGCATGATATGTATATGATCCAGAATCCAATTCCATCTAGAAAAGTGCCAAACCCATTGAAATCTTGTTATGCTCACTTTAATTTCCCCTGAAACATTCAGACGTGAACCTAAAAGCAAGATTCTAATCAACACAACATACATACAACACTAATATTGTAATACTAATGGTGGGAACACGTTTCAAAGTATTAGGTGGAGATCAAATCAAAAGATGCTGATCCTATAAAGAGATCAAATCACTTTGAAAGAAATCTGAAGTTCATATCTATATTTTTTTCTTACTTTTGTCTATTTTAGCTATCATGAAATATTGGACATATTATAAAAATATCAATGATATGAAAGTGTATATGTATGAAGGAATTATTTTAAAAAAATAAATATTTGATCATGTATTATCTATGTAAGATTTTAGCATATCTCCAAAATTACATGGCTCATAATTTATATTGATCTCGTTGTATTGAACCAATATTCGGCCCCGGTCAAAAAAGTAAAACAAAATCTGTAATATTCATGGGAAATAAAATCTATAATGATGGGTAAGACCAACTTCTTAATTTCAGTACACGATTATATAACCATATTATAAAGAAACAAATCTATACAGAAGAGATTCCACACGACGAGGATTTTGCTCGTTTCCATTGACATGCAGAAGTTTCCCTGCATGAGATTGAGTATTTGACCTACGTAAGGCTACGTGGCTCATATTCATTGGCCATTATATACACGAACGGCCACCCAGCTTATACTAGTATAAATAGAACGTGCAAACCTAATTAAGCGCAAATCACTAATTAATCTAATTCCTTAATTAATTACCACCAAATTATCTTTCCCTCCATGATCTTCTATCATTCTTCTCCTCTGCAAATTACTTTCATATTTTTGCTGACAATTTGCGGAAGTGTATCAGGAGCTACATTTACAATCATAAACAAGTGCAACTACACCGTATGGCCAGGGATTTTATCCAGTGCGGGCACCCCCAAATTAGAAACCACCGGCCTCCAACTCCAACCTGGCGCCGCCTCTCGTGCTTTTAACTCGCCCCCAAACTGGTCCGGCAGGTTCTGGGCCCGAACCGGTTGCAACTTCGACCCCGACACCGGTCTGGGAAGCTGCGCCACCGCCGACTGTGGTTCCAACCAAGAAGAGTGCAATGGCGCGGGCGCAAACCCACCCGCCACTCTCGCCGAGTTCACGATCGGCGGCTCAAGCAACCTGGATTTCTATGACGTCAGCTTAGTGGACGGCTACAACTTACCCATGATGGTCGAACCGAGCGGCGGCTCCGGTTCTTGTCTGTCAACCGGCTGCGCCACCGACTTGAACCGGCAGTGCCCCAGTGAGTTGCGGTTCGGGGACGGCGCGGCGTGTAAGAGTGCTTGCGAGGCTTTTGGGACCCCGGAGTTTTGTTGCAACGGCGCCTTTGGTTCGCCTGACACCTGTATGCCGTCTGTTTATTCGGAGATGTTTAAGACTGCGTGTCCGAGATCGTACAGCTACGCGTATGACGATGCCACGAGTACATTTACTTGCAGTGGAGCTGATTACACCATAACTTTCTGCCCTTCCACCACAAGGTAATAAGAATTTATATATAGAATCGTTTCATGCAGATACAGATATACCACTCATGATCAGGTAAGATTTAATTTAGTTTTATTTCAATAATTGTCTTAAACCCTACTTATATATAGGATAATAGCCAAATCATTTCTATTTTTTATACCGAAGGAAAATGGAGTACATTATATATATATATACACATATATTTTGTATCGACTTTATCCTTACGAATCACACAAAACCTCCTGGATAATGTATTTGATTATATAATGAATATTTGTCTCAAAATGTCGCATACACTCATACTATATATATAATATATCGACTTCGCCCAAAAATGTTTTACTGTAGTTCTAATCCAAATTTTTTTTACCGTAGTTCTAATCTAAGGAGGGGAGATTTTTCCCATTAACAATAAAAAAAAAGTTTTTTTAATCCAAAATGCACTCTAAACTATTACTTTTATTTCAAAATATACCATAAACTCTTTTTTTACCAAGACATACGTACCTTGAAACCCATTGTCGTTGAATTCAATACACAAAACACTCAACCATTTTCTATTGCAAAAACTTCATAATTGCACCGAAGACAAAAATAATATATATATCCAAAATTGTAAAATAAAAATAATAATTCAGAGTGCATTTCCAATACAAAGACTGAAAAAAAAAAAAACGAAAGCACCCAAAGCTGGTGTAGAAAGAAAGATGGAAAGATTTTCTTTATTCCTCTTCTTTCCCATTATTCCCTTTCGTTTTCTTGCGACTTTCTTCGTTACTTTTAATCAAACCTTTTGTGAGCAACAAGACAGCAAATTGATAGGCCCTAATAAGTAATTACAGCAAATTAATGGGCCCTAATAATAATCCAACATCAGGAACAACATGTTTTGATTTTAGGTTTAAAGTAATTGAGTTAGGTTTAAAGTAATTGAGTTCTTGACTTGATTGTTTATTGATTTATGTTTATATATATATATATATATATATATGCAGTCAAAAATCTGCAAGCGATACGACTCCGACAGCCAGCACGTCGACAAATAGCAGTAATGGAACCGGTGAGGCAACAAGCACAACAAATAATAATGGGTCTGGGAGTGGAAGTGGAAGTGGGAGTGGGACGGCGGGGGAGATCCCTGCAGTGGCGGTGGGAAACAGGAGTCCTCCGTCGTTACCGGAAATATTCACCGGAGACTCCTCAGCTTCCAAGACCTCATCATCTTTTGCTATTGGCACTTCATCATTCGTTGCTCCCCTCCTGATTCTCTGCTTGCTTAATTCTTAGTCTCAGGTGCCACGTGTCTAGATTCGATATTATATGATACACTCTTTAATTATTTTATATAACCTACAAGTTAGTCTAGGAATGAGAGAGAGCGAGAGAGCTTTTTGGTATTGAGGAATTTAGTGTCGTTATTCCAATTTTGATAATTCACCTTGATTATTGCCGTATCATCGTCGGTAAAAAGGTAAAAAGGTGAAAAGGGAAAAATAAAAACTGTTTGCTTATCTTTGAATCTGGGTAATTTGGTTGGTAAAACTAACTTTGCTGCAACTACAAGCTTGCTAGTTCTGGTCTCTTTTGAATAATTCGTCTTTAGATTCTATCATCATGAGTCACTACGATGTTTACTCAATTCTTTTTATCGCCGCTAATTATCTAATACGAGCATAATCACATTATTTACAGTGGATAAGTTTTCCTTGAACACCGAACTACTTCCAACACATCCAAACAAAATTACGAGATTTGTTATACGCGCTAGTACCGGACTCACCGGAGAAAGGAAAATTATATCATATTTATTGGATATCGATTTTGTTGATACGATATTAAACTTGACTCACTAGATTATATATCTAAAGCTCAAACAATAAAGAAAAATAAAAATGCCATTAAATTTAACAATCCTAACAATGAGTCAAACATGACACGTGGAACCACCTACATGCCAGAGGTAACTTTTTCTAATGAGATAACTAAGACATTTACTGCTCACTATTATTCTGTTAAAATTACTGTTTATTACTTATTTTCATTTCTCGATATTCAATTCTACCGATCAAATATGCTCGATATGTTTTTTATTTAAAGAGGGAGAACCATGGCTTCCGATCCAAGGAATAGGCAGACAACATCCACTGGAGGATCTAGTTGAACCTAAATTAGTTTTAGGTTGTATTTGCAAAAAACACACACACAAGATAAAGCAACGTTGTATTTGCAAAGAAAATACATGGCATCGTCTCTGAAACTCATTAACTACAAGCTGGAGACAAAATTCTGGTTTATATGATTACAGTAAAGCTATTAACTAATTGTCTTTAATCAAAAGTGAAATTGCAGCGTTCTTGTTTCACATGGAGACCGAACCGTCGAAGGCCAAGCTGCCCATTAGACCTATAGAATAGAAGTATTACCTCATCCTATAAGCAATTATCTACAACTCGTCCTTCAGTGTCTCTGCATCAGCCTCAGCCTCCGCCTCCGGGGTTGCTGCAGCTTCGTTTGAAGCAGTTTCTGGCTCAACCTCTTCAACATCATCTTCCTCCTCAACTGCAACATCCGGGTTGATGTTCAGGCTAGACTTCACTGAGCTGTAGATGCGGGAGGCAAAGTCCTTGGGGTCTGGAAGATTGAAGCCGCTCTCCATGAGTGCAGTCTGGTAAATGAGCTGCGCCGTTTGCTTCACACTCTCATCCTGAAGAGCAAGCAAATAATAGAATCGTCATCAATTCAACAACCAAGGTAATTGAAGAACCGTTTTGATTTCATAACTAGGTCAAAGATAAGATGCCCCAAGTGAAACAGCCAGAGAAGAACAATCTTAGGAGTACAGCCAATGGCAAAAAAAATCCGGGTTTTGAAGGTTAAGATCTCCTAAACATTGTACAAGCAAGCTCCACCAGTTAATTCTAAGAGTTTGATACCTAGAGTGAATCAGATCATGAATGCAAAAAAAAATATAAACCAGAGAAGAACAATCTTAGGAGTATAGCCAATGGCAAAAAAATCCGGGTTTTGAAGGTTAAGATCTCCTAAACATTGTACAAGCAAGCAAGCTCCACCAGTTAATTCTAAGAGTTTGATACCTAGAGTGAATCAGACCATGAATACAAAATATATATATATATATATGCACCTCATTCCCATTTCTGAATATGTAAGTGAAGCGAGAATAGAACATAACAAACCTCAGAGTTCTTTACTACTCTCTCCCGAAGCTCCTTGATGATTGGGTGCCTTGGGTTAATCTCAAGGATCCTCTTTCCACGCATGTATGCTTGCTTATTAGCATCCGATAAAGTCTGAGACTGCATGATCCTCTCCATGTTTGCACTCCAACCATACTTTGATGTCACAACCACACAAGGAGTGTCAGCCAAACGGTTGGACAGCTTCACATCATCCACATTTTCACTGGCTAGAGCACTCTTCCACCATTTGGTGAGCTCCTTGTATGATTCCTTGAGTTCCTTGTCTTTTGAGTCTTTACCAAGTTTCAAACCTTCCTTTGACACGTTCTGGAATTTCTTGTCTTCATAGTCCATCAAGTATTGCATCAGATACTCATCAACTGGGTCAGTGAAGAAAATAACCTGTAATAAGAAATATAAAAGATATAAGTAAAGAGACAAAAGAGGCCTTCTTCATTATTCACAGAGAAAAACGTGGAAAAAGCACTAAAAAGAAAAAAAGAAAAAAAAAAACCCACTGTTTAAATTTTAAACTAGTGAAAGAATTAGATATGTACCTCAAAGTTTTTCTTCTTCAGGCGCTCAAGGAATGGAGATTTTTCCAATTGTTCCTTGCTGGCTCCTGTAATGTAAAATATGTCCTTTTGGCCAGATTTCATCCTTGCGATGTACTGATCTAGGGAAGTCAACTTTCCATCTGACTTGGTGCTGCCAGAGAGTTCAAATGAGTCAGTCAACCAAGTGTCGACAAATATGACGATGCATAATGCTACTGATGAAACTAAGATAAATGGTAACATTAAAAAACGTATATATACCTCTCAAATCTTAGGAGTTTTGCCAAACGGTTCCTGTTAGCTGCATCTTCAATGATGCCAAGTTTAATGGACTTTCCAAATTCATTCCAGAATTTTGTGTATTGGCCTCTCTTCTCGTCATCATCACCGGATTTTTCAACCTCTGTATTCGCAAGTGTGACAATTAATGCAATATTAGGAATGTAAACCAAATGAACAAAATAAGAACAATCTTCAGTTTTCCAGGAATTGTATCAACCCACCAAATAACAATTACTAAGCTCAAATTGAATACATCCAAATTGTGAAAGGAAACTGAAAGCAGACATTAACACAAAGCAATAATACATGCATCATACCTTTTTTCTCTTTGTCATTAGACTCATCAGGATCTTCCTCGGCAAGTTTACGGATCATATCTAGGGCTTTTCGGATAAGCTTCTTCTTGATTGTCTTCAAACTGCTGTGTTGTTGAAGCATTTCTCGTGATACATTGAGTGGCAAGGTATCAGAATCAACAAGACCCTGATCATAAGATAAAAAATTAAAAAAGTTTTAGTGAGCATGTAATAACCAATTCCATAAATCTAATTCGCAAGAACTTTAACATATCATGCCTTACCATCAAAAAGTTTAGATACTTAGGCAAAAGCTCATCAAATTCATCAGATATGAAAACCCTTCTAACATACAACTTCAAGTTGGATTTATTGGCATTATAGTAGCTCTCATATAAATCATGAGGAGCCTTAGGAGGCACAAACAGAACGGCCTTGAATTCTACGTCACCTTCAGCAGTAAAGTGGCTCCATGATAAAGGCTTCTCATCACCAAAATCCTGAAAGACAATAAAATGTAGAATAGATTAACAGAAATAGCGTATGAAAACCCATCTAGTTTTCCAAAAAGTAAACATTCCATAACTTCATGCAACCATCAAATAGGAAATTTACCTTGGCAAGAGAGTGATAGAATTTGTTGTACTCTTCATCAGTCACCTCCTTGGGACTGCGCAACCATATAGCTTTAACATCATTTAGAAGTTCCCACTCACAAGTTGTTTCCTTAATTTTCTTTGTCTTTGATTTTTTCTCAGCATCTTCATCTTCGTCTTCACTTTTCTCAGTTTCTTCCTCAGAAGAACTGCTTTCGGCTGTTCAAGTTTTTGGGCAAGAGCGGGGAAGCGAGAATAAATAAGAATATGTATCCAAAAACAGATGAAACCCTAACGCATATAAATAAAATTAAACTATGCTATCAGCATTAAGCATTTGCAATAGTATTTTAATAATTTGCATACATGAATCCTCTTCAGTGGACTCGTCCTCATCAGCAGGAACCTCAACATCAACCTCTTTGCTTGCCCAGAGATAAATGGGGAAGTTGATAAATTCAGAATATTTCTTCACCAGCTCCTGCCCCAGACATTAAATAAATAAATCGTTAGATTATCATGGGACCATCAGTTTAACCTACCCATACATTCAGTTATCTGTACAACTACTTTTCTTTATGGGATGGAATGTATAGACATAAACAAAAACAAGAATAATGCACCCATTAACGAAGATGAAAACTTTAGTGCTTATGAGAGGCATAAATACGTACCAACAACTAGAAATATGGGAGAAAGGTGAGTGAACATTGAAAAGAAACTAAATAATCGCTTGTTATATACTCCAAAATGAGGGAACAACTCACTTTTAGTTTGCTCTCTTCCAAATACTCCGCTGCTTCCTCTCTGAGATGGAGTCTAATTTCAGTACCACGCCCTAGTGGTTCATTTTCTGTATCCTCGGAAACTACAAATGAACCATCAGCCTTAGACTCCCAAACATACCTGAAAAACGAGAAATTTATATGATCATTGAACTACTAAGTATCCTCAGACAAAATTGTTAGCTTAACAAACTAAATGAAATAAAAACTCATATGTAAACCGCTTACTGTTTGTCATCATTGTGCTTGCTAATGACTTCAACATTATCAGCAACAAGGTAGACAGAGTAGAACCCAACTCCAAACTGCCCAATAAGATTGAGATCGCCACTTGTTTGCATCTTCTCCACAAAAGCTGCGAAATAAACACGAATTTAAATCATCATAAACCCACACTTACTTCCTACCGGCAAATTATGAGACTCGTAAAAAAAGTAACATATACCTGAAGTTCCAGATTTAGCTATGGTTCCCAAGTTCTTGATCAAGTCCTCCTTGGTCATACCGATACCCCTGTCTCGTATGGACAGGATTCTATTCTCCTTGTCTAACTTAATCTGCAATGTTTTAAATCAGTTGAACTAGCTTCAATAACATATCAACTATGGGCATGCTTGATACTGTTATAGCAAAGGAAGGAACACCTACTAACCTGGATTTCGAGGTTGGTGTTATCACCTTCACCCAAAACCTCCTTATCTGTGAGGGCAAGGAATCTAATCTTGTCAAGCGCCTGAAATCAAGCGAAGTTTTCCATTAGTACCGAAATCACGTCAGTCCATGAGATAAGAAAGCACTGGATGTTTCATTTAAAAGTCATAGATTTTTACATCAGAAGCATTGGAGATCAACTCCCTGAGGAATATGTCCTTGTTGCTATAGAGGGAGTGGATAATAATGTCCATAAGCCGAGACACCTCAGCCTGGAACTCAAACTTCTCCACGTTGCTGCGAAGTGATCTCTTTGAGATTGACTCTGCCTCCCTAAATTTACAGTAAGCAATAAAAATAAAATCAGAAACTACAAAACAAATCTTCAAAATCTATTGAACTCGGAAATTGATAAACATCTTACCTCTTGGCGACGTCAGAGTCGGTGGATAGCCCATTTGGAACAGCCCCGATCTTGTCCTCAACCTTTGGTGGATCTACGAGCTCCTCAGAATTAGCCTCTGCATTGGCCTGTAATTTCCGACCTGAACAAACGCAGATCCCCAAAACCATTATCAATTCAACGGTCAAATAGATGAACTTCAAATTTAGTAACACTTAATTAGAGCAATGCAGCTTTCGATATCCAAGATCCATGGAAACTAACAGAAAAGACGACAAATTGAGCGTCGATGACAAAAACCCTGGCGTACCTTGATCCGGGAGGAGGGAGAGAAGGCAAAGCAGAAGCAGAACGGAAGGGATCGTCCACTTCCTCATCTTACTACTCCAACACTCGAAGAAGTTGTTCTAGTAACTTCGATCACTGAGAATAATGTGCTTACCAACGTCTCCCAGCTTAACATGCCTTTTATATATAATTCTAACCCTCTAGACGGAGATCGTCACTTAACGGAGATCTTGAAATTGGATTGGCCTGGTTTTGCCAGCGTGGAAGAACCAACGCCTCCTGATGTGTTTCTGGATACGTGGCTACACTTCATTGGGCCAGCTCTATTTGCTCGACGTGGAGACCCAATGCATTCTGGGCGGGCCCGCCGACGACTTGCGACTCCAGTACGCTTGACCTATCTGGTTGGTCATCTGCTGCCATCGTGGATGATCAAACGGCTGAGGGTTTAATCCGTATACGTGGCAGTGCGTTATTGGATTCAGTTTCGTTCGTGACGTGGAGATATCACATGCTAGCTACTCATTGAGTATTTGTTCCGCTTGAATTTATCAAAGCCCAGTCAAACGAAGAAGATTGGGCCACACAGATTAGACAATAGCTAAATTTTCTTTTCGGAACCAATTGCTAAATTACCTACTTGGGACCCGGAACCGGAAGATTTATATATGCATTTATAGCTTATAACGAATTTCGTATTGTAGTATGAATTTTATTTTATTTAAATATGTTTATTTTAGACTCGGTCTTATTCAATTTGAATCTGAACTTATAATGAATTCGTGTAATTTTTTAATATACAGGTTGTGTTAAAAATGCAATTAACCTAATATTTTTTACTTATTTAATATTTTTACATATTTAAATTATAAAATTTAATAGGAATATAAATAGATAAATACGTAGATATCTGAGTTAGTGATGGACAGATTTATAAATAAATGGTTAATAAATATGTCATTATACTGATTAATATATTGACCCAAAATCTATCAATTTATTAAATAGGTTAATAAATCATTAGATGAGTTAATACGCTGATTCGAAATCCACTCGCTTATTAAACGTGTCACGATGAGTTGACTAGAAAATTATTCAAAATTTTAATCGTGCGAGTTGACCCAAATAAATTTCGTATGAATTTTGAGTCGTGAGCTCATGGCCACAAGTCAAATGTCAAATTTGTGTCTTAAACCCAAAATCAAGGAACAAACTGTGACTTAATTAATAGCTAATCTTAATATAAAAGTTAACGTTTAGATTAAATTGATTTAATTTGCTGAAAGTTCATTTTGATATTTTTAGATAATTTTTTTTTTACATTTTAAAAAAAAAATAAATTTAACTATTTTACTGCAGCAGATGATGCTCGTAGAACTTTAATTTCCACTGAATCACTTAATCGTAACTTTCACTAAACGAATTGAAGTGATGAACAGTTGTATCTTTCATCATTGTAGTTATTTAAGTGGACATTGTATAATTAATGGCGCATGTTTAGAGGAGGAAACGTAAAATAGTTGCAAGTTGCAACCTGTGCATTATTTACAAAGACCACTGCTTTAATTTCACGCTAAAGTTAGGCATACGCCTGATCTTTGTGGTCTCAAGACTGATTAAAAAAAAAAAAAAAAATTCTGATAGACTTCGCTAGCTAATCCTATTGGACATTCTGTTGTTTTATAATCTTGGTGCAAATAATTTTATACTATGTATTTTATTGATGCATAAACAGCTTTTAATAAGCAAGAAATATTAGCTTAGTGTTGACATGCAGTAGGGATTTGTAATGACGAGATCCAATTAACGAATAGAGATTTGTATGTAATTACTTAGTGTTATTGGCAAGTTTCTTATTTTTTTTAATAAAAAATAATATTATTGTATATTATAAATAAATGACGTAATTCTACTATCAAAATTAAGGTATGCTAGCATGACCAACAAGGAAAAATAACAATACTAACACGGATAAACCCGAAATAATAACTAACAAACTCACATCACTAAAATTATGCAAAATTACAAATCAAGCCGCAAAATCCAAAACAACCGAAATCCTAATAGCTCTTATAACCCTAAACAAACTACCTCCACTAAAAAAAAAATCACTGTCGACAAACTCATCACATATAGTCATAAAGAACTTGAAGAGTATGACGGATCTGAGAAAAGCATAATCTTCAGCGATCCAATTATGCATAAAAGCAAATAAATGACAAAAAATTATAATCTAACTACTGTGACCAAAACCAACAGGAGATATTATAGTCAAACTCTTCCAACAACAAGATTTGATTTGGGGAAAGAAAAAAAAAATTAAGGGAAATTTTGGATAAGGAGGTGAATTTAAAAAATAACAAAATTGATAATATGATGGGAAATTCAAATTTGAGCATTACTCATACCATACAGTCACCACAAAGAGACTCTTATTATGAACCCAAAGGAAAAGAGAAAACACGTATGAGGGGATGAGAGAAAAAAATGATCTTCTCCCTCTTTCCCCTCAATTTGTTTTTTCTTTGGGATTATGAGGAGAAACAACGGAGATTAGGATTTTAAATTTTTGTTTAATTGTACGTATTGGCATATTCATGTGGTGTATGCATAATTTTTTTTTTTGACAAAAGAATGAATACTATTTAGATTCATACAATTTTATGTAAAATAAAAACCAAATCATTAGAATTTGAATAAGACTAATAATCAAATTAATAAGAAATTGTAATGGTCCAATTTAAATTAACATAAAATTTTCAAAATGTAAATCCCAAGTCAAATCTTTACTAAAAATATTGTTCGGATTTTCAAATTATTAAAATTTTGAATCGTTCAAATTCAAACTAAAATATCAATAACAGTATGAATGAATTGTTTTTTAATTCACGTGCCATTTGGACCTACCCTAAACTCCTAGCCCAAAATGAGATCATCACTGCCACAACACACTCCCCTAATCTTTGGTCAATTTATGAAACTGAATCCAAGGGAGTCAGATGATCAGATGGTGAAATACTTTGAACCACCAAATGCATTTATGCTCATTCAGCCAGATCTCAAATCCTGCATGCTTTTTATTCCTTTGGAGAATGATACACTTTCATCCTCTCCTTTCGACCCTTGTTTTGGTTTGATTTGGTTCAGTTAAATTCAAACCGGTTTTGAGATACATACAATTATCTTGATTACATTGCATTTTTAAATTGATTAACATCTAAATTCCAATCCAAATAAGCAACGAAATGTTTTGGAAAGTTGAAAATAAGCGTAGATCCGAAGATTTCTAAATAGGTTAGCCTTTCAAAGTGCTGCTTAATCCATTGGGTAAGTAAAAAACAATCTAGCATGTTGAAACTTCTTAGTAGTTAGAGGAAACGGTACATTCAAAAGGTCGATTATGATGTCCACAACCTTGAATTCGTTGCATCTCAAAATAAGCTACTGCATGTATGATCACTTATTACCGTTAGTGCAATCAAGTCCAAAAAATAGTTAGATTGGT
The DNA here is from genome assembly GCA_032719365.1 of Prinsepia uniflora. Taxonomy (NCBI): domain Eukaryota; kingdom Viridiplantae; phylum Streptophyta; class Magnoliopsida; order Rosales; family Rosaceae; genus Prinsepia; species Prinsepia uniflora. The sequence continues at coordinate 1,119,703 of CM064866.1, read as the reverse complement.
TCAATTCGGTTTAGTTCGGTTAAGTTCAAACCAATTTTAAGATAAGTCTAATTAGCTTGATTGAGTTGCATTTTTAAATCATTATCCAAATTCCAACCCAAACGGTACATTCAAAATGCTGATTATGATAATGTCCACCAATTTGTATGCGCACAAAGGCTCTCCATCACATTTTATTCACATTAATCCAACTTCATAATTAAAATGGCGAGATCAAAGAAGCTTTAAGCAACAGCAACTAGCGACACTAAAGAGCACCATACTTGAAATAAAAATATTACCATAAATATGTCATTTACTCACATTATAATAATTGTACGTGAAATCTAGCATGATCTTATTGGATTAAAAAATCGGCGGGTGCAAGAGAACAAAGTAGATAAATGCCTATAATCACTTTCCCTTGCAAGAAACGCCCAAAGCTGAAGATAAAGTGACAGCGGATCAGGCGACAGCTGATGAATGATCACTGTTGCGAGATCGACGTCATATCCAGACGACGGCGTTTTCAACTTTAATCATTTTCATTAACACCCCAAACATTCTAATAATTTACACTCAGGTCGGTCCAGATATGGGGTTAGTAGAAGCAACCTTTGATTCAAGGTGGTGGACCCTTTTGATTTCTTTTAAATAGCCGCCAGACACCCCAGGCTTATTGTCAAATTAAGCGTCAAATAAGAAGCGATCGAGCGCCGACAATAAGCTGATCAGATTATCAGAGGAATCATGGCGGTTTCTGACTTAGTGGTCGGGAACTTGACGACGATCTACGTGGCAGTCATCGTGGGAATCAAGGCCTATGGGGTGGTGTTTGGGAAGAGCTTCAGCGGTGGCTTTGTGTTAATCGTGTCCACCTCCGCGGTCTGCCTTATCCTGATTGCGACTCTCACGTGGGACGTCTCGCGTAAAGCCACGTATGCAGTTTCGAGCGACGACGACCACCCTCCTCGTGCCGTTCATGTACACGAGACGTGCAAGGGTGGTATTTGCTGGCACGGCGTCGCCGCTAGATCATCGGCGTCTGAGGTCCGGTTTAGGCTCCCGCAACAGCTCAGCCATAGCTATGGCTCCTCGTTAAATTGAGTAGAGCTGGCTAGCACAGGCAGGGTACGTAATTAAAAAAGAGGATTAGTTAAAGTTTGTAAATATCTCTCTTCCTTGGTTGTTGGCGTCGGCGGTGGCGTTTATCTAGAAACGGCGGAGATGGAGGTTTTGCATTTTTGGATCGAGCGTGGGATATGATTATTGATTTTTGTATATAAATAATCAAAGCGGACAAGTTGAATGATGCCTATATATTGCGTGTTATGCCTTTTATATAAATAAATTTTTTCAATTTAGTTCAATGTCACATATGTATAATCTATTTTTAGTTTATTTTTAAAATTATTATGTCAATAAGTTTATTTTTTTAAAAATCAAAAAAATTAAGTTTATTTTTAAAAAAGCTCAACAAAATTATATATTTTTTAGTCATTCATATATATCAACTAAATAAAGAGTTTGTCATGAAGATATTTATTTTTACGAAAATTATTGATTTATTATATATATAAATGACAACAAGATTTCTAATATTGTTTATTTTTTGCATAGAGAATCTTGAGATAATAATTTAAAAAATGAACAGTTCTGATTATATTATATGTATAAAGATATATAATTCGATAAATCAAAAAGATGATATGAGAAGATATGTACCACTAAAATAATATGCAAATATTTTCTATATCTTAATTATGGTAATATTTGGGCAAAAGAAATTTCAATGGGTGCACGGAAAACAAAAACTAAACAACGGCAAACAGGATAGAAAGGGAGGAAAATGTGTTTCTAAATTAAGAATAAGCATTTGTTTAAATTATGAAGTACTTTAATAGACTACATATAACGACCCGTCCCGGAAGTTAGGATTAGATTAGGGTTTAATGAAGGATTAGCTAGGTTAATCGGTGTTTAGTTGGTTACTTTTAGACGGTCGACGCAGAATGACGATTTTGCCCCTAGAATAGGCAAAATGTTGACTTTTAGTTCGGACGGTCAATTGGGCATTAACCGATGATGTTGACGTAGTTCGGGACGTCACGAGTCCGTAGACAGGTGGCACGCCCGATTCCGACATCCGAGGAGGAAGTTACGACGTTCAGAAGTTCAAGGGCAAATTGGTAATTTAGTTAACATGGGGCATTTTGTTGACTTTGCAAACGACATGACATTTTCACGAATTTTGAAGACCGTTAGGGAGGTCGCGACGCCCTGAGTATACCGACAGGCGGCATGTGCCATTTGGAGTTCGGGAAGTGTGCGAGGGGTAAAATGGTAATTTTACTTAGTAAGGGTATCGGTATACTCTGGGAAGACCGGTACCTTTTCGGATGGTTGGTTCGAGAATCCCTTATCCGACTTACGTGTCACATGCAGGTTGGACGCCAGTTTAGCCTTCTTGTCATGCGTAAGTTAGACGGGATCTAGATTTTAACCCTTAATCCTGGGGGATTAGGGGTGGGTCCTGTCACTACACATAATATATGTTCTATATATTTGTGCCTCTAAATTGAGTAAATAATGTCTACTAGCAGGGATGCACATTAGAGATGGGCATAATTACTCATGGGTATTGTTGAAATTGATAGAAATTAGATGGGCAAAAATTTACCCATCATTTAATGGATAGAGTGAGGATTTACCCATGTGTATTGAGGGTATTTAATACCCATTAAATTCAAAGTATATTCTTATCCATTTTTCAAATTATCTATAAATTGTTAACATTCTTTCTTCCCTTTACTAATTTTTCTTTCTTTCTATTCTTACTATTATTATTATTATTATTATTATTATTTATTAGGTATTATTATTTAAAATTAATTTATTTCAATTAAATATCAGTTATTTTATATTCATCAAAAAAATTATACACAAAAATGTTACGAATTTATATTAACATCCAATTTTTTTTAAGAACTTAAATTATTCATTTTAAATGATTTAACAAAAATCAACGTAAACTATATAAATTTTTCAATATTTCACAACCATGAAATAATTTAAAGGGAGTTTTATTAATTCTTGAAAATTGTTTATAATGAAATTTATAACGAGTTTTGTTTTTAAGTTTTGAATTCCATTTCGACATTTTCTACTCATTCTTGATTTAATTGGAAAGTTTTCAGAGTCAATTTCTCAAATAAATCATTCACTAGGCTTGGTCAACTTGAAAGGAAAAAATGTTAGAAGTTTAAAATAAAAAGTTGAAGACAAATGAAAATTAAAAAAATTAAAAAGTAAAAGAAAAATGAAAAATGAAAAGCAAAATAAATTGAGAGGTATAAAACTCATTTGTACCCATGTAGAATAAGGATTTACCTACACCCTCAAAAAAAACTCATTTGGCCATCTCTAATGCGCATAAATTCATTAAAACTATTAATCGAACTATTTTAAACTGCTATTTATCCAACAGTTTTTTTGACCAAATAAAAATTAAACTGTTTGAAAAACAAAATAGCTCTGTTAATAATAGTTTGATTTTTTTTTTTCATTTTAGATAACCGTTAAATCCAAATCATACCGTCAAAAAATATTTTAATTTTTCATCATATACACTTACATGCATAAGTACACTTCAATTGTTGTGTTTTGTTGGTTTCATTTATAATATTGTTGTGTTTTTTAATTTTAGTTTGAATGTTTGAACAAATTTGGTAATTAAGTATTCCTGTGTTTTGTTGGTTTGAGGACCTCAAATTATATTTTGTTTTGTTGTCTCCATTATATTCCGATTGGAATGTTTGAAAAAAGAAATAGTTTGAATGTTTGAATGTTTGATTTGACAGATTGTGAATGTTTGAATGAAGAAACCTTAACATGTTTTGGTTGAAAATGTAATGCTCGGTGAGGCCTTATAGTATAAATATACTACAAAAAAATTATTATGCCAAAGCCATATGTACTTATCCAAACTGAACCGATAGTAACAGTTCGATTTGAGACAGTTTTATTTATAATTTTTAAAAATTCAAACCATATCGAAATATTGTCCATATTCACATCGAACTGCACTGTGATCACCCTTATTTGGAAGCTAACATACTTGTGGTCCACATCATAAGTAACATACTTGTGATCATTTATATTAAAAATAATCCAACTAAAGATTATTCTAACATTAATACAAAAATTATACCAACTTAGAAATTGTTTAGCTATTATTTGGATTCTTAATGTGGAGGTTTTTCTTAATTTCTTACGGGCACTATTAAATGGTCCCCGCCTTCTATTTCCTTTGTGAAACAAGGTTCACTTAATGCTTCTTTTGTGGGGTCTGAATTTATTATTAATTAGAGATAATTATGGGAAACCACTTTGTCTTTAGTGCCTCCCGATGTAGCTCTTTGGAGGTTAATAATTTATGAGAATATATTTAATTTTATATCCATTTTTGTGTTGCTTTATTTTAATTACGAAAATCGTTAAAGTATTGTCTTCGAAATTTTTCGATATTCGAAGGTTAGTGTACATCTGAATGACCTTTTTAATTAATGAGATTGATATATATTTGGTAAATTCTTATTAATTTTGTAGTTTCTATTTAATATTGTATTGATACTTTGCAAATTTTCTGTTTTGTGAATAAAAATTTCAATTTAATAGAGATTGCTTGATAAATTATGGTTATATAATTAAGGATAAAAAATATTGATATTAACGAAAATATTGATAGTCAAATTTATAGAAATATCGATGAAAATTACGATATTTATATTGTTTACGCTCAACACAAATAATGAAAATTTAGTTCAAAAGTTGAAATTTTTTAATGAAATTTTAGGAAAAATTTAACAACGAAATAATGATTATATAAGACTGATAAAAATTATGAAAGGACTTTGATATAATAAATATAATGATATGTAATATGATATAATATAGTCTGATGATGATTAATAATATAAAATTTTAAACATAAATTAAAATTAAAATGAATTAATATAGTTGAATGTTAATATATTTGAATGTTAATATAGTTAAACACATAACAATATTTGTTTATAGTTAAATGTTAATATAACAAGATAAAAAAAAATAGTAATAAATTAAATTGAATGTGTATAATTTTTGATTGAGCATATATTATTTTTTGGGTCAAATTAATACATTGCATATTAATTGATAATAAATTTACTATATATTTGAAAATATTTATTAAATAATTAGTAATAAACAATGGTTTGTAATTGACATATAAATACAATGATTATCTTTATGTTGATAATAAATTAACAATTATAAACAAATGGGTGAAGGCCCAAATTAGAATTATAATACAATAATAATAATAACAAAAACAATAATAATAAGGATAAATTACATAAAAAGTACATAAATTATAGAGTTAATTTCAAAAGGTACCTTAACGATAAAAAATGGATTTTTAGTATCAAAGTTATATGACCATTAACAAATTAGTACCTCCATTCGATTTTCCATCCAATTTTCTATTAGAACCAAAATCAAAAGCATTGAACAAATATATCTCCCTCTTCAACAAGCTTCAGCCGGCCCTAGATCTTGGGGGTGGGGGATTCTTTAGTTCTTCACCTTATGTGAAAATTTGCATGGAACCCCTACATCCCCATCACTTTTGATGTTCCTGATCTTTTTCCCTTATTTCTCTCCCATTCTGGTGTGGTGCTCCACCAAAGCTCGAAGGGGTGGGCTATATCTACTCCCAGTTTTTCCTTCATTTTCCTCCCTCATGCTCTTCCTCTTCATGCGCCCTTTATCTTCCCCTTTTTTTTTTTCTTTTTTTTTTTGGCTCTTGTTTTCACCCCCTCCGTTGCGCCCCTTCTACTCTCCTCTTCCTCTTTTGTTTTTTTTTTTCTGTTTGTTTGTAGTCTACTTTTGTTGCTTTATCTAGCCCCTCCCTTTGTGGATGTTTTTGCTCCTCCTTATATGGAGGCTCCTGGCATCTCCCTAGATCTACACTCTCATTTCCACCTCAAATTTCATCCACCTTGCTTCAATCTCCTTCTCAACCATTTTCGGTGGCTTTTATTGTTATGCCTCTTCAGACTTTCCATAACCGTCTTCCGCCTTTCAATTCATATTCCTCTTAAGCCTCTGAGTTCCTTTGGTGGGCTGGGAATTTGAGTTACTCGCAAAGGGCTTTATGCACTCGACAAATGGATTATGAGAGCGCTTTTGGCGCGGGTGGCTTGCTCACCTCCCATTTCCGATGTCTTATTCGATATCATCTTCACTATTTTTGGTTATGGTGTGGTTGTCTGTTGGCTGGTATGAGACGATTTGAGTGGCCGGGCATTACTGTATTTGGAGTGATGAAGGCTATCCAATTTTTAGATCTAAAATTTGTTTTGGACTTTTTAACTTTTATGTTATGAACTTACTCAATGTATATAGATTTAGTATTATCTATTTGTTTTTTCGTATGTCCCTTATAAGTTTTTTCGTTATTGGGCTTTTGTTGCCTTTGTAATTGTTTTCCTTATTTAATGAAAATCTTAACTACTTGAAAAATCCAATTTTCTGTTAAAAGTATATGTGACAATTATTGAGTTCAGTTAGCTCATGATTTGGCGAAAATTATAACGACATCTTCGTCAATTCACTATTTTATTTTCATCATCCTCTTTCTTTCTTCGTCTTCCCCAATTCATTATCTTCAATAGTCATCTTAGGAAAAAAAAAAATCAATCAACAATCATCATCTCATCTCCCTCCCTGATTATGAAGCCAAAGCCCAAACCCAATTCAGATAAAAGAAAAAAAAAAACTAGCTCCTCCATGGAACCACTGAAAGCCCAGATCTGCAAAACCCAGCTCCTGATGGTGATTGATGATTTTTTTTTCTTGAGATGATTGATGATGGCTGAAGATGATTGATGATGGCTGAAGATGATGATTTGGGGTAGATGAAGAAGGTAAAATGATGATGAAGATAAAATAGTGAAATGGCGAAAAATGTCCTTATAATTTTGGCCAAATTATGAGCTGATTAGACTAAATAATTACCATGTGTACTTTTCACATAAAATAAGATGGAAAACCTAATGGAGGTACTGATTTGTTAATGGTCATATAGTTTTGACACTACAAGTCCAATTTTAATAATTGAGGTACCTTTTGAAATCGATTTCATAGTTTGGGTATTTTTATGTAATTTATCATAATAATAAATATGACCACTATTTAGAATTGGAAGTCTTTCTAAATGCCATTACCACTACTTAGAATTAGTAGTCTCTCTCGAATCCATATCATAATCTTCTTCGCTCACATTTTTGTGAGAATGAGTCTGCCCACCAACCACAACTAGCTTCGCCACCACAATCCAAATCCTTCCTTAGGTCGAGACGATCTCATCCCTAGTCTCTAGCATTACTGACAATCATCGAGGATGAGGAATTAGTGCCACGAACCTAGAAATCTTCGACGACATTGCTTGATGTTTTCGATGGACCCAAACAGCGAGACAGTCGCCGTTCTACTCAACTCGACAAGATGATGAAGATGAGGAAATTGGGTTTTTTTTTTCTTCTTAAAATATAAGTGTCCGTGGATATTGATGATCATCGGTCAATTTCGACAATAATGGTCGGTATTTACGGAAATCATGGATACTGGGAAAAAAATTTCTCTCCCTATTTTGATGCCGAACCCCAAATTTAACGAAATTTTGAGTGAAATATAGGTGATAGCGCATATATTTAGATCAATGTATTTAATTACTAAAAATGCTTATATAGGAGTCAAAAATTTGAAACAAAAATGATATTTGAGTTTGAAAAAACAATAATTTCACTTTGATGTAGTTTATTTTAGGGCTGTATAAATAAAAATTTGATTATTTTTAAAGTTATTTATAATTTAAGTTAAATCGGACTCAACTTCGTTAATGACCAACCTATTCAATTCGTCTTTCTCACTAGAGGTGTTAATAGATTTCGGTTTGATTTTTTTGTTGAAACAGATTGAACCGATTCAGCTCGGTTGATATCAATTTTTTTCCCAATTATAGACTGAAAAAATAAAATAAAATACACAATGAAACGGACAAGTGTTTATGGAAAGGTTTTGAAACACACCGCTTTGATTGAGTGCTCCACATATTCAAGATCAACAGCTTGAAGCTATCCAAACCTGTAAAGTGACCAACCATTTTTCACAAAAACAACTAAAATGCCAATAAAAAAAAAAGATTCAAATGGTGTCAACCAAAACAAAAGAAGAAGTTTCTTGCTTACCAATTTATAACTTGTTAATTTTTGGGAGCCTCCTTCAATTTGTGGAAAAATTAGAAAACTTGATTAAATAAAAAGGAGCAAAATTTGATGAATTCAAAGTAAACGAAAAAGAATAAGAGAAACCTTACGAGGGTGAGAGAAATTTGAGCATTCTAAGCATCGCATGTCTGGAGGTTCTAGAGAATGGATGCTACTTGTGGTCGATGAGTAATTTGTTCGAACCAATTGGAGACGACTGTGTGCTGAAATGAAATGAGGTCTGATTAGGTCCGATGTGACTAAATGTAGAAAGTCGGAGTTGGAGGATCGAAGACCTCTGACGCGAAAGATCATAGAGATCGATAAAGATGAATGGGGAGATGAGGGTGGTAGCCATGAGGTGAGGCATGAGGTCGTGAGGTGAGGCATGAGGTCGTGGAGCGTGGTGAGGCGGTGTGAGATTTTGAGACTAGTGGGAGAGATTGAGAGAGGTGAGAATCTAAATCGATAGGGAGAGAATATAACTGAAAGATCAAAGATCGAGCTGCAATCATATCTAAAAATGAGGATAAGAGACAACTTCATTTCATTCACGTTATGCATTATTATTTTAGTTTTCACAATTTCACTTTTAATTGTGCCAAGGTTAAAACAGCGGGAATAAATCCAATTTTTCATTATTAGTTTGATACCAATTTTTGGTTTTGGAAAATCAAAAATTAAAATCGAACTGATTCTGATTCAGTTTGGTTTGATTTTGCTTGATTTAGTTTGAATTTTTTTTTTTTTTTTTTCAGTTCATCCAGCTTTTCAGTCTATTTTAAGAATCAATTAGCACTCCTACTTCTCACTACGCCAATAATTTGTGATTGTTGTACTCATCTCCTTGTTTTGGTTGGATTGTTATGCACATCCTCTTGATGCGAAAAAAAGACCCATTTTTCCTTATTAGTTAATGCATTTAACCATTTCTTACGCCCGTGCGCATCGACCGTGAATGATGTTGTCCAATGACATTGTCAAATCGAAATTCCATCCAACGGCTGAAAATGCAACGTAAGCAACACCTAGTAACACCAAAGCATTTCCCGACACAATTGACACCCTCGGCGTACAGGTCCTCTGGAATCTAATCTGCAGCCCCCACTTTCTCCGCTTCTTCTTTCTTTCAATTGTCGTACAAGGTCTTTCTCGGCCGTATCGGATTACCCTAAACCGGACCACAAATGGCTGAAACTCCATCGCAGACGCCAAATCGATCTGTGCCGGAGGCGGAGACGACGATGGAGTACTGGTGTTACCACTGCGACAAACGCGTGTCCATCGAAACCGTGGCCAATCTGCCGGACATCATCTGCCTCGAATGCAAGAACGGTTTCGTTGAATCGATCTCAGCCGTGTCGTATCCGCAGGTGGATCCTCCTTCTGGATCATCGGATCAGGTTGATGACCCGACTTTCGGCTCTCATCTAATCCAGATGCTCCGACTAATCTCTCAAGCGGCGCGTGAAGAGGACGTGCCCCCACCATGGCCACAAAACCCTTTGCCCGAGGATGATTTCTTCAGGATTGAGATGGACGGGTGGGACAACGACGAGGACGAAGACGATGCACACAGTGTTGAATTTCACACCGAAGGCGGTCAGGAAAACGAAGAAGCGGGAGTGGAAGTTGAACAGGAAGAAGAAGAGGAAGAAGAAGATAGATCGGAGAACGAGGATGAAGAAAATCACGAAGATCGGCAAGAGGGAGATGAAGAAGACATGCGGCGACGTCGTCGCGACGTGCTTCGTCTCCGCATCCGAGACATGGCGACACGAGGAAGGAGCGGGAGGAACCGGATTCTTGATTGGGCTGAGATTTTGATGGGACTGGAGGACAACTCGATCGAATTCCGGCTTGAAGGTCCTGAATCGGATCGATATATCGGAAATCCCGAGGATTACGTTGATGCAGCTGGGTATGAGGCTTTGCTTCAGACCTTGGCCGAGAACGATAACACTGGAAGGAGAGGTCCACCGCCGGCGTCCAAAAATGCTGTATCGGAGCTACGGACAGTCAAGATTACTGCGGAGGAGGAGACCTTAGTATGCGCCATATGCAAGGATATGGTAAGTGTTGGTGAAATGTCGAAGAAGCTGCCTTGTGGGCATGGCTACCACGGTGATTGTATTGTGCCTTGGCTGAGTTCCAGGAATACTTGTCCGGTTTGCCGGTTCGAGCTGCCCACCGATGATCCGGAATACGAGGAGGAGAGGAAGAAGCGTGCTGTGGATACCACTGCCGCTGGAGCCTCCGGTTCTGGTTGAGATAATTCGGTCTCCATTGATTCGAATCGGTATCGCTATTTATGCATTTCCTCACCCCCTCCTTTTTTTTTCTTTTTCTTTTTTTTGCATCTGTAATTGTTTTACTTGCTTTTTGTTTGCTTATTAGTTTAGTCGTCGTTTCGAAGAAGAAATTGAGATCCGTTTTAATTTTTTCCATTTTCTTCTGGATGTAAATAATATTTTATCTCAATTTCCTGGTGGTATTTGCTCATGTTTAACTGCCTTATCATATAGTTCAATACACAAGGACTTGGTTAAGACCTGATTCATATCCTTGAGACTAGAGAATCAGTAAGGTTACTCATGGCTTCTTTTTTTTTAAGTTCATATTTTCTGCTTGAAAGTTATTCAGCTCTGACTTACTATATGAACAAGACTGCCTTGTTTGAACCCATCTGTTTTTCTCTGATTCAGGGACTGCCAACCCCAATTTAGTTGGGAAGAGATGCTTTGTTTTTCTTCTACCTTTTCGCCTTCCATGGTTACTTGGATATTGGTAGTCCATCTACCTTATTCGTTGTATGCCGTTCCATGTTCGTTATGTTCTCTGTCAATCTCTGGTTTCGAGTCTTAGAGTAATAAACCTAACGGCATTGATCAGTGGATTTATGGATTACTTTGATGTGTGGTGTCCCCCTTCATGAGTGTTCAGTGTTTCTGGAGTTGGAGGCTTCTTGTATCAGTGTTTTCCTGAGTTCTTACGATTACATTATGAATATCCAAATTGCAATCAACATAGCCTCTTTTATTATGTTTTAGTTGTCATGTTTTCTCTGCTATTCGGCTGCTAGATAGGCATTAGAGTGATACCAGTAAACTTCATTTTCTGTTCAGAATCAAGTGTCATCTTTTTCCGTTCAGCAAAGTGGCTGCATATCCATGGAGTTTAAAATGTATTTAGTTGGTATGCATATTCATAGAATCAAGTGTCAACTTCTCGTAGTAAACTCTTTTTCTCTGTAAATTTCCTCATCAGATAGAAAATGGCTACTTCTCTAGTTTTTGAGTATTGTGATCCAGATGTTACTGAACCAAAATTGTAAGAAGTGAGATGCTGAAATAAATGATATCTGATCCGATAATGTCTGAAGTCTGTCCAACTAGATTTACATCATGTCTTAAGGCAAAACCTTCCAATTTATTGAAGCGAGCAGGGTTAACTAGTAAGGTCTCCCATTAGGCTGTTATGTCGAGTAGCTAACTGGCGTGCTTTGCATTATTTTTGTTGGATACTGGTTATTAGTTGCAAATTTGCAATGACATTTGAGGAAATATTATGCTTCTGATGGATGCAAAGTGTGGAGATTAATCTTTCCTATTTTGGCATGCTTTGCATTTGTTTGTTCCTCAAAACGCAAAAAGTCAAAACTCATTAGTAGTTGCAATGGCATTTCTGATTGTGTATAATTTTCCTTTTTGAAGGGTGAAATATGCGGATGAATCTTGCGTGCTTGTGATTCATATATGGTAATATTAACGAGAATGGTTTGCACTTGCACAGATTTTTAGCACTTATTTGTGTAGTTGATGCTATGTAGAGTAAACTTTGTACAAACTTAGGTATGCAAATTATACTTGTGCGCATATTGAGTTGGTTGAAGAACCCTACGCTTTATTTAGCAATCAATAAGCAGACTGAACCCTAATGTGTAGTGTAGTTAACAAATAGCCATCCAGGATAAGGGTGACAATTTTTTATACGATTCAATACACGACTCGAAATTTGTACTAGGTTTATTGGGTTTAATCTGCACGATTAAAATTTTGGGTTTTTTCAAATTAACTCGTTATGACACGTTAATAAATAGGTAGGTTTTGAGTTAATTTATTAATCCGTATAATGACTTATTAACTCATTTAGTAAATAGGTAGATTTTGAGTTAATTTGTTAATTATTATATTGATTTATATATCGACTCGTTTAATAAACGTGTTATTATTAATTTATATATTTACTTATTTATCTATTTAAATAACTATTAAATTTTATAGTTTAAATAGGTTAAATATATTAAATGGGTCGGTCGAGTTATAAGTTAATTGAGTTTTCAATACAATCTGTTTATTAAATAGATTATACGGGTTATACGGATTACTTGAGTCATTAACATGTCGAATTCAAGTTGGAAATCCTTGATACGATTATTAAACGAGTCAAATTTATATTGAATATATTTAATTAAAATAATATTCATAACACGAGTCAATCCATGGTCTATTTTATGATAAATTTCTTGATGTCTAATTATGAAGAATTTTGCAATTTTCATAAATACTTTGTTGTTAGAGATAAATCGCATTTTGAGTTGGGATTAGAGTCAATGTTCTGGTATGGCCATGGGACACATCGTGGTGCTTATCGAGGAAAAAAGCAGAACGGAGTGAGAAAGTTAAAAGGGCCCAGTTTACTGACGACGACGATGATGATGTTGATGAGAGGCTGGAGCGTCATGATGAGGAGGAGCACACCAGAACAAGTTGTTGTATGATCAGAGTGATTAGTGAGTGGAACAACCCCATCTACCATATTGCCATGCACAGTAGGATATTTGTGCTTTACGTTTTCTCTTACATGTTTTTTAATTATTTTTTATGTCTTAAAATTTTGAAAATAAAATAAAAAACAAATTAGCACAATTACTAAAATCGCAGACACGTAAAAAGGCCAATATAATGTAATATATTGATTAAAAAAATAATTGATTTTTTTTTCATACAATAAAGGTTGATGAAAGAATGTCCATTGATAACATCTCGGATTACACACACATATATATATATAATATGTTAATTCGGATTTTACATATATACAAATATAAAAAAAATATATATAACAATATTTCAATAAATTAAAAATACAATATGAGGAATATCACTAGGTTGATATGTAAGTAACACTCTATAAATAGGTACTGGTCTATGCAAAGGATTAGGGTGTATTTCAGTCCATACAAAATTAATAATCAATAAGAAAAATTCATATAATATTAGTTTATATAATCAATTTTACTAATTAATTTTATAATATAATAAACGGGCCTATGCAAGGGGTTAGGGTGTATTTTAGCCCATACGGAATTAATAATCAATAAGAAAAATTCATGTAATATTAGTTTATATAGTCAATTTTATTGATTAATTTTACACTTTTTTTTATTAAAGGGAATGGAGGAATTTTTGAAATTTTTTCATATAATATGTTATCGGAGTTCGAACTTGAGACCAATTATCTACAAATCAACATTATAATCAATTGAACTACACTCATTTGACTATATTTTTTTTAAGTTAGAAACCATACAAACCACGAGGGCTGGAACTAATTTTGTGCCAGAATTGGGCCGTATATGTACTAGAAAAACTCAAATTTTACTCATCCATAGATAGTTAGATGTAGGGATGAAAATATCATTTTTTTTTCCGAGGAAATATTAACAATCAATTTATGGGAATATCATTATATATTTCGATATCGATATCATTCAAATTCAACAAAATAAATGTTAGAAATTTAGTTCAAAACTCGAAAATGAAATTTCGAAAAAAACTTAAGCGCTCAATAATACTTATATAAGACTAATACAAATAATGTGGAAATTGGTGGAAGATTTTTCTTTCTCTATTTTTATGCCAATACTCAAAATACAGATATATTCATGAAAACATCACGAATATTTTTATCAATAATTGGATGTCTTATAGGTTTAAGATGATTAAATCAAATGTATGTTTGTGATATCAGAGAAAATTTAATGGTTAAATTCACAAATTTTGATAAAAAAAAAATAATTAAATTGACAATTTGAATAAAATAAAAAATATAATGTCTAAATTTTCCTTAATATTATTGTATAATAATATTTTTGTTGGGTGAGAGTTACACCGATTAATTATCCCAACAAATAATATCGATACTTAATATATATAATATTAATGATTAAATTAAAAGCGGTTAAACATAGTTAGATTTGAAAGATATTGATAAAAAAATGTTAAATTTGGGGAAAAAAAATTTGAGTACTTCAGAAGTTTGGACTAATTGGAAATCACCATAAAAAAAATAATTGGAAATCACCATCAAACGTTGACGTTTTAAGTTGGCCCTTAAAGCTGACAGACCAACCAGTTAAACGGCGTCGTTGGTACAAAACCCTATACATCCCACGCATAACCCCTAACTGATAAACCCTACTCAGTTACTGGACCCATTTTAGTCTTCAGGAATGGCTCCGGAATTCGTTTTCGAGCCCCCAAGCGACGAAGAATATTCGGAAGAAGAAGAACGTCAGGACGAAGATGACGAACAAGAGGAGGAAGAAGGTGAACAACAAGGTGTAAAACCCTCGCGTTCGGGCGATTCGGAATCCCCATGGGACTTTGCTGCATACTCGGAGACCGTCGCCGATGAACATACTCGTCGAAGCACCACCTCTGTTGATTTTAAAATCGCAAAGCTCCTGCAGCAACAAACCGTCCCTATTATCGACGCTAATGCCGACGACGGCAGTAGCTCCGGGTCCGAATCCGACAAACAGGTATCCATCTAACCCTATATTTGTCTTTTGATTCCTGAAATTCAATGGTATTTGAAATTGTTGAAATAATTTTTGTTGGTGTTGATTATTTAGGAAGATTATAAGGGGGAAGATGATGAAGAAGATGACACCTCTAATGCTGATGACAAAAAGGCATTTTTCGCGCCCTCAGAGGGAACTTCGTTTCATGCAAATTCGTTCATGGACCTCAATTTGTCGCGCCCTTTGCTCCGGGCGTGTGAGAAATTGGGTTATACCAAGCCCACCCCAATTCAGGTCTATTCCACCATCAATTAATTTCTTGTAGTTTGCCATTTGAGTTTGTTGATTTATAAAATAATTTTGTATGTAGGCAGCGTGCATTCCATTAGCTCTGACGGGCCGTGATATATGTGGGAGTGCCATTACTGGTTCTGGGAAGGTAGATTTGGCTCTCTTCTCAGTAAATTAGCCATTATATTAAGGTTGGGATTGTATTATTAGTGGTAGCTGAATCGAAATTGTTTTAGCTGATGACATGACTGTTTTTCTTTTTATTATTTCATCTGATTCTGTTAATTTTTTTTGTTGTTGTCATGTCATTTTTACACAGACGGCAGCCTTTGCACTACCTACTCTGGAGAGACTATTGTTTCGCCCAAAGCGGGTACCCGCTATAAGGGTGCTTGTTCTGACCCCTGCCAGAGAATTGGCGGTTCAGTAAGTGTTTTTTTCATTCCCGGCTATGTTTTAGATGTTACTGGGTCTGTGTATATTTATATTTCCACCTTTTCTCCTAATTTTTCAGGGATTAAACTCTAAGAATAATAGATAACAACCGCTAGAATTGGTTGAAAGTGTGGTAGATTCTCAAGCATAAGGAATTCATTCTAATTCTTAGTATACTCGCCCATTTTGTCTTATACTGCTTGTTAGACAAGATGGCTTGCCTTATATGTTTCGGTCTAACTTGTAAACATGCTTTTCAGGGTTCATAGTATGATTGAGAAGCTTGCTCAATTTACTGATATCAGATGTTGCCTGGTTGTTGGAGGGCTTTCATTAAAGGTTTGAATTACTTTCATTAATTTTCTGGGATTGCTGCATCTTCTTATGTCATACTAACAAAAATTTTGTTTCTCTATTGTTTCGACCCATTAAAAACATTTCTTCTGGACCAGATAGAGTAGATTGCATTTAAACCTGTTCTATTTTTTCTTTTGTTTTGAATATTTATTTTTACTTACTTAGGACTTATGAGGCCAGCTTCAAAGGAAAATAGGATTCTTCCAACGTCCAATTATATTGCGGATCTTGCATAACTGAATTAGGTCACTAACTGTACTCAAGCATGAGGACAGTAAGCACGAAAACCATGCTGCACCTCTGAAAGGAAATTAGAAGTATATTAAGTGCATTTTCAGTTGGGCTCTTTACATAATGCTTTCCAGTCAACCTTCTTATTCAGTTTTCGTTCTTCTGTTTTCAATGTGAATGTCCAAGTAATTCCCTTTTTTATCAGATGCAAGAGGCAGCCTTGAGATCAATGCCAGATATTGTTGTGGCTACACCAGGACGCATTATAGATCATTTACGTAATTCTATGTCTGTGGATTTGGATGACCTCGCTGTTCTAATTCTTGATGAGGCAGATCGACTTTTGGAGGTTGGATTTAGTGCTGAAATTCGCGAGCTGGTGTGCAGTGCCCCCTTTTAGTGCAAGCATTTAAATAATTTGAGATATTGCTGATTTCCTGTGTAACAGAAATGTTCATTTTGCCATATGTTTTTTCGAAATTATTGAAAAATTGCTAATAATTGGCTTATATTCAGATCCGTGTGTGCCCCAAAAGAAGACAAACCATGCTTTTTTCGGCTACAATGACCGAGGAAGTTGATGAACTTGTCCAGCTCTCTCTGACCAAACCACTACGTCTCTCAGCTGACCCATCTGCAAAACGGCCGGTGACATTAACTGAGGAGTAATTTATTTATACTCATTTCTCCAATTCTTTGATCACCTTTTATCACTGATTGCAACATTTGACTCTAAATTTTCATGCATGTGTAAATTCGATAACATGTTTGTGTATCAACTATATGAACTTTTTCGCTGTTGTCTTTTTGACTGTCTGCTAGGGTGGTTAGGATACGAAGAATGCGTGAATTAAATCAGGAAGCAGTTCTACTTGCGTTGTTTACTGCGAGAGTGATCATATTCAGGTTTGTAGTGTATCCCTAGTATATTATTATCTTCTTTATGAATATTGATTTTGGGATCCCTTTTTCGTATTTGCTGATAGCTCTGGTTAGTCCTCTCTAATATTTTTTTTATTATCTCTGGCAGTGGTACGAAACAGGCTGCACATAGATTAAAGATTTTATTTGGGTTAGCTGGCTTTAAAGCTGCTGAACTTCATGGCAACCTTACTCAAGTACAGCGCCTAGATGTGAGTGACTTGCGTGCCTAACTAAACAATTTGTTATTTTACGGATTATTCGTAGAATTAGTTAGTGGTATTCTTGGATATATATTATAAGGTAAAGGAGATTTTGATGCTGTTGGATATATGGGTCCTTGCCAGATGAGCTTATTATCCTTATTTATTAATCTGTGTGAATCTTTTATTATTTGTGTAGGCTTTGGAGCTTTTCAGGAAGCAGGGAGTTGATTATTTGATTGCAACTGATGTGGCTGCTCGTGTAAGAATTAATTTTTTTTGGTGTACTTTATTACTTCTGGATCTCTGAGCTTCTTAGTTACTCATGCGTTTATAATTGAATCTTGCTCTTTAGACTTGGCTGGTATTTTTCATTTGAACCAGTGCTGAATTTTCAAGACCATACTTCCTCTTTTACAAATGGTGACTACACATTTCATTGTCAAATTTAAAAAAAAAAGAAAAAGATATGGTTTGTGCACCATAGTGATTGTTGACTTCCATTAACAGAGGATGAGTTTGGCCAAACTTCATGTGTTCCTGTCTGGGTTTTCAAGTAATCAATGCTCTTAATAAATCTAATATTATACCAACTTTCCGACCACTTTCTTCATCTCATTATTGTCCTCCTCTGTTATTTATATTTTATTGTCTCTCAGTATTTGTTGGGGAATTGTAGAGAAGGGTTAAAGTCTTGTGCTTTATAGAAATTAATGAATCGGTTCATTTTCTCTAGGGACTTGACATAATTGGCGTTCAAACGGTTATAAACTATGCTTGTCCACGGGACCTTACAAGGTAATCCCTGGAACTCTTCTCTGTTGCAATATAATCATGTATTCACTTGTCCTACTGTCATTATTTAGTCATTTTTTCTTGATGATTTGGTATATTGTTCTTGCTGTTCTTACATTTTGATCTTATTTGTGCATCCTTGTGACTTCAATTTTGTCTGTTTCTTTGGGCAGCTATGTTCATCGGGTGGGACGTACAGCAAGAGCAGGCAGAGAAGGGTATGCTGTTACTTTTGTCACAGATAATGACCGATCTCTTCTAAAATCCATTGTAAGCATCATTTTCTTGTGTTCTTGGGCCAGGATTTTTTTTAAAATTTTTCTTTTTATGACTCTTCCTGAAGTATTTTTACTCTGTTATTATAACCTATCTGTTAGTTGGGAATTCAATTTAATAGGCAAAAAGAGCTGGTTCAAAGTTGAGGAGTCGCATTGTTGCAGAGCAATCAATTAATAAGTGGTCTCACATAATTGAGCAAATGGAAGATCAAGTGGCAACAATTCTTGAAGAAGAGAGGTTTATATTGTTTTGCTCCTGAAAGGTTTATGGTAATTTAGATGTCTTGCGTAAAACTAATTAAATTCCTCATTTATGCAGGGAAGAGCAAGCACTAAGAAAAGCTGAAATGGAAGCAAATAAGGTATTTAATACAGGCAGATCGCTTTACATTTTCCATTTTTATCGTGGAACTTTGACATTGCTGCCAATGCATTGCTTGGAAAGTTGATGCTATGTATAATGATTTCCTTGAATGGTTTTTGTGGCCTTTAATACAGGCAGAGAATATGATTGCACACAAAGATGAAATTTATGCACGGCCCAAAAGAACCTGGATTGTAACAGAAAGGGAGAAAAGGATGGTAGTGAATGCAGCTAAGGTAAGTTCTTATTCATTGTATCTGTTTATGTCATCATGCATTTGTTCAGCCATCTACAATTTTTAGGTGGTTGATTTGGTTCATTTATTATTTAATAGGCCACATTTTTCCCATGTTGTTCTTTTTCTGCATACAAGAAACACTTTAGCTGTCGTAAATCTTCACTGTAATCAGTTTTTTTTTCCTGCTCACAGGCATCCAATGAAAGTGAAAAGCATTCCGGAAATGAGGTAATCAGTGCCCAACAAGCTGAAGACTTGAAACTTAAAGCAAAGAGGCAACGTGAGCGTGAGGTGATTATACTTTTTTGCATCTGAGTCCTGCATTTTTCATTCCTTTTTTTTTTAATTTCATTTTGGAAATCGATTTGGGTTCAAGCAAATGTAAACATGTTAACTCTCTGGAGCAGAAACATTTGCCTCGAAAGAAGCGACGGAAATTGGAAGCAGCTAGGGAAATGTTAGAAGAGGAAAATCAAAATGAAAACATGGATGTATGTCTCTCTCTCTCTTTCACTCTCGCTTTCTCACATTCACACACACTTGTGCGCGCTCGTGCATATTATATCTCTCTCTCATGTGTGTCTGTCATTCGCATTTAGCAGGTAAGCGTATCAAGATTTAATTTGTAATTAATTAGTTACGTTCCTTTTTGATGAAAATTTTCTGTGCTAGTGAACATATCCAAATGTTCATTTTTTTTTTTTGGGGTTCTCCAGTTTCTTTTTTTTTTTTTAGTTTTGAGTGTCTTATCTATGTGATTGAAACTCACCTGGAGGGTCTTAGGCGGCTTGTCCTGGATCCCCAGTACTCTGGTTGGGGCATGATATAATGGTTAAATAGTATATTAATAAGTCTTTTTTCAGTGTAATAACATGACAAACAGTGAGGATATCCAGATGGCTAAAACATTGGATTGGTGTCTTTATGCTTGAGGTCTGAGGTTTTTTATAATCATTCTAGAAAATGATTATTTTTCTTTCTGTATGGTGGTAGAGCCAGCTGGGTGGCTTGGACTTGTCCCTTGTTTTGCTCTTTGTAGAAAAGGCCTTCTATGGCTGAGGTTTGTAATAATCATTCAACTCTATCAGTTTGCTCTTTAAACTTCTCCTGTATGGGGCCTTCATTACTTGTTAAGATTTTATTAGTGATTTTGTGGGCATATGGTGAAGGATACAGCAGCTCCTTATCTGGTTTACATTCTTTTTTAACTGTTCATATCTTCATTAAACTCAACAGGAAAAAAAAAATTCATATATGCTATGCAGAAGTATGCACTAATTATAATGTAATAACTGCAGGGTAGTGGAAAGACCAAGGAGAAATCCGGAGTGCCACTTATTGATGTGGGTTATCGACGGGCAAAAGCTGCGAAGGCTGCAAAGAAGGCAACGGATGCTGGCAAGATTGTGAAGAAGCCTAGCACGAAATCTAGTCGTCCTCCGCAAGGAACCCAGTCCAGTACAGAAGAGATGCAGGACCTGTTCCAGAGCGACATGAGTCAAAAGAGGCAGAATAAAAAAGGCAGTGGGGTTAAAAAGAAATCCAAGAGCTCATTTAAGAGCAAGTCAAGGTACGAAGAACCTTAGATTGTGATTTTCTCCCATTTTTTATTGCATCTTTTTGAGCATTGTTTGTGCTATATATAGAATTCAAGTTCTAGCTTAGCACATAAGAGTTATGGTTTCACTCTAAATCTGTTTAAATGGGGAAAATTGCAAAGACTTTTATCATGTTATCTCTACTTGTTCATTTAATTAAGATGTTTAGCGCTTAAGAAGGCATTTGGTGATCGATAATGGTGCCATGTTTACACACTGGTTTGATTAAGGTCAGGCAGAATGCTTTGTAGTCTTGTGTGGGTAGTCTGTAATTTTATGGCTTGCTTGTTCAACCTAGAAGCGGTTTTATGCATTTACAAACATGTCATTTACACGCCAATTTTATAGAAAAACCAAAGATAAATTGCACTTGGAAAATTGCATGGTCACTTTTTCGAAATGCAAATGACAGCTTTTGTATTGGCCATACAATTGTTTGTTTGAACCTTTTCTGATACAGTGCTGAATCCTTTGTTGTCAGATTCTATTCTTATTTCTTGCGGTCACTGGGAATTTCATTAGACCTTGAATGCGAGGCGCTTTGATATTTTCTCCTTGACTGCTTGCATGTTCCAGGATTTCTGCTTTTTCGTATGCTTTTAAATCCAGTCTCTAATTGGAATTCTTTCTCCCAGGTACAAGCGGAGGTAGCTTCATCGAGCTGGAAATTGAAATTTCCCAAATCACATAATGGTTTCTTTCAGTTGTAACACCCGATGTATAACCTGAGAGACAGAGACAACCTTGTAACTAGTTTTACCATGGCAAGAATTAGGAAATTTTGCATAGTGTTTTTTATTGATCATTTTGATTTTAGTGTAATTTTATCTACCCAGTTGCCTGTAATTGCTAACTTTTTAGTTTTCACCAGGAACTGTATATTTCTCGGAGTTAAAAACAATTATGGCGAACATTGAAATTATCAAGTCGTGTTTAGGAAAAGGAGGATAAAACAGTTTGCGGCAGAATGGGCCCATTTCGTCGTTTTCGGCCAAGATGTGGCCTGTAAACTAGCTGGGAGTTACCGTATTTTGGGCCTTTAAATGGGCTGATTACTGAAAACTGGGCGTTTGTTAGACATAATTGGGCTTGTAGGTGAGAAAGCGTATTGGACTCGTATTTAGTTAGTCTTGTCCTAACCCCGTGAAGCCTTGTATCAGTGATAAAAAGGGGTAAAATAACCATGTCATGCTTGCAGCCCACCCAAGCCGCACCACAACTCCGAAGCTGTAAGTTATATGAGTTTTAGTGGGATCTAAGTGACTTCAGATCTTGAAAAAGATATAGAATGTCACTTAGGAACTTTAAAATGCTAAAAGTGAGATAGGAATGGAAGTACAAACTATAAAAATAAAAGAAATTTACTAGTGGAGTTCAGAACAGGCTTTAGATCTTGGAAAATATATAGAATGTCCATGCATGAACTTAAAAAAATTAAAAATGAGATGGGATTATAAGTAGAACATGTTACTTTTAAAAATCGACTAAAAATCGTGCATTGTAGATTATAGTTTTTGGAAAAATAAAAATTTTGAGATTTCCAAAAATATTGTAAGTAAACGTTAATACTATGAATTATAACTCAAAAATTTTTAGTTTTCCAAAAATAACATGAGTTACGGTAACACAATTTTTGTAAAAAATGCGCTCGTCACGATTTCGTGAAATATTTTAACTGCACATTAACCAAGGTATTATAACCCATTTGGGATATATCCTCACATCCAGGTTTTCCATTAACTATTTTATATTCATTTTTTAAGTAAAAAAACACTCTATTTTCAATGAAATTTGATAATGTAGTTCGGAAGTGACTCTAGCATCCAAGCATATTAGATAACATCCCCAAAATTCAAAATACTTTACTGGGTGATGAAAATAGAAATAGAATAATTATTTTGATGCTTTTGACGAAGTTTAGAAGGGCGACCAAAATTCGTGAGTTTTTGTGAAAAATGCGTCCATTGGGATTTTGCAAAATATTTTAACTAACATTAGTCAAAGAAACAGGTCATTAGGGACTTGTGCTACCATCTAAGGTGCCTATTAACTTTTTTTAATGCATTCTTTAAGCAAAAAAACTTAAATTTCAATGTAATTAGAAAATGGAGTTTGAGGATGGCCTAGGGTCTGAATGCAATTGGAAATCATCCACCTCAACTTCAAGATATCTCACGGGTTGAGTTTTTGATATTTTGGAAATAGAATAATCATCCATTAACAATTTTATATTCATTTTTTAAGCAAAAAATCCGAATTTCACTAAAATTTCATAATGGGGCTCAGAAGTGACTTTAGAGTCCAAAGGACATTAGTAACCATCCCACTCAACTTCAACTCTATAGGATTATCGAAATGGAGATAGAACAAGTATTTTGATACTTTTGATAAAATTTCAAAAAGGGAATAAAAACTATGAGTTTTATATATTTCACAGTTTTGTAAAAAATTCGTTCGTTGGGATTTTGCGAAATATTTTAACTGTAATTTAGCCAAAATATTATAAGTCATTAGGGATATGTGCTACAAACTATGATGCACATTAACTATCATTTATGCATTTTTAAGTAAAAAAAACTCTAATTTCAATGAAATTTCAAAACGGGATCCAGAAGTGATTCTAGGATCCGAAGGTAATAAGAAATCATCCCTCTCAACTTCATAGTATCTTATGTATTGGTGAGAATGAAAATAGAACAATTTTTTTATATTTTTGTCAAAATTTCAAAAATCGAATAAATTTTTTGAATTATATTAACTCATAATTTTTGTAAAAAATGCATCCGTAAAATATTTTAATTTGCACATTAGCTAAAGTCGTGCCATCCCAGGTTTCAATTAACTATTTATATTTGTTTTTTAGGCAAAAAAAATCTCAAATTCCAACGAAATATCATAATGGGATATGGAACTGACTGTAAGATTCGAAGGTTATTAAAAACCATCTCTCCAACTTCAAAAAATCTATGGGGTGGTGAAAATGGAAATAACACAAGTATTTTGATGCTTTTGACAATTTCAAAAAACGGCTAAAAATTGTGTGTTGGCTCACAATTTTTGTGAATAATGCATTTTAACAACACATTAGTCAAAGTATTATAGGTCATTAGGGATATGTGCTGCCCTATAAATTCTAAGATGCGTATTAACTATTTTTTATGCATTTTTAAGCAAAAAGAAAGAAAAAAAGAATTTCACTAAAATTTTAGAACGACGTTCGGAAGTGACTCTAGGATTTCAATGTCATTGGAAACATCCCCCTTAATTTCAAAGTATCTTATGGGTTGATGAGAATGTAGATAGAATAAATATTTTTATGTTTTTGTCAAAATTTCAAACACCGATAAAAATCCCAAGTTTACAATTTTTGTGAAAACTATGTCTGCTGAGATTTCACAAATTTATATTGTACATTCGCCAAAGTATTATAAGCAATTTGAGACATGTTTTTTCCATTTAAGGTGTCCATTAATTATTTTATATTCGATTCTTAAGCAAAAATACTCGAATTGCAATGTAATTTTGAAACATGATCCTGAAGTGACATTAGGGTCCGAATGTCATTAGAAACTATCCCACTCAACTTCAAACTAACTTATGGGGTGATAAAAATGGAAACAAATACGTATTTTGTCCATTAAAAAATTTATATTCGCATTTAAAGAAAAAAAAAACTCGAATTTCAATAAAATTTTCGGAATGGAGTCTAAAAGCATGTCTAGGGTTCGAAGGTTATTAAAAACCATACCCCTCAACTTCAAAATATTTTATGAGTTGATGGTAACGAAAATAGAATAAGTATACCAAAACTATAAGGTCAATTTCAACAGGTACCCGAACTAAAAAAAATTTCTATTGCGTATCCAAACTATCAAAACATAAAATTTAAATATCCACCATTAGTAGTCTGTTAAAAAAATTTGTTAAGCGTTTGTGGGAAATTTTTTTTTATGCTGAGTTAGACATCATGTGGATAAAAAAAATTTAAAATTATATTATATTAAAATAATTAATAATTTAATTATATGAAAAATAAAAAAAATAAAAAAATAAAAAAAATCAAAATCAAATCACTTGTCTTTTCCATCCTCTCCAACTCCACCCACCGCTCAATTTCTGATGGCTTCAAAATCCAAACCCAAAACCCAGTTCCAAATCTAGATCTATATTCAAATAGTCATGGAGGAAATGATAACCCGAATAGTGGCAGAGCTTGAAGAACTCTGCAACTCCAAAAGCTCCTCAGATTCCCAAAACCCAGTCCAATAACTGTTCGGTTCAGTTTGATTTCGGGTAAAACCGATCATTTTTTATTCAATCGAGCGAACCGGTTCGGTTTTTCTGAAAACTATTTTTTAATCCTATAATCAATGTTTATATTGCCCAATCAATATCCAGTATAACTAATCAATATTTAAAGAAAAATATCCTGTAATCAATATTTATATTGCCCAATACAATCCATCATAAGTCAGTAATTTATTCAATCAAAATAGACTAGCACCTCCTGAGTTGCAACAAGAACCAATATGGGAAATATTAGTCTGATCCGGAGAAAGTACAAAAATGGCGTTTAAACAACATGAAATCCTTGTTCAAAAGACTTCAAATAAAATTCGAATTTGAATAAAGGCTAATTAGACTTTCTAACGTTTTCTCCATCATCCCCTTCTCAAAATTTCATGAAATGGGATATCAGTCTGATATGGAGAAAGAACATGAATAGCGGAACCATAGGACATGATGTTTAAAATAGCATGAAATCGTTGTTCAAAAGATTTGAAATAAATTTCAAACAAAGACTGAGTCCACGTTCTCCATTTCTCCATCACATTTCATAATTTCATGAATTGAAAGGGAAAATGCAACCTATTCATCCAGACATCCAATTGCCAAGGAAATGTCGACATAAAATTAACAATTTTGTGAATGAAGCTTTAACTAATTGCCAAGAGACATCGAGCGGCGGAAGAGAGAAGCAGTGAAGACTGAAGACTAAAAAGGATAAAATGAAGATGAGAGACGCAGAAGACAGAATATATATATATATATATAGATTAGGGTTTGTAGCCCATATAACATAAAAATGACGTAGTTTCATTAGAATTAGGGTTAGTAATTCAGTTCAGTTCGGTTTGATCGGTTCAGTTCGATTATTATATCTTAATTCGATTTGGTTCGTTTTCCAAGAATCTAAACTCAAAACCGAACCAAAATTAGTTCGATTTAGTTCGATTTTTTATTTCGATTTATAATTTTCTTTCGGTTCGGTAGGGTTTGATTCGGTAAATCGAACGGTTTTTTAAACCAATTAACAGGTTCTAGCCTTTCAGACCTCCAAACCCTCTTAGACATTGCCCACACAATGACTTCGAACTGATTGATCTCATGTACGAAGAGCTCTCCTCCAAGTCAATTTCTCTGTCCAATCTCGTCCGTACGATTGCCTCCGCCATGGATTCCCCTCGTGCCCATATTGCCCTCTCAACCTCTAAAGCCTAGAGCTCTCTGCTCCTTTCACCCAACTCCCCCGTCTGTACTTTGTTCAATCCAATGGATCTTTTCATCAGAAAATTTTGGATCTGATTCCGCTGGTTCTGCAGTTTCGGATTATTTCAGGGCTTTCTGCACATTAATAGAAGTATTATAAGCCATTTGAGACATGTCCTGTCATCCAAGGTGTCCATTATTATTCATTTTTTTGGTAAAAAAAAAATTCGAATTTCAATGAAATTTCATATCTATGATGCGAAGGTAATTTAAACCACTCCCTCAATTTCAAAGTATCTTACAGGTTGATGAGAATGAAAATAGAATAAATATTTTTATGTTTTTGTCAAAGTTTCAAAAACCGACTAAAAATTGTGACTATAATTCACAATTTTTGTGAAAAATGCGGCGGTCAGGATTTTGTGAAATATTTTAACTGCACATTAGCCAAAGTACTATAAGTTATTTTGGGCATGTTCTGACATCCAGTGTGTCCATTAACTATTTCATATTCATTTTTTAAGAAAAAAAAAAGAATTTTAATGAAATTTCGTAACTTAGTCCGGAAGTGACTGTAGGGTCCAAAGGCTATTGGAAACTATCCCGCACAACTTCTAAATATCATATGATTAATGAAAATGGAAATAGAATAAAAATTTTGATATTTTTGATAAAATTTCAAAAACTGACTAAAAATCGTGAGTTATATATCTCACAATTTTTTTGAAAAAATGCATTTGTTGGAATTTCATGAAAAAAATTTGTTGCACATTAGCTAAAGTATTATAAGCCATTTGGCACATGTCCTTCTATCCATGGTGTCCACTAACTATTTTATATTCGTTTTTTCAAGAAAAAATACTCCAATTTCAATGAAATTTTGAAACGGAGTCTGAAAGTTTCTATAGAGTCTGAATGTTATTAGAAATCATCACCCTCAACTCCAAAGTATCTTACGGGATGATGAAAATAAAACTAGAATAAATTTATTAATGTTTTTGTCAAAATTTTAAAAAATCTGACTAAAGATCGTGAGTTAGCTCACAATTTTTGAAAAATGTGTACTTCAGAATTTTGTGAAATATTTTAACTGCACATCAAAAAAAGTATTATAAGATATTTGAGACATGTTCTGCCATACAACGTGTCCATTATTTTATATTTTTTTTAAAGGAAAAATATTGAATTTCAATGAAATTTCGTAACATAGCCTGGAGTGACTGTTAGGGTCCAAAGGCCATTAAAAATCATCTCACTCAACTTCAAAATATTGTATGGTGGATGAAAATGGAAATAAAATAAGTATTTCGATATTTTTGACAAAAATTCAAAAACTGTGTGAGATTTTTTTTTTTGTGAAAATGCGGCTGTTGGGATTCTGTGAAAGATTTTAACTACACATTATCCAAAGTATTATAATCCAATTGGGACATGCCCTTCCATCCATGGTGTCCATTAACTATTTTATATTTGTTTTTTTAAAACTCGAATTTAAATGAAATTTCGAAATGCGATTTGAAAGGGTCTTTGGGGACCGAAGGTTATTAGAAATCATCCTACTCAACTTCAAAGTATCTTACAGGTTAATGAGAATGGAAATGTAATAAGTAGATTCGTATTTTTGTCAAAATTTAAAATACCAACTAAAAAAAGTTAGTCAGCTCTCTAATTTTATAAAAATATGCGTCCATCGGGATTTCATAAAATATTTTAATTGCACATTAGTAGAAGTATTATAAGTTATTTGGAACATGTCCTGCAATCCAAGGTGTCCACTATTTTATATTCATTTTTTGGGTAAAAAAAACTCGAATTTCAATAAAATTTCGTAACTAGGCCTGAAAGAGACTCTAGGATGCCAAGGTAATTTAAGCCACCCCCTCAATTTCAAAGTATCTTACAGGTTGATGAGAATGAAAATAGAATAAATATTTTGATTTTTTTGTCAAAGTCTCAAAAACCGACAAAAATCGTGACTTATAACTCACAATTTATGTGAAAAATGCGTTAGTCAGAATTTTGTAAAATATTTTAACTGCACATGAGCCAAAGTACTATAAGTCATTTTGGACATGTTATGCCATCCAGTGTGTCAATTAACTATTTTATATTCATTTTTTAAGAAAAAAAAAAACTCGAATTGTAATGAAATTTTGTAACTTAGTTCATAAGTGACTGTAAGGTCCAAAGGCAATTAGAAATCATCCCGCTCAACTTATAAATATCATAAGATTAATGAAAATGGAAATAGAATAAGTATTTTGATACTTTTGAAAAAAATTCAAAAACTGACTTAAAATCGTGAGTTAGCTCTCAAATTTTTTATAAAAATGTGTCATTCTGGATTTCATAAAATATTTCGTGATCAGACATGTCCTGACCTCTAGGAAGTCCATATTGGTTTTTTGGCAAAAAAATTTGAATTTCAATGAAATTTCATTGAGTCTTTTGACCAAAATAAAACGTGTGGGTTTAATAGGATTACTATAATGGTATATATTCACTGCAAACAAGAAAAATTAATATATTTATAGAAAAATTACAATTTGAAATTTCAAAAACAGACTAAAAATTGTGAGTTATAACTCACAAATTTATAGAAAAATGGTGTCCATTGGGATTTCATGAAATATTTTAATTTCAAAAAAGCCAACGTGCTATAAGCCATTTGGGTCATGTCCGACTATTCATGTTGTCCATTAACTATTTTATATCCATTTTTTAAGCAAAAAAACTTATATCTCATTGAAATTTTATAATAGGGTTCGAAAGAGACTCTAAGGTTCCAAAGGTAATAAGAAACTATCCCCCACAACTTCAAAGCATCTTATGGGTTGACGAGAATGAAAATTGGATTAGTATTTTTACACTTTTGTCAAAATTTTAAAACCGACTAAAAATCTTGAGTTTATAACTCAAAAAAATTTAGAAAAATGCATCCGTTGGGATTTTATGAAATATTTTAACTGTATATTAACCAAATTATTATTAGCCATTTGGGACATATCTTGCTATCTAGGGTATCCATTAGCTGTTTTATATTAATTTTCAAGCAAAATAACTTAAAACTTGAATTTGATTGAAATTTTGTAATGGGATTCGAAACTTCTCTAATATTTGAAGCTCATTGGAAGCCATTCCCCTCAACTTCAAAGTATCTAAAGGGTTGTTGAGACTGAAATTAGAATGAGTATTTTTATCTCTTTGTCAAAATTTTAAAAACTGACTAAAAATCGTGAGTTATAGCTCATAAAATTTTGAAAAATGCGTCCATTGGAATTTTGTGAAATATTTTAATTGCACATAATCCAAAGTGTTATAAGCTATTTTGGGACATATCATGCCATCCATTATGTCCATTAAATATATTATAATTTTTTTAAGTAAAAAAATTCGAATTTCATTGAAATTCAGTAACAAGGTTCAGAAGTAACTCGAGGGTATAAATGTAATAAGAAACCATCCGCCTCAACTTCAAATATCTTACGAGTTGATGAGAATTAAAATAAAATGAGCACCTTTACATTTTTGTCAAAATTTTAAAGATCGACAAAAAATCGTAAGTTATAACTCACAATTTTAATAAAAATTTGTTCGTCCGGATTTCGTGAAATATTTTAATTGTACATAATCCAAAGTGTTATAAGCCATTTGGGACATATTTTGCCATCGAAGGCGTCCATTAACTATTTTATATTTTCTTTTAAGCGAAAAAACTTCAGTTTCATTGAAATTTTATAACGGGGTCTGAAAAATAACTTTAGGATCTGAAGGTAATAAGAAACCATCTCCACCACCTTCAAAGTATCTTACGGGTTGATGAGAATGAAAAAAGAATAAGTATCTTTAAGTTTTCGTGAAAAATGTGTCTGTCGAAATTTTATGATATATTTTAACGGCACATTAACCAAAATATTATAAGTCATTTAGGACACGTCCTTCCAACTAGGGTGTCCATTAACTCTTTTATATTTATTTTTTTAAACAAAAAAAAAACTCAAATTTCAATGAAATTTCATAATATAATCCGGAAGTGACTCTAGGGTCTGAAAGTCTTTGGAAATCATCCCCCTCAACTTCAAAATATCTTATGTTGTGATGAAAATGGAAATAGAATAAGTATTTTGATATTTTTGACAAAATTTCAAAAATCGACTAAAAGTCGTGAGTTGTACTCACTGCTTTTGTGAAAAATACGTCCATTGGAATTTGTGCGAAGTATTTTAACTACCCACGACCAAATTATTATAAGTCATTTGGGACATGTGTTGTCATCTACCCATTAACTATTTTTTATGTATTTTTTTAAGTAAAAGAAAAACTTGAATTTTAATGAAATTAAAAACGGAATACGAAACTGCCTCTAGGGTTCGAAGATCATCATAAATCATCCCCCTTAGCTTCAAAGTATCTTAACTGTTTTGTCAAAAATGTGTGTCCGGATTTCGAAAAATATTTTAACTGTACAAGTCAAAGTATTATTAGCTACTTGGGACATGTCCAATCATCTAAGGTGTCTATTAACTATTTATATTGATTTTTTTAAGCAAAAAAACTCGAAGTGGAATGAAATCAAGTAAAGTGATCCAGAAGTGACTCTAATGTCCGAAGGTTATTAGAAACCATCATTTTCAATTTCAAAATATCTAATAGGAGTTGAAAATGATAATAGAACAAGTATTTTGATGTTTTTAACAAAATTTAAAAAACTAACTAAAAACGGTGAATAACCTATAAATTTTGTGAAAATTTGGCCCGCTGGAATTCCACAAAATATTTAATTGCACATTTTCCAAGGTATTATATGTTATTAGGGACATATGGCTGCCATATAAACTGCCCATTTACAATTTTTTTTTAATTAAAAAAACTTGAGTTTTAATGAAAGTTCAAAATGAAGTCGAAAGTGACTTTAGAGTTTAGAGTTTGAAGGATAAGAAATCATCCTCCCTCAACTTCAAAGTATTTTACAACTCAAGTCCATAATTGATATAGAATGTCCTATATTAACTTCTAAAAACTAAAAGTGAGATAAGAAAGGAAGAAAAATATATTATTTTACAATCTTGCCAAAAGTAAAAAAAAAAATTAAAAACTAAAAATCGTAAATTATAACTTACATGAAGGACACGATTATTGAGTTTCTGAAAAAAGTTATAGCCCTTGAGACACTACCTTTCATTTATTGAGCCTAATAATTCATTGTTTTGAATTTTCTTTAAGCTAAAACATTTAATTAAATGAAATTGTCTAAAGGGATCTAAAGTGACTTTTGGGCATGAAAATTATATAGGACGTCCACTTTAAGAAGTTAAAAGTGATATGAGACGTTAATAAATATCTGCATCTTAAAAGATTATTACCTTTTGGCTGCCATTGTATCTAAGAGGTATAACGTCCCTTGATACATTGGGTCATGGCTTCTGGGTTGACTAAGGTCTCTTAGATTGTGAACGCCTTCGGGAGTTAATGCCCCCTCCCTCAAATGGTGAATGCCTTCTGGCGGTCCAATGGACCAAGATTTGGGCTTAGTATGAAATAATAATTTTTAGGGCTTCATTTGGGCCAAAATCTTCTTTATTCGGCCGAAATTTTCTTCATTGGGCTTGAATGTAGGCCGAGTGTTCGAAATTTTGAGCCCACAAGTATTTGGGCTTAAGCTTGAAGAATGGATATGCCCACTCTTCGATATGTTTAAATAAAAAGAGGGCTCCCCATTTCAGCGATGTAAGCAATACTAAAATAATGTAAAAATTTGTTCCTATAATTTCTGTGATATACATGGAAGAGAAATTACAGCTACACGAACCAAAGTCTCCTATGTTGCAATGGCCTCCTATGAAACACAGAATGAGAAAAGAGAGAGGAACAGGGAAATAAAAAAAATAAAATAAAAACCAATAAATAAAAACAAGAACCTAATTCAATTAATCACATAAATTATGTTACCTTGATAATTTCCCTCCAACTTTATTCAGTTGTACTAAAGCGAATGAGCTCACCGACTTCTGGATCGCATGTATCAATCATCTACTTCGTTGGATTTATGAAACTCATCCAAAGACACGAAGGCAGTTATAAACTTGTATCCCCACCACATTGGTTGCTGATGTCTAAGTGCTATCTCCACGGCGGTTGCTGATGTCTGTAGCTAAACTGGTGTTCCCAGCCACCATCTGGTTCTTTCCTTTTCCCACCAATGGTAGAACCTGAAGGGGGTTGTACGTTGTTCCTCAAATGATCCTCCAGAGACCTTCCCTGACCATGCATGAAAAGATGCCTCATGCCCGAATCCCTATTGACTCCCTCAACCATGAAGCCAGAGTTCAGATCAAAGCTAGGGCGCGAGGGACCAGCACCATTTAGACCTGGTTGTGGCCCACTCGTGTATGGTGACTGGGAGAAGGAAGGCGGAACAGATGATGGAGACGCCAAAATTTGAGGCACAACAGGGGCCCCTCTAGAATCCACCATGTAGGGGATTGCGCCACCAGGTCCATACATGGCTGAGGAAAACGACATTGTGGGCCCTGCTGCCAGACCATTATACCCAAAAACAGGAGAGTGAGAGTAAGAGACCATTGAACCCATGTCCAAAAGACTTCCCGTTCTTGCCATGCTAGCATCCGCTGAAGTATCAATAATCGCCTTGCCATTTCCCAGTGACAAAGACTGACCATCTTTTCTGTTTATCTCCACTCTGGTGCCCATGATTGAAATAACTGAAGCATCCGATTTAGGCCATCCATACGCATTTACATTATGGGAAGACTTACCATGCCCTTGATCTATTGAATCATTTTGAAGATATGGCCTGTCGTTCAAATCAAAATTCCTCATGGAAGGCTGCATTGAAGATGAGGATGAAGCGGGAGATGGGCTGTGATGGCCATTTCGGTTGCACAAGAACTGTCCTTCCACCCTTAGATCTGATGGTAAGGCATCCCCATCATCATCAATACAGTTTAGATCCAGATTGGGCCTCCCTGATCTATTTTGAATCACTTCCACTGAAGATTCCCCAGAAGGAAGCCCGGATGACACTGGCATTTTCCCTAAATCATCTCCTTCCTCGGCAACATTCAGATCAAAATCAAGCCAATCCTGCCTTCGCTTTGAGTGATCACTGGTGGCCCCTGTTGAGAGATTCTTGTCATAATCTGAAGCTCTGCGAGGAGATGCTCTCCGGAAAGCACTAGTAGCAGCAGATCCTTTCCACCCAATAGAACCCTCAAACTGAAAAGGGGCTACATGGAAACCAGCAGTTGCTACTGGTCTTGAAACGGAAACAACAGCAATTGGTGTAGAGACAGATTTAACAGAGCGATCCATTTCATCAGAGCACACTTCCTGATTTAGGTCAAAACTGCAGAGACCCTTTTCGGGGTTAACTTCTGGTTCTTGAGCTGCTTCAGTCACCTGAGAGGACTCCAAATCATTATTGCACTGTTCTGGAAGAGCGTTCATATTTCCTGAATTGACTATGTGGTCCTCCCTTTCAGGCTTTGCCTCGGCAGAGTGACTTTGTTCAGTTGGCACCTCCTTTGTAGCCTGAGTGGGTTGGTCCTGTTCTCCATTTATAGAGTCAGGGCTGTCTGCCAGTCTGAGTCCACCTTCTGAGATTTTCTCTGATAATGAAATGCAGTATTGTTCTTTATAATCCACTTCTCTTTCCACTTCTTGGGCTACCTGTCGAGCAACTTCTAAAGCATCATCGATCCCATAGTCGAGCTCAATATCAGACCTCGTCTTTTTAATACTATCGGGACTTTTGGCACCAATTGCTGGTTTAGGAAATTCACTAGAATTTGTCAACTCCTCGCCTTCATCACTGGAGTGCTCCATATCTTCATCAACAGCTCCCAGGTCAGCCATCTTGGAAGAGGTCTCTAAATCTTCAAGTTTTTCTGACAAACTACAATGACCAGATGAATCCTGCGAAGCATTTGAAAAGCATTCACCATCTTGAACTGTAGAATTACAATGATTTACCAATCTTGCATCTTCCATCACACACTTTGGATCAGATGCAGTCATCCCTTCACCACCAAGAGCAGAAACCTTTTGACAAGAATCATCCTGATTGGCATTAGCATGTTTTTGCAAAGAAGAATCAGTTGCAAAGGGTTGGGAAGTTGTACCATCAACAACTGAAGAAGCAACCCCGGATTCCAACAAGCCAGACCCAGAAGAGATATCTGTCACACCCAACCTCTTTGGAGAATAGTTGATTTTGTGATCCTGATACTCATTTTCGGGCAACTCAATCATTTTTGGAATGCCGGAATGTTCAACATCATTGCTCAGCTTTGCTACTAGAAAACCAGCAGTTCCAATCGAAGTAGTCCCTCCCACAGAACATGTTGTGGATTCATCTTTTTTAGGACTAACTTGAATAGGGTCCAAGGAAACAGCAGAGGCCAAAGAATCCGCAGATCTATCCGTGATGTCAGCATTGTCCAAAAGTTTTTGGGATGAGGACTGTTTGTTACATGGCCGAATTTGTACAGCATTAGCACTTTCTGCTTGAAGACCGTCCAAAGTCCTTAATGGCAATATTTCATCTAGGGCAGGTTCTGATATGTGATTTTCACTTTTAGCACCTACTTCTGCAGTAATATCTAAAGCAGATGGCTTAGAAGCTTCCTCCAAAATCTTAGAACTCACATCACCACACAGAACCTCACCATTCTCTACATCAGGGTAAACCGCATCACCATCCTCATTCCAGCTATCAAAGAGCAATTTAGCTTGATCTTGAACCTTTGAGCTTTTGTGGATAAGAAGACTCTTAACAGTACTCCAGACCCCTGAAGATATTGACCTCTTATTGTCTATATGCAGTTTTTCAAGTGCTCGTAACAAAGCAGTTATTGACTCTTCTACAAAGCTCTCATTTGTATCATTACCTAAGTTTTGAGCATCCTTAAGCCATCTATGAACAAACCAGAGTCCATCTAATTGAATAAAAAGATCAAGACAATCTTTATTCTCTGTGGCAGCAATTGTGCTTGCAACAGAAGCCCACTGCCGGGTTGTATCACCAACATTATTCGCAACAGAATTTTTCTCACTCTGCATTACCGTCACCAGTTCCTCAACTCGAGACGGAGCTGTGAGCCCATCTTTCATCTCGGTTAAGGTAAAGAAATCTTCGAGTGTCATGGTGCTTCAAATAACATGCTTACAATCAAAGCAGTCCATGCAGAACACCAACGCTTTCATTTCCATTCAAAACTACGGCAGGCTTCAGGATAATACTCGTGAAATTCACTGCAAACATCACAAGACAAGTATAAGATGGTCTGGTTTGAGGAGATTACAGCACAACATTGTGTTGTGCTAATATACCAAGTAAAGCTGAACTACAAATTGAACATTATAACTGTATATTAAAATAAAAGATGTAACCCATAACACAGACATAGGCTTTGGTAACAACATATATGCGACTTGGAATATATTGGAAACTGAAGTTAGTCTGAAACAACTTGATTTAAGATCAATCATGCCTTCATAACAAACAAGATCAACTTGTCAATTGACAACAGCGTAAGCTTCTAACGATAAATAGGCAACTTAAATCCACTTGGAATGTAGATGCATCACTTACAATAGTTACCGAGAAAGTTAACAAAAGCATTTATACAGAAATTAATACCCCCAGATAGACTAACCAATTTACTGATCTGTACTACAACCAAACATATGAGGTGATTTCCCTTAAATGGTTAGCAAGCCAGGAACCATATAATTTTCACGATAGGCGGTTTGATTAGGCAAGCAGTGCCTACTGCTACATGGCACTCTCGTATTTGATGATATTTACACCAACTTCTAAAAAGTTCAATTGCCTATATACGTGCAATAATTTGAAACTAAAAAAATACTAGAAATTCATGCCATGTTATGGTCATTCAAACTATTTATTTTCTTTTTTCACAAGTAAATAGAACATAAATATGTATTCCATAACTCTTGTTTCCACGTTAGGTGAAGATACCGAGCCAGTTTAGCTACAGTATAACTTCATCTGTATCTATTTGTGCAAGTATAATAGTTAGTTTTTGTTTGTTTGTTTGTTTGCCTTTTTTTTTTTTTTGGAAACAAGTTCTATTGCTGAAAACAATACAATTACAAAGAGAGAGGAAAGTAGGTGACACCAACGAAAATGCACACAGATTTGAAGCCGAGAAGCAATTTTACTATTAAGCAATAGTGATACCAATTATGACTCGAACCATATAAAAATCCCATTAAACACACCAAAACTACTTAACAGAGAGGGGGAGAGGGGGGGAGAAAAAGTGTAAAAGGCATAAGGTAAGTTTTAGCTAAATATGCTGATACACTTGAATTGACTTAAATAAGGAATATATGATGCAGATGAGGCTTGTATAGTTTTAAATATTTAAGTTTGCTAATTTGGCAAGACATAATACCTGCAAATCGAATTCGGTCAAGCATATTTAACACCCCAGAATTCAATGAACTCAAATAACTCAAAACTAAACTATTATTTCCAACCAAAAAGGAATTAGAAAACTAAACAAGGAAAAAGTATAAGCCTTAATTACACCTGAGTACAACTCTGACTAATACATGCCCGCCCATGCCGGTTTATAACCACGCAGGGATAAGAAGACAAGCAACGGAAATCGAGAGAAAAATGTTGTGTCCCTAATTTGGAGGGAAACCCAACAAACTCAAGTATCAACTTGTAAAGATCCTACATAAGACGAGTCCAATCTTATAATAAAAGCAGTTTTTTTTTGTTTCCGGGACATCTCTGATCCCAATGTTTCAGGAATTAATTATTTCTCACTATCATGGAGGTATCACCCAGAATAGTGGAACTACACAACCGATGTACCCAATGGATGTTCCACCTGATACATTTCTACGGCCTATTGAATCTGGTCATACGAAATTCAGATACAATATTCACCTTTTTATTTCCAATATATACGAATCTAATCAGAGATTAATCTGAATCAGCCTATGCAGGAGATTAATCTGAATCAGCCTATGCAGCAAAAATAATATAGTAGGACAAAACTGATTGCTAGATAAAAGTGAAAAAGATTCTAAGACCATGCAAAAAATAACAATAATCACTGGGCACAACTGGTCAACTAAGCATGTCTAACTTTTCAACAAGATTTGTAATTGTGTCGCTACTTGATAAGGAAGGAAGCCTGGTTAAATTAACCAGTAAATAGTTCACACTCTATTGTACAACATCTAGTATTTCTTAGGACTAAGAAGCGGAGTGTCATAAGAAACAATAACTGCAATTCATATAAATATTTCACATACGACCTTTTACACAAGTATACGACTACGTAAAATGAGACAATAGCATCCACTAATATCATGCAATGAAGCCGTACTGAAAGCATGAACACCACTAAGTTATAAGATAAACATATCTAAAATATGCTGAAAATTAATCAACCAAGAATGCCCGTCATAAAAACATCATGCACAGATGCAGGAACAAACGCTTTAATATATCAAGCCCCAAAAAATTCATTTAACAAAAGAGAAAGTAGAATCTATACCTGCCACCTGCTGTAGATTGACAATTTCTGAACATGAACCGACTTACAAAAAGTAAATTAATCCTGAAACACCCGAATAGGCAATGAATTCAAAGCACGAATAAGAACCACAAGCACATGACATTATTAGGGAAAGAACTACCGGCACTCACTGATCATAGTGTGAACCCTAGACTCAAACCAGTATGTCTAAAGTTCCCTAATAATGTCATGTGCTTGATTTGGTCATTAAGTATTCTATAACAAGAACAAATAACGCATACAGCTGTGATTGAGATGTATAAAGAATAGAAAACCCTAGTATTCAAAATAGCAAAGCAAAATCCCAAGATTTCACGGCTCGAACAAACGAGGAGGGGTGTGAAATATAAAATATTTACATATGGAAAATTAATCAAGATTATGAGAATTAATGATGTGAGATACATGCTTAATTAAGCCTAATTCCAAATTGGAAACGAATTAATGAGACAAAATTTCAATGTAAAACGTATAATCTTCAGTCTTTTCTACTTTACCTGAACAAATTTGAAAACCCTAGCTATCAGACAGCTCCAATTGAGAAGCTCCTCCACTCTCTCTC
This sequence comes from Prinsepia uniflora, assembly GCA_032719365.1. Classification (NCBI taxonomy): domain Eukaryota; kingdom Viridiplantae; phylum Streptophyta; class Magnoliopsida; order Rosales; family Rosaceae; genus Prinsepia; species Prinsepia uniflora. The sequence goes on along the minus strand of CM064866.1, from coordinate 1,081,259 downwards.
TCTCTCTCTATATATATATATATGTTCTTTTTTCTTTGTACGCCCTTTCGGTTTCTCCCTTTCGCTTCTAGGGGCTTTGGTTTCCACACCGTCTTCCTTCGTAAAACCCTCGCTTTGGTTGTGAAGCTCTTTTCGAACCAGAGAGAAGAAAAGAGGGTTCAACGTTTCCTCTTTGTTTTTTTTTCTTTTCTTTTTTCAGAAATTCTGGATTCTAAATATTTTGGTGTGTATTATTTTTTAATTTGTTAATTGTATATAAATTTGCACTGGGAAATGCAAGTGCAGCGCGTGCGAAGACCGTGACGTGGATTTTAGAGGGACCGGACAGGCCAGCGTCCGATGAACCGGTAACGTTTGTTGTATAGGGAATATAAAATTGACAGGTGGGTGCACCGAAGACCAAAACTGTCAATTCCAGCATGCCTTTTGTGGGGCTTTTTTTTTTCTCATGTAATGAGTTGCAGAAAGGGAGTGGCGTGGGGTGGACCCGGTCTCCCACTCACGTGTGATGTGGTGCACACATGTGAGTTTTTTTTTGACTTTTGTACTGTTTAAATGACTCTAAAATGTTAGACATATTTAATTCAGACTTTTAGAGAATGCGTACAATCATTAAAAATTAAAATGTATTCAATTATAACATATCATAATTCCATACCGTTTAAGTGTATTTAAAATATTAATAAAAATTGTATACTTCAATAAATTGAAGAGTTTTATAGAGTTCGACAAAAAAGGCTTAAAATATAATTTTTTACCATGTACGATTTATTGTTAGACTAGCTAGTAACATGAATCTTATTCTCGCGAATAATAAAATAAAAACCAAATAATAGGAATGATAAAAACAATTTACAACATCTTCTGGTAATAAAAAACAACTTTAAACATATATCTCGGTGAGCCGAATTTCGTTACAGATACCATGGTTTCTTTGAAAAATAAAAAGATCAGCTCTCATATGTGTATTTGTATGATCCCTCTTGCAACTTTTAAAAGCGGTCCAATTTGATATTGTGAATCTGAATTGTTTATGTGACTTCAAACTTTTGTTTTGTTTTTTCCCACATTCAAAAAATCACTATTGGTACAACCAAATAAGTCGTGTGATATTTTTTGCATGTTAACAATATGGGTGGATATGAATCTGTTAGAAACATTAACCGATTCGCTTCAAACTGTTATTTATCCAACTGTTTAGGTTTAACGGGATAAAAAGCCAAACGGTTTGAAAATTCAAACTATTTCGTTAGTAACGGTTTGAATTTAGATTTTCATTTTGAAAATCCGTTAAATCCAAACTGGACCATTTCTGTTAGTAACAGTTTGGATTTAGATTTTCATTTTAAAAATCTGTTAAATCTAAACTAGACCGTTAAAGAATATACTAATTTTTAAATATATGATTAATACAAGGGACAAGTAATAAAAATAAAAGAAGATGAAATATGTAAAATAAACAAAAAAAAATAACAGCAATAATGAAAAAATTATATGTGATTTATATATCTCATTAGCATCAAGTTATTTGAAGATAAAGATACTATGATTTATATTATGTATCCCATTAGCATTACAAAGGAGGTTCCTATAGGGCTATGATTTGTGTGAGATTGCCAAGGAACTCATTACAAAGGAGGTCCCAATAATCTCATTACAAAGGAACTCTGAAGCTTAACCCAAAATAGGAGGTCCTAATATGTCTTGCTTATCATATTCTATAGTATGCTTGTTATGTACAAATGAGTACTAATATAAGTGAGATATGGAGATCGTGAGTTACACATGTTGGATTATTGTTGTTGTGTCATATATATATATATATATATATATATATATATTAGTTGGTCTGAACTCGCGGCAGGAGATGGAGGTTGTGAATTATACAAGTTATATTCTCGTTGTGTGTTATACATGTTTTAGTTCGATAATTATATGTATTATAGAGTTCCTTACTTTTTTTTTTTTGCCTAAATGATTTAAATTGCTAGTAACGTTTTGGATCGAAATGGTTTCATTTATAATTTTAGAGAATCCAAACCGTATTGAACCGTTAAGATTTTAACTGTTTGAATTTGAATGAGATAATTATAAATAGGTCCAATTTTTTAGTTTAACTTATAAATTAATCTATCATGGTAAATAGAGACAGTAAAAAAAATAACGTTTTTTTTTATTGTTTGTCAAATTATATATTTCTTTTTAATCCGTTATTTTTTAAACAATTATATGTGTGTCATTACATATTGTATTTATGTACCTAACAATATCTGATTCTAAACTTACAGGTATATTAAACAATATTACATATTTAACTCTCACGTATAAATAAGATACCAATGACCAACACATTTCAATAATGAATTCAAGCACAATTACAAAAACGAGCATCTCCCTTTTGAAAAGCCATATCTTATTCTCAAGATCAATTCATTCATACTATTTTCATGTTGCAACAAATATAATATACCATTAACAAGTCAAATAGCCAACAACAACATCTAAATCACACCTTCTATTATTTTTATTTAACGAATTTAGGAACTCTTTGAATATTGACCCTCCGGAAATTTTTTTCTGGATCCGCCATTGCCTGTAACTCTTTAACTCTTCAAAAGTATCAGATGTGATCAGATAAAAAAAATATAAAATAAATCGTTTGAAATTTAATCAGAATTATCTTAATTTAATTCATTTTTAAAAATAACTATAAAATAATAATATTTAAATTTTGAAAGTTTCTCATCCGTATCTGAAAAAATAGTATAAATGATATTTAAAAACTTAAAACAAACAAAACTATAAAAAGAACACAGTAAAAATCTTAAAAAATAAAAATAAATTGACTATTTTATATATTAAGTGGACTAATTTATAATTAATATAATTTGAATATTACTGATATCTGTATCGAACCGCACCATATCCACTTCTAGGTAACAATCCTCACATATACACATTTAATTATAAACAACAATATTAAACTATTATCTATTGATTTGTGAAATTTTATTTTTCATTTCTAAATTCGACTTATTGAATTTTGAGGAGAGAGAAAAAGAAAATCAATTAATAATATTTAAAAGGCTTCCTAAGTGAGAAAACGAGGAGACTTTATCTATCAATAAGAAAAGTGAGCTCATATTCAAACTTGCACGCCATCGTTTGACATTGGACGGTCCATTTGACGGTTACCAAACATTTTGACCAGACTGTAATCAACGCAAGAAAACTTTTATTATTTGTTTCATTTAGTCTTCGGCAGGCAGCACTTTTATTATTTTAAATAAATTATTATTAAATATGAATTTTAATAAATTATAATAGTTATTCTTAAATAATTTATGAATTTTGATGAATTTCAGGAATTTAGAATAATATTTTAATAATTGGTTATTGGATGGGAATTTTCAATAATAGATTTGAAAATCAAAATTTTGGATCGACTTAATGGACTTCAATTTTTACGAAATTTGGATATATGAAATTTGATTTTACCAAGCCAATGATTTTGGGCTTAGACCCGAAATTTCGATTTTAATAAATTTTGAGCTCTAAGCCCTGATTTCCATGTTCAAATATGGAATATTTCATGATATTTATATATAAAAAAAAGTAAATTATTATTATATTCTTAATAATTTTTATTTTTATTTAAAATCTTTAATACATATATATTAAACAAAATAAGATTTTATCTCAAACTTTTTTTTATTCAAAAGTTTCTAAACATAATTTGTAAGCAATAAATTTTATATCTACCATTTTATTTCTCAATAAATAAAGAGAATGAGTAAATTATTAATAATTCCTTTAAACAATTAGAAATAACATTATTTTTTTTTGTTCTCTTTGCCCCATATGCCCCTTAGTGTTTGATTTATTTGGCCTCTTGGGCCCTTTATTATATTATGCATATGATAAATATTATATATGTATACTATATATATTGTATATAGTTACAATTGAAATTTTTTCTATAAAATAAAAAATAAAATTCATATTGCCTGAAGTTCAACGATAGGGTATAAATTTTTTTTGGGGGGTAGGGGGGGAGATGGTAGTGGAAAATCGTACGATGTAGGGTTTAATTGTTGAATTTTGACATAAAATTCAAGAAGAATTAAACCTTAAACTATAAAAAAAAATTAACCAAATTATTTAATATCGGAAGATAAAGATAAAGAATTTTTAAATTTAAAATTAAAAGTATTTTTGAAGAATTATTTATTTTAATTATTTTACTTTAAGTTAGATTAGATACTCATATTACTTTTAACATGAGCAAGTGAAAACAAAATTATAAATAAGAGTAATGTTTTTATAATTCTCAATATAATCTTATAATTAAAAAAAATAATGTTGAAATTATGATAGATTTTGATAAGTGTTTTTTAGATTGTTGGTGAATTAATTTACAATTGAATGACATCAGTTGTAATTTATATAAAAATTATAGTCTATTTTAAATTGTATAATCCTTTGACTAGTCAAAGGGTTTATAAATTTAATTTTTTTATATACAAATTTTTGAATAAATTTATATATTAATAAGGACTTATAATTTAATTATCCAGAAAATAATAATAATAATAAAGTAGGAGGAATGGGTGGACGTGGATCGCTAACAAACCAGCTCATACATGAATTTATAGCCTTGACCCAAATGAGAGAGCAAGTGGCCCAAATAAAAGGCAGCAGATATTGACCTTGCATAAAATTCAGGTGGATCATGGATCAAACTCAAGTCTCTTTCAATTGGGACTGGTTGTTTAGTTACAAGTAATTAGCAACGACAACTACCATAATAGCTTGACAGTTTTTCGAAAGGATAATATGTGCATTTCACATTGGTAGAATCCATCATATCACTCTTTTTTTATTTACCAAATTTCATTATGCATATATTATATATAATGAATATGGTTTATTCTTAAAATAAATCGACACTGTTGGTTTTTCTTGTCATTAAAAACTTATAAACGAGTACGTTATAGATGCAGATAGGAGTGAGAAATCTGAAACTGGTAGGCAGTCAGTCATGGGATCTGATGCGTGAAGGAGAAGCAGAGAAACAGGTTTTTTTCTTTTGTTAATTTTGTACCCTCCCACTTTTTCCCACTTCGTGTTGACGGCCTCTTATTTATGTTGTCTTGTAATTTTTAAGCAATATGTCGCTGTAGTATGGATTTTCAGCCTCTCAACAATGAAGAATTAGTAGTTCATATCTTCACTGAAAGACATGGGAGTTGTTTTTTAAGCTTTGTATTAGGTTCTTCTTATGTCGCTTTAGTGTGGATTTCTCGGCCTCTCGACGATGAAGACTTAACAGTTTATATCTTCACTGAAAGACCTGGTGAGTTGTTCTTTAAGCTTCGTATTAGATTCTTCTTGGTACTTTGCACTTTCATTTTTATTCTCTGATCTGCAAGGCATCATATCTACAGTTAGGTTGCATACTTGCATCATACCTAAGGTTTGGTTGCATTAATTGCACTGCACAAACCTAAAGAGAAGCCAAGCTCGAGCTCCAGAAGTTTTATTCAATATCAAACTCCCTTCTAGGGTTTCCAACCACATTTTATATATAGACCTAAATTTCGTCGATATAAACCCTGTAAAGTTTTCCAACGACGTCCTCGTCACTAACGTTACAAACACTTCCCAGGCCAAGTTAGTTATGAGATTTCATCGTTTTTCATAATTCTTGGCTTAGATAATTCAAAACACTTGCTCCTTAACTAAATGGAAAATCATGTCGCAAATATGGCTTATATTAATGCAAAACTTTTTTTTTTCTTCCTAGGGAGGAGGGTTTACTTGACCTGGCACGAAGGTAAAGGTGCCTTGTTGTGTTGACATGTGGCTGCTTTCGACCCCACTGGTAGTGCTTTATACGTTGGCGACACTACAAGAAAACTAGTCATTGAGAATAGGTGACTAAGTCACAATAACTTTTTTTGTGTCTTTTATTAATTATTACTCATATTTATTCAATATTTATTTTCATTTTAAAAATAACACAATTATTCGTGTCTAATATTTTTATTAGTGAACACCAACATACTATTAGACACGGGACTCGTACATAATACAAGTGGCATTACAAAAAAAGATGATTTTTGCGATATGTGCCTCATGTCGTGAAAGATAAAAATTGTGTCATAATTGCATTGTTGCGACAAAGATAGAAATTGGGATTCTAACCCACCCATAGAGTCATACCAAGCTTACTCCAAGTTTTGGGACCTGCCTCTACCACCCTTGGGGTGAAGGAGCCCAGAAGCCTACCATCGTGCTGGGACAGCCTCACAAACCTAGCTTTCATTCCTGCCGCCGCCTAAACAGGGGCTTGGGCTTTTTCCACTTTGTGTATCGCCTTCACAGCATCACTATTGAAAGGTTGGACCCTGTTGGTGAGAACAAACTTATTAACGACAGGCGACAATCACGACGAAGGCGACAATCTGAGTTCTGACCCAGCAGTGGGTGAGAATCTAGCCAGGCTATAGAATTAGAAGTTAGGGATTAAAGATCAAGTCGTTGTTGGACTTGGATCTTTTAGGAAATTGGTCCAACACTGAGTTCTGGTAAAGCTTGTAAAGATGAAATCTTGATTTTTATATGGAATTTAATCTTGTGATTTAAGGCATTCAAATTCCAAATTTTTTATTTTTTTAGAATCTCAAATTCCTATATTTAATTATCCAAATAAGAGAATTGATAAATTAGAAATTATGATTTTTTTTTTAGTAAATCTCATATTTTTCTCCCATTCAAACACACCCTTGTAAATTTTTGTTCGGATATGATGATTCACATTTCTCATTAGGCATGCATTTACACCAATAACGAGAAAGAAAACCAAAATTATTAATTATCAGAATTGAATTCTTAGGGTGTGTTTGGATGAGGAAAAAAATATGGGATTTACTAAAAAAAAATTAGAATTTTAAGTTTCTAATACATCAATTTTCTCGTGTGGATGCATAAATATAAGAATTTAAAATTCTAAGAAAATAATGAAAATCGAATTTGGATGTTACAAATTCCAAGTTAAAATTTCATATAAAAATGTGTTATTTTCAAAATTTTATCGAACATTAAATTACAAGTAAAAACTTCATTTTACTTTTATATTACCCAAACGTAAATTTTTATAAATTCTAGAAAACGAATTAATCCAAATACACCTTAATGAACCAAGAATCTATTCATTTACTCCCATAAAATATTTGAATAAAAAAACAAAAAGGAAGAACCAAAATCACATTTCATTACGACGCCAAATCAGAGACCGATAGAGATTTACAATGACAAGATGAAAATGGATCAGTTTTTGTGAAAAAAGCAATGAAAATTCATCGTTCTCTCCTAGCATGACACTATATATGTTACACTAACTTTTTGGGGGCACAAAATTATTTTCACCTTCTGGACGCTGCAGTTTTATTTACTCAAAATTTAACCAAACACGGCAAAGGACGAGGCAAACACAGAGGAAGAGGCAGAGCCCCGACGAGGAAAGGACCGTCCGTTTTTGGGGTGGAGGCGGCTCCTCCAATTAGAGATTGAGTAGGGTCGGCGCAGGGCGTGGAGGATTGGTGAGCATGTGAACAACTTCCCTCATTGTTGGTCTTGAGGAGCTCTCATCCTCGACGCACATCATGGCAATCTTGAAGAGGTGTACGACGCCTGCCAATGGGTACCCTGAGAGCCTGGAATCAACGACTGCCAGTACTGGTGCTGCATCCGATGGCTGAGATATCTCCGACGTTGTCTTCCTCACCCACCTTACTATGTCCACCCCGTCACCGAATTCACCCACTGGCCTCCTCCCGGCTATTAGCTCCAGCAGCACCACGCCAAAGCTGTACACGTCGCTCTTCTCGTCCACTTTTAGTGTGTAAGCATACTCTGTGCATACATACCAAACTCAAGGTCACTTGTTGGTACAAACTCACAACACTTACCATGAACATAAATAAACGAATCACGATTTCTGCAATTGAATTTCCACAAACAAAAATCATCTTCTTTCATGAAGATGATTTTTTGTGCTAATTATTTGACCTTAAAAATATTGTTATTTGCTAAGAACAAAGAGAAGCACATCATCAAAAGTTTATCAATGAAATAAACACTCAGTCTATCCTTTTAAATAAACCATTTTGAAATGCAACAAAAATATCTACACATTAACAATGACATATCCGTTTACTTGACCTGAAAGAAACAGCAAAAAAATGACATTTTTGGTTCTTATTTTATTTTTACCATAAAAAGAGATGATGTGAGGAGAGAATTTCCCATACCCGGGGCAATGTAACCATAGGAGCCAGCAATGGAGGACATGCACTCAGAGGCCCCGGCATCTTGCAAGAACTTGGCGAGCCCAAAATCGGCAACATGGGCCTCCAAATCCGAGTCCAGTAAAATATTATTGGACTTGACATCCCTGTGTATAATCAGCGGCGAACAGTCATGGTGGAGATAGCACAACCCCTTGGCGGCCTCAACGGCGATCCGATACCTCCTCTCCCACTGCAAATGCCCTCCCTTTGACCCATGCAGCAGCTCCCCGAGGCTACCATTGGGCATGTACTCGTACAACAACAGATTCGTGTCCTTGTTCGACACGTACCCCAACAGCCTGACTATATTCCGGTGCCGGATACGCCCCAGGGTTTTGATTTCCGCTGAAAAGCCGTGATCGTTGCAGTTGCGGCCCGTTCCTCTCCCTACAAGCCGTTTGATTGCCACGTCGACGCCGTCTGGCATGGACCCGCGGTAGACGACACCGGCGCCACCTTTGCCTATGATGTTCTCTTCTTTTAAACACTCGAGCACGTCCTCTGCTCTGAAATCGAGCCGTTGGAAGGCGGTGAGCCTCCACGCCCAGGATTTCTGGATCTTTCCTCTTCTCATTTTGTAAACCGTGATTAAAATAAATAACAGAGCTGTTGCGAGTCCGATTACTACGAGAGCGATCTTTGATGGACTCAAAACGCCGTGGCGTCCAAACGACGGGCACTGGGGGTGTCGTGGGGTGCAGAGATAGGGGTTTCCGGCAAACGATGTGTCGTTGAAGACCAGGAATTGACCGCCGGATGGGAGTTTGCCGATGAAATTGTTATTGGAGAGGTCCAGATTGGTGAGGCTGCTCATGAACCGAATTTCGGCGGGGATTTCGCCGGTGAGGTGGTTTCTTGAGAAATTGAGAATGCTTAGAATTTTTAGCTTGCCAATCCCTTTGGGAAATTTCCCAATCAAATTGTTTCCACTCAGATCAGCAGACGCTAGAGAGCAACAGTGAGAAATTGAATCCGGGATTTCACTGGTAAGGTTGTTGGCGCTGATGTTGATCTTCGATAGCAGTTTCAGTTCAAAGATTTCGCTTGGAATTTCGCCGGAGAATCTGTTCATCTCCAGGGAAAGAGTACGCAAGTTTTGAAGATTCCCAATCGCCGGTGGGATTTTTCCGGAAATCTGATTCGCAGAAAGCGTGAGAATTGCCAATGAGGCCCCAGAAATTTGCTGTGGAAGTTCCCCAGACAAGTAATTGTCGTTAAGCTCAATCATGCTGATGTCAGGCAAACTGAAAATCCCAGCAGGGATAGTCCCAGTGAGAGTATTTTTCATCATACGAATTTTGACGAGGGACTTGCACTGCCCGAGTTCTTCAGGTATGGGCCCAAAGAAGTGATTTTCCATCAGAATCACCGTCTTCAACCTCCCACCTTTACACAAATCCCGCGGAATCAATCCTGTGAGGTGGTTTCCGGTGACGTCGAGGTCCTTAAGCCTGCTGTTCCGACCGAGATTCTCCGGCAGCTCAAACGTAAAATTGTTCTCCCAAACCTGAAGCACCTCCAGATGAGGAAAATCACCGACGAACTTGGGAATTGGACCGTAAAGATTGTTCTTGTACAAATTGATGAGAGTGATGTTCTTCAGCTCCGAGAAGCTCTCTGGTATCACCCCGGTGAGTTCGTTGATGGAGAGATCAAGGGACATGAGGCTGACCAGTCCCGAGAGCTCAGGAGGAATACCACCGCTCAGGAAATTGATCTGTAAAAACAGAGTATGCAAATGTTTCAAAAGGCTGAGACTTGTGGGAATGGTGCCGGTCAGATTACAGTTACTCATGTCAAGCACTTGTAGAGAGCTCAAAAATCCCAACTCCGGCGGAATTCCGCCATCGTAGCTGTTGTAGTATCCAACGTACATTTCCTTGAGATTCTTCAAACGAGCGAGGGTGGAAGGGAACCTTCCACTTAGCGAGTTGCCGTTGAGGCCTAAATACTCCAAGCTCTGAATCTCCGAGTATCTCTCTGGAATTTCCCCAGTAAAGTAGTTCCCGCCTAGATGGAGACGCTTGAGATTTTTGAGATTGACGAGCTCAACAGGAAGCTTCCCTGTGAAATTGTTGTTGTAGGCGTCGAGGACTTCAAGCTTCGCCATTCTAAGCATGATTGTTCCGGGAAAGCTTCCCCTGAACACGTTGTTGGAGATGTTCAAAAGTCTGAGAGCGGTGAGGTTGGCCATCTCCCTCGGAAGCTTCCCGTTCAAGTTGTTCCCGGCTACTGTGAGGTTGACGAGCTTGTCGAGAAGCCCAATCTCTGCGGCGAGAGTGCCGAAGAGAGGCAGATTGGAGACATTGAGAGCAACGACTCTGGAATCCCGGTCGCATGAAACTCCGGAGAAAGAGCAGTGAGACGAGGACGGGTCCCAGTCGTCGAGGCCGGAACCTATAGGACCAATCATGGCGGCCTTGAGCTTCAACAGTGCGTGGAGGTCGCCATATCCACCACAGGCGGCGGAGGCGACGAGTAAAATGAAGAAACAAATTCGGAGACTTTCTCGGGAAGTTGAGATTACCATGTTAGTCACTATCTGGTTTGTTTTTTTTTTCTTTTTCTTTTCCGGTGGTTCTTCTTCGAGGTGGAGATTGTGTTTATCTGTATATATGCAAATGCCCAGAATCAAACAAGAATCTGCGTCAAAGTTGATTACTGATTAACCGGATAAATAATTGGAAAGCGAGCTTCATTGCGTCTTGCATGAGAGAACGCTCAATTCATTTCATGTCCTAGCTGAAAGGGCTAATGCTTTAGGGTCTGTCTACTAGGACTGGGCAGTTTTGGGGTGTGGGTGGGAAGAGGGAGTTTGTGTGGGCCCCCAACAGTGCGCTGCCAGCCAGTCCTCTCACGGTGGTAAAACGGATGGTTAGTTAAGCCTCTACCCAGTACCGTCTCTGTGTTTTTGTCTGGCTGTATATCCGTGCAGGTTAGACTCACTGCAGTAAACGTTAAAATTAACGGCGTTAAAGGTCTACGCTGCGGGGATCGGTTCGAATGCGATAGGTATGTTTTGACTTTTGACGGCGTCTGTCACATGCCAGAAGCCAGATACATGATAATTGTTGCTGGCTGCGGCAGTGCTCTCTTCTCTCATGTCAGCTTCACCTATTTGTACTTTGGCGTCCTAATTTTTCATTAATCCCCTTATTATCCGTAATTATATCCACCAATATCAATATCGAACGGATATATCGTTAGTTAAATTAATTGATATTTCGCTCTAAATATTAATATTGTTTACAGTTAATAAAAATGGCGAAAATTTGATCTAAAGATTAAAAAATTAAAAATAAAATTTTGAGAAAAATTTAAGTATTTAATAATGGTTATATATGACTAATAAAAATTATAAAATGACTTTAATATAATAACTATATGATGAATAATATGATATATTATAATTTTGCTGATAACTAATAATATAAAATTGTAAACATAAATATAAATTGAAATGAATTACTATAATATGATAGTGACGAATATGTATAAATTCTTAAATATAACTTAAATTAAAATAAAATTTTATTGATAATTTCGCTTTACAAATACTTTACTCGTTAAATTTCATTAAAAATAAATGGAGTGTCTACTAGATTCAAAATCATATTAGGCTCTATCTAATAATAATATATGTTAGTGAATAATAATAATAATAATAATAACAACAATAAAAGGCAAGAATTTTTTTCCCTAATAAAAAGGGATATCAGTCTATATTACTACTATAGTATTGGATACTTATCCAAATATTAATGCTGGAAACTTCAAAAAATTAAAAATAATGAGATTCGTGTAGAAGATATCAACATTTATTAATGCTGGAAACTTAAAAATAAAATAAAAAGTAAGAGATGCGTGTAGAAGGCTTTAGAAGCCGGCCTTTCATTTGAAAAATCTCAATCCATCCCATAAACCATTCCTTTCTCTGTGATTAAAAAAAAATCGTTCCACCCTTTCTTTATGTAAGACCTATGTCCTGAAGGGAACGATGAACAATCTCACATTCCTGCGAGGAAATGGTCTGGGAAGGGAATGGTGGTGTGCCTTAAAGGTGTAGACACACACCTATCTAGCATTAGGTTTTTTGAGAGCTCAGTGACTTTGGGGGGATTGGAACCCCAAAATTAAGCGAATTGAGGCTGGTGCAATTCCATGATGGGTGGCCCCCTGAGAAGTTGCACCGTGAGCTCCCGATAACAAAATCGTGAGGGTAAGGGTAAGGAGGCCTAAAGCGGACAATATCGTGCTAGATGAATCGGGACTTGACAGAGGAGGGTCGGGTCCTGACAGAATGGTATCAGAGTCAGACCCCAATCGGGAAGTGTGCCAGCGAGGACGCTAGACCCTAAGAGGGGTGGATTGTAAGACCCGTGTCCTGGAGAGAACGGTGAACAATCCCACATTCTTGCAATAGGGGAATGGTCTGGGAAGGGAATGGTGGTGTGCCTTACGCATATATTAAAATCAAAACTGTCAAACTCCTAAATTATCAATACAAGATTATTTATTCAAAAAATTAATGAATTAAAGATTGTTTAACTATTGATATGTATCAGCTAAACGAATTACTCATCATTATACAGATCTTAATTATTACAAAAACTTTTAATATTATTATCTTTGTAACTATATGATATATAAATAATTAGTTAGACAATAAATTGACTTTAATTACAAGTATATAATAACGATAATTTGATAAAGAAAATAAATAATATAAGGAGGTATGCAAAATTTGAGAAATACTAGTGGTTAGCATTTTCTTGACCAAAAAATGCAAAGTGGTTAGTATTTTTATATTTTGATTTACTTTTTTGTTGTTGCATAGCTTTTTGGAATTTTGTGATATAAATGCAGTTTTGTTTTTTTTTTTGGGCCAAAACTATGAACAATGGCAGATGTGGATGCTAACTTTCTGAAGAACTGAGGATCTGGGCTTGGGAGGCAATGGCTGGGCCCAGTGTAAAGACTGTCCATGTCTTTTCCCAGACGGTCAAATTTCCCTCTGACTCTCCTTGGCTGTGAGCTAAAAGTCTACTCTTGCTGCTTTCCTCCTGTCCTCTCTCTCTCTCTCTCTCTCTCTCGCTGTGTTTCTCTTTTGGTCCCTTTTACCAATATGGATTATGAATCCTTCGATCATGGGCATGGCCCTGCACCCTATATTGGTAATTTTCACATGTATCCAACCCCTATATACCATGTGGCTTGGGGCGAGTATAATACAAACGGTTATGTACAGATATTACGAATATTCAAATTCAAACTATTCAAAATTTCGTATGAGGATACAGTTTCAATTTTATAAAATTAGAAATTAAACTATTTCAAATTAAACAATTATTAATTGTTCGATTTTGATCGAAACAGTTTAAAATAATTTAGGTACGAAAAAATAGTGAGGATATAAAAAAAGAGTACACAAAATAACTGAATAATCAAGATTCAATGTTTTGCATATTAAGTTTATGGATGATTGAATTGCAAACATTACCAATATATTGAGATTTATCAAGCAAATACTACCACTCAATAATCTATTATTATATTTTTATCTATGTATATATATATTTATCTGGATATATTTTAGTATTCTTTTATTTTTATTATTTTTACTTTATATTAATAATAGATTTAAAAATTAATAAAAATTAAAATATTTCTTAGCGGCCCGTTTTAGATTTAACAGATTTTCAAAATAAAAATCCAAATCCAAACCGTTACTAATGGAAAAATTTGGATTCTCAAATCGTTTAACTGTTATCGGGTCAAATATAAATCATTAGATAAAAAACGATTTGAAATAAATCAGTTAGCGGTTTAACAGACTCATACCCACCCTTACATGTGGCCATTTCAAAATTTTGGAATCCCGTGAAATTTATTAAAATTAATTTTTGTAATCAAACTCAAGTATTTATATCCACTTTTAATCAATGATCTATCGTCGTATCACAAACAAAAAATAATGAACTATTTATTTATTTAATAAACATTTCTGCCATTAATTCATTTAGTTACGTACACTTGTATATTTGTTAAATGTTATAAAATTTAGAATTATTTGGATTAGGGATTTGTAAGTTATGGATATATTAGAGGTGTTTGGTGATAAATACTTGAATTTCAAAGATGTATTCTCAATTACTACAATTGACAAACTGCCAAAAATTTCGAAGTCTAAACTCGCCTTGCAAGCTGAATCTAAGTAGGGATAAGCCAATCCTTCAGGTGTGAGAACAACACATACTATTTATAGTCGAGTTTATAACCCGACAAGAAACTAGTTCACTTCTACTGTGAGAACATCTCGTAGTATTTAAAGTTGTGATTAGTCCACATTTCAGGCGTGAGAACACCTCGTACTATTTAAAGTTAAGTTCATAATCCGACGCGAAACTATATCATTTCGGGTGTGAGAGCATTTTGTAGTATTTAAAACATGGATTAATACACCCTTTAAACACCTCGTAGTATTTAAAGTTGAGTTTATAATCTGAAACGAAACTTGACCCGACACAATTTATATCTCTTCAAATGTGAAAACATCTCGTTGTATTTAAAATCGACTCTATAACCTAATACCAAAGTAGACCCAATTGCCAACTCTCCCCTTGTATTTCTTTGAATTATTATGAGTTGGGGGTGTTTTTTAAACACAACGAGTTGTAGTTAAGAACTCGTAGACTTTGCTTACATGTTTTTTATTTGAAGACTTTATACCAAAGGTTGGTAAAGCTTTTGTGGATATGGAGCTCTTTTTGGTGATATATATGCTAAAAAGGAAGTGATATTCTTGTGGAAACAAGTGGAGGAGTGACTATATGTTCGTAAGAAGTATTTAGATTATTAAAAATCGGGCAGCATAATGATTTGATAGCCGCACAAAATTGGTGACAACAAAGACATAGGCATTGATTCTTTCTTTGATATTTTTTCTTCGAGCTTTGGAGAGGAGAACAGATTCATATTCGCAAATAGATCATGCCTTAGTGGGTGCGGCTTCTTAATTACACCAATTACACAAGAATCTTTGAAGGGGGTGTGTTGGAGAATAAAGGAAGAATCTTTTAGGGCTATTAGTTGACCTAAACCAATCAAAACCCTTTTAAGAATGTTTTAAGAAAGTAGAAGCATTTGTACTTAATGCACATTTTAGGGGATTATAAAATTTGGCCCGTATAATAGAGTAGATAATTTCAATCACAATTCGATAAATAATTTGAAATTTGTTATCATTCGTTTGTTAAACAGATGGATTTCAGTTTAACCTACATAATGATCTCTTACCTATTTCAGTAAGATATATTACATAATTTATTGGGCAAATTATATTTTACGATCCTATAATTTACACCAGATAACATGGTTACACTGCGCTGATTTGGAGCCTTTTGTCATTTTTTCTATTTTCTCTTTATTTTTTGTGATAATGTTAAGTGTATAAGTCTCATTGATTAACTATTTTTTTTTATTCATTTGAAGATTGTAATGGTCAATTTACATCAAATAGTTACATTTTAAAATAATAGTTACTAACCAATTAAAAATTTTCTCAAATCTCTCACATTTTGATATTTTTAGATGCATTTTAAAATCTAAAATCCTACCAATTTAGCATAAAATAATTAATTATGGAGACCCATATACTCCACATCAGCACTTAATTAAAGAGAAAACGAAAAACTTGACAGAAAGTTCAAGGTGTAAGTTTTTTAAAAGTATAAGGTAGTAAAACTGTAAAACGAAACATTTTAAAATACGTGTGTGTTTATGTTATTTGGTGTAAACATAGAGTAGCAATTAGAAGGTTAAGCAGTTTAGGTAGGTTGAAAAGATCGAAGTTTGCCCAATCTGACTTATTTTAAAACGGGTTACGTACATAGTTATAAAAAAAAAATACTCGATTCCCTAACTTGTTAAGTTCAAATTACATATTCTTAATACAATTATTATACCGGCCATATATGAACTAACCGTATTTAGATAAAATAAAAGTAATGAAACGCCTTATCCCATTACTGGTTTTGAATATATCTCGAATTTTTGTAATCTACTAATGCAAAGCGTTTACTTATGCGAACCAAGTTTTGGTGTCAACCGGTCAACCCCTGTAGTATCAATTGTTGTGATTTATATCCATTTTACAAGTGATTTTTGTCGCATGAAAAATGATGGTTGGGACCTAAAGGAAATTGAGGCATGGTTGGTTGTGGTAGAAGACAACCCCACCACACAATTGGTCACAACTAAGTCAGAGGTTCATCTTGCCACCCTTTTGCTGGAAAATTTTGATATGTATGTATATATATATATATATATATATATATGAAAGTGAAGCACCAACTAAAAGAGTATCTACATTCGATTCTTTAAATATAACTTAATTTTTTTTTAAAAAAATATTAACATAGTCTTGCATTAGACTTTTTATATTTAATTTTATTTTTGTTCAAATGAACGGTATTTCGTATTTAACTATATATTGCTAGTATTTTTCGAGAATCTACTCAACGGTTATTCTGATGTTTTAAGTCAAATTTGAAGAGTCTGTTCAAGATGCTTTGAGAACTTTTAGTCAAATTTTCGTTTCTCATTTTGATAGTAATATTTTAAAAAATTAAAAAATTATTAATAATGGCTCCCTAATTTAAAATCAAAATTGATCAAATTTATAAAGAACTTGGCAAAGAACCTCTAAAAGCCCTAATGTATTATTCTTCATACAAAATAATAGTTTTTTTGTAAATAATATAGGGATATATTAATTATTTAGAACAAATTTACACCATGTATTGTACATGGACAAATAATTTAAATAAGAAATTCGACTTCCACTTTTTATTTAGGAAATAAGAAATTTCTTTCTTTTTTTTGGGATAACTTCAAGAAAGAGTTCGGCTCTTAGCTCCGGGCCAAAATATGTCCATGACTCTCATTATGGATGTAGACCAACTTTTGCCAAATTTTCTTACCATTTAAGTTTGTAGCCCATGGTTGGAGCCTTGGAGAACGGAGATGGCATGAGGGAAAGAAGCCACCGGACAATTTGCGAACACATTCAGATTTCAGAGGGCGTGTTTGAGTGCAGTGAGGTCCGTACAAGCGCACGCGACATGTTTGACTGATTGCTCCCAACGGAGCCATGAGGAGGCAAACCTTCCAATCTGTCTCTCCTCTTTAATTTGTTCCAAAAACAAAGTCACGGGATTCTCCAATCTCATCAACAAAAAAAAAAACAAAAATTTACTTTTCCATGCAAAGGCATAACACATCCACAACATGATTTACTCAAAAATGACTTAATTAATCGTCAACGCTTTGAAACAACGGATAATTCACACTCATTATATCCCGATAAAAAGATTGACATCTCAATTACGTATTATTCGTGATAAATTATTTCAGTCGACATGATCACATAAATCATTTTGTTTAAAGTACAATATTTTCGATGAGAACAAAAAAAAAATCCGAAATATCTCATAAAATTTTACATATTTGAATTGCCTTATAGTAAACGAACATGACTCTTCTAACTTGAATTAATTTTTAAAGTTCCCAATCTCTAATTAATATTACGCTTACACCTTAATGCATAAAATATAACTGAGAAATAAATTTATTTTAATTGTTGAGTCAAGTCGAGAAAGTGAGAATCCCCGTCCTGAAAATAATAAAACATGTTAAAATGAATTTCTAATTAATATTAGGCTTGTTCTTTCTTTACTTCATATCAAATTTTACTGTTGAATAATTAATTTCCACACCAAAAATATTGAAAAATGAAAGATTATATGTATAAATTAAACTTGAGATATTTTTATGTATAAATAGGGATAAAAATATGGAATTAATGCCCATAATTAAATACCTTCAAATTCAAATATGTCCATTTGAGTCGGTCGGTCTTACAAATTGTAATGATTCGGTATGAATTGAGAGAAGGGAGCATTAGAAGAAACCTATAAAGAATAAACAGCAATGATGAACTACTTTTACTTATTTTGCTAAATGAAAGCCTGCAGACTTTCTTTCTTTCTTCCTTGTCAATTTTCATGGCCTGCGGAAAAGCTGATTTCATCTCCTGCCATTCAGAAGGATAACTTTTTCAAGATCGCAATCATCATCAGATCAAATCAAATCAAATAGGAGTGTAAACTCGGCAAAACGTCACATCCTCGGTTTTTTTTTTTAAATGTGGGCCATTTTACGGCCCAATTTTCTTTACATAGAAGGAATGAATAATGGGCCACAACAATTAGATACTGAACTATTCAATCCAGTTCATAGCTCTATTGGAAATTGGTCTCTTAAGAACAAAGTTTGATGTTGCAAACAATGGAAGCCCCGAATCTAAACCAAAAGCCCAAAGAGGCAAAGGCTCACAAATCCAACTGTTCGCTACCCAACAAGGATAAACTGTTGGTAGGGATAAATCATGCGTACTCGGGGCTGCAATGGAATAGTGGATCATGGCATATTGGATTCATCTCGTGTTATAAATTCTACTTTATTTAAATATATTCAACTTAATTTCGATCTATTAATAAATCAAGTAACTCGTATAATCCATTTAATAAAAATATTATATTCGAAACTCAATTAATTTATTATCTATTTAATATATTTAAATTTTAATATGTATATATGTAGGTAAATTGATAGATATATGAGTTAATGATCGATACACTTACTAAATAAATTAATATATCGGTCATTATATGAATTGAAGAGATTGACTTGAAATTTATCCATTAAACAAGTTATAAATCATTATAAGGGATAATATGTTGAAAGAATTTAATGGTAGACAAACACATATCAACTTTGGACATTTTTGCCCATTTATACCTGATCGATTGATCGTCGATCTCTGCATCAGCAACCTCGAGCCGATCATATCGATGTCCTCCATTAATTTCAGCATGATTGAGTTCGAGTTGATCGAAGCTGTTCGTTCTTGAATCAATCAGATGGTGGTGTTTTTCAAATCTGCATGTTCTGTTAATGGTAGAAGTAACTTTCGTTTTTTCTGGTCACAATTGTGTTGCATGTCAATACTTGTTAAAAAGACATTTCCTTCTTTCAACATGGCCCTCCCCGAAACCATCTTCATATTCATGAAAGGATCTGCTCCTGTCTGAAACAAAAATTTTAAATCCCAAAAATACCCTCAATCCAATAATAAATAAGAAAATAGTGTCAGATAAGAAATAAACTCCACATGTCAATCGTATGATAAAATTGATTGTTGCTTATACTTTTATCTTGATTCCTTATTTTTATTTTTTTCATAATTCGAGCTCCAAACTCCGAGATATATATATATATATATAAATATAAAATATACATATACATATATATATAAATATATGTATGTGATGATCATCTTGAGCTAGTAAGTGTCGCTTTTGATGACGGCAACAAATGGCAAAGGCTCCACCGGGAATTGAAACCACCCATATTTGTACATGTCGACTTCATATATGTATCGTGTTCCCGCACCTTGATCGACCGGCCACTAATATAGTAATATCCAAGATCTACGACGGACGATAGTCAACCCTCCATATCAAGCTGGGTTTCCGGCGAATTGAATAAGCTCGTCACAAATGTCTGGAGAATCTTCTAGAGAACTTTATAGTTTATAATGATCCGTGATTTTGGATTTTTTTTTCAGAGGAAATTGGCTTCAGCTCTTCTACGGTGGTTTTACACCATCAGCTCTTTTGTCAACTTCAGGTCTCTGACACGGTCGTACCCATGCGGCCACGCCCTACATGACCTAAGAAAGGAAGCAATATTTAGAAAGGAGTTAATTAAAATTACTTAATTTACAATTTGACCAATATTAATCTTTTAAGGCACCGACCTTTTGATTGTTTGTGATATTGTAATCGATAGTCCCTTATGTCTTGAGTCAGCAAACAAATATTTTACTTTGTTATTAACAAATTTTTTATTTACACGTACGATCGCTTGGATATTATGTAAGCAAAAAGCATGTGTGCTATATATATATATATACACAGAGAGAGAAGCGAGAAGAAATCTTATAATAACATATAATTGTTATTGGTGGTCGGTGCATGGAAATAGGATCTAAATCCCGATCGATTATTTAAATATAATAGTCAGAATTTAATTTGAATTATTTTTTTTTATTTTTAATATAACTAATGTATTCGATCAAAATATAATTTATATACATTGATTTATCCGACGAAGATCTTGTCAAATCCCTAGAGAATCATAACCCTTCGCCATTACGTCAGACACGCTTTGTATGATTTAGAATTACGTATACTATGTATATAGAAGATTCATTATCCTAAATAATTAAACCTAAATTAATTCATTAAGAAAAGTATTTGTATCATTAGGAATTTTCTTTTTTCACTTAATTTTAATTTATGAATTTTTTTTTGTACATAATAAACTTTTCATATATGTATATCCTAATTAGTACTATTCATTTTCTACATTATTTATTTAATTATAGCATTAATAATTATTGGTATTTTAAAGTGAATTATCTATTTAATTGATGTGTACCAATAATAAAAAATATTCAATCTAAATGATTCAACAGTTGTATTGTAACAACCCGTCCCGAGAATTGGGATTAGTAGAGTGATTAAGGTGTGATTAGTAAGGTTAATCAGGGGTTAGGTGGTCCCGAGGGGTCCGGGAACCTAGAATGACGATTTTGCCCACTGCTTCGGGCAAAAATGTTGACTTTTATGTCGGGTGGTCAATTGGGGATTGACCAGTGACCGGAACGTAGTTGAGGTTGTCACGAATCCATAGGCTGGTGGCACGCCCGATTCCGACATCCGAGGAGGAAGTTGTGATGTTCGGAAGGTCGAGGGTATTATCGGAATTTTGGTAAAATAGGGGGGAAAAGTTGACTTTTTGTATAATTGGGTTTTGGTAGGTTGACCTAGGATGGTTAGATAGTTCTTGTCGTCCTGAGTTCGATGACAGGCGGCACGTGTTCATCGGACTTACGAGGCGAAGGTTACGGGTCTAGGAAGTTTCGGTAGAACCGTAAAAATGTGTTAAACAGAAGGGTATTTTAGTCTTTTTGGGTTTATGGGGATTTGTGCAGAGAGAAAAGAATGGACGGCTGGGGTTTAAACAGATGGGATATAAATTGAAGGGATGGTGACACGTGTTGAAGGACTAGAGGATTCTGGTGGAATCCTGTGTGTTCACGGTTCCAATTACTTAGGTGAGCCCGTGTGTGATCGTGTGTGTGGTTCTTCGACAAACACAGAGAAACAGAGTGTGAGAATTGAGGGGAATTGATCGATCTGGGTGCAAGGGTGAGTGATTAGCGAGTTGTGAGAGTGACAGTGAGGCAAGGCGGAGCTGGTGGCCGTGAATTTGTGGTGCAATCGTGCACAGCGGCACGGCGGAGGTGTGGAGGAATTTTGGGGGGAAACAGGGAGCTGTGAGGATGAGGTGGTGGCTACGCCGTGAGGCGAGGCAAACCAAGGCCAGGGGAGGCTGAGGAGACTGCAAGGAGTCCAACGACCACCGTGGTAGGCGGCAGTGCGCACGGCGGAGCTGCAATCGAAGGGTAAGGCTTCTTTGCTCTGTTTTGCCGTGAAAATTCAATTTGAAAGTCGTGAGTCTAGGGCTAGAGTCGAGGGAGTTGGAGGTTAGGGTGAGACTCCTGAGGGTCCTAGGAATCGGTTGAGTGTGCTGCCGTGATGGGTGGTGCACGGTGGTGGAGGGCACGACGGAGGGACCTTCAGTACTCTGTTTTGGCCGTGGGTTCAAACGGCGAGTCGTGTAGGTAGGGGCTGAGTCGACGGTATAGGAGTGCTGGTCTAAGTTCAGTGAGGTCTTAGGGACCGTCTGGTGTCACCACCGTGACGGGAGGTGACCGGAGTTGAGGAGTCGTGAAACAGGGGGACATTTAGCCGTCTGGTTTTGAGCTTAGTCGACGGGCTAGGGGCAGTGTCGAGGTGAACGGAGTTGGGGATTTGATTCGTGGTGTCTGGACGAAGCTGCTGGTGAAGGAAGGGATCGAATTGGTGGCCGGATGACAGGACCCGTCCCAACTGGACGTCAAAAACCGTACCCGGTCCTGCTCCCGTCTGACAAGTCAACTAAAGGTCCGAAACTCCCCTTCAGTGCTTGCCAGACAAGGGATGTTTGCGCGGATTTCTGCTGCTGTCACTGCCTCACGATCAGTCCCGAACGTCGTACCACGGCCTGGAGGGTCACAAAACAGAAATGGTGTGAGTGGACAAAAATGACCTCTTATAAAAACATTTATCAAAATACAATCTTACCCTCCAGTTTTCACAAACTTGCATGCATATCGTAAAACATGAGTGACCGATAAAATTAAAACATATTTTCCCATGGTCCATAAAACTCATGTTCACCAAATCAGTTCATGTTATGCAACATCAAATCCCGGCTCTCAGGCCAAAACATGTGAAAACATAATCACCTGGCCACAAGGACCAAAAACCCGTACTCAATACCAGTACAACATCACAATCAATACCAATCAGCATTACTTACCAGTGCACAATAAATATATCAATCCAATAAATCCGCACTACTCACGAGTGCATAAAATATCACCAATCACATCTGCACTACTCACAAGTGCACAATCAATCAAACTGCACTACTCACAAGTGCTGCACTACGCGTAGGCCAATATCCAGTCACTCTCTCGGGAATAAACACCTCTGGGCTCAACCCCCTCGGGCTCAGTCACCTCTGGGCGAACACATCCCCAGGATCAGACACCTCCGAGTGGTACATCCAGGCTCAGTATCATCCGAGAAGCTGACTACCATAGGATCAACTCCCGATCCTACAATCACATCCCCCAAGCTCCGGTCGTCTGGGTAATCCCCCAAGCACCGACCGTCTGGGAATATCACAATCACAATGAAAACCATCCCGGGAATTACATCCCAAAACATTTCAATCAAATCTTGACTTCATACCAAGTCAAGGTCATTCTCAACTGGGTCTCAAGCCCAAAATACCTTTTACACATAACCCGTTAAAATCACATTTAAATCAATAAAATAATCCGGAAATCATCATTGACTCACCAACCAAGTCAAAACATCATTTTAGAAATCATTTAGACTTCGGGCCTAGCCCAAAACATCATTTGCACGTTCCTCGTAAAACGTGCCCGAAAGACTGATTAAAATAATCATAAAATCCCAATAAATCATTAATTTCACAATTTCACAAATGACTCCAAATCCGAGTCAAAATCATTATTCACTTGGGTTCTCATGCCCAAAATAACATTATCACGCAAATCCATGCGTTGCAACATCCGTTGCCATTTTCACGTAAATCCACAAAGTCAATCACTGACTCATAACCCGGGTCCAATTATCATTTTCAATCCATGACTCAATAATCCGAGTCCAACCATTATTTTCAATCAATTTCAATCCCGGACTCATAAACCAAGTCCAAACATCATTTTTACCATATTTCGTAATTTCTCGAAAATCGCTCAAAATAATAATATAATAATCATAAAACCGAGAAATTACCGGATTGAAACACAAATCATGCCCAAGCATATAAAATCATATAATAAGGCATTTAAATCATATATGCATGCATCACGGTTAGAAAACAAAGTCCACTCACACACACCGTCCAAAACGGTCCGTTTCCGAGCTGCACGTTTTTCCGTAAAATCTGGAAATCACAACTCCTGTCCAAAATCATTATAGAGGGTTACTAACATCTCAAAATACATCATATAATTTTCCCCAATTTTTCCGGGATTTAAATACGTATTTTTAACGTAATACAAAACTTCGGATACGCGGAACATTAACGAAACAATATTCGATTTCCCCGAAACCAACGTCAAAATGTTCGTTACACTAAGAGGATCAAAAGTCATGTTGACCTCACCTTGAGACTAGGCCGGACGCGCCCTCACGCGCCGCCGTGAGTGGCTGCGCGTGAAATCCACGCGCCTGCTACAGTGTCACCGTCCCAACCCGTTTGTCTGGTAAACGGGTCGTTTAACCCGCGATCAGACCCGGTTTCAATCCTATCAATTCGACACTGAATTCATCAATTGAGCATTCAAACAGCTTCGAATTAAGTTCAATTTAAGATCTGTGGACACAATTACAATCGAACTTACCTCAAACCTCATGATCACAGTTGATCATTCGAAGAACACCCCGCACACTGTTCATCCTCAGAACTCCCTCAATTTCAATCGATTTCTCTCAATTGATGCAACCAGAAGCTTCAGTGGATTCAGGTAAACTCTTTCCCCATCTCAATTGCATCAATTCATAGCTCAAACGCCACGACTCAAACTCGATTCTTCGTCACTGTGCAACTATGGAGTTCAGTCAATTTCAATCAGTTTCTTCCAATTGATGGATCCAGAAGCATCGTGGGATCCTCAGGAACACAATCCCCACATCAATTACACCGTTTGATCGCTCCAAGATCACGACACAGCCTCGATTTCTCTCACTGTTACCAAACCCGTTCAGAGCCAAATGAGCCTCAATTCATCTCGTTTTTGATTTGAAACAACTCGTCTCAACCTCAGGAAGCTGAATGTGAGCTTCAATTTGATCCTCACGACCCCTCACTCGACATTTGAATTTCCCCCCAATTTTCTAAATTTTCGATTTTGATTTCATCCTCCCTCACTCTGTCCCGTGTGTTTCTCTCAATTAATACAATCTTCAAGTCTCACAATTCCCTCAATTCTGCCACAAGAAGGCAGCCAAGTCCCCCAGCTCACACACTCCATAGATGTAGTTCACGGTATAAGGAAATATGGAGGAAAAGGAAGAGAAAATGGAGGACAAGGATGATTAGGGATGATGATGATGTTGTAATGATGGTGTTGGGAGGGAAACATGGACCAGATTTCAGGGGATGGGTGACACTTGTCACTCATCCGAATGTGCACAGTCACCGGGTACTGTTCATATTAAAATATTATTTTAATCCCGGTTCGTTCGGTTAATCGAGCCCGATTCCGTGACCATAACTTCGTCGTCGAATCTCCGATTTCAGCATGCCGCCTGTCGTTGGATTCGTATCGACGAGACCTACGTAACGGTCCTTGGCCCTCGTCCATCGGACCTCCCGATCAAAAGGTCAACATTTGGCCCCTACTATGCCAAATTACCAAAATACCCCTCATCATCCGATCATCATAACTTTCACTACGAATGTCGGAATCGAACGTGCCACCTGTCTATGAACTCGTGACGTCCCGAACTACGTCACAGTCATCGGTCAAAGTCCGTTTGACCGCCCGAACTAAAAGTCAACATTTTGCCCACACTAGGGGCAAAACGGTCATTTTGCACGTTTCGTCCGATTTCACTCAACTAATCCCCGATTAGTCATTCTAAATCATAATTAATTAATATTCAATCCCGATATTCGGGACGGGTCATTACACCGGACGGCGGAGATCAAGTCTCGCCGGTTCAGCCTGCGACGGCCGGTTCAGCACAGGTTGAAGGTGGTACTGTAGCTGGCGCGTGGGGCCACGCGCAGCCACTTTGGGCGGCGCGTGGAGGCGCGTGCGGCGGTTCTGGGAGAAACAGTCAACTTGACTTTTGGTCTAGGAGTTGTGTTGAGTTTAATGGAGTTGGTTTCGGGTTAATCGGAAGTTGTTTGAGTTTAGTTCCGCGAGGGTGAAGGTTTAGGGTCCCGGGGTTCTAGGTCTTCGGTTCGGGGATTTTTGAGGAAATTTAGGAGAGTGTTGGTAGATGTATTAGTGACGTAATTTGATGGTGTTTGACAGGATCGGGATTTCCCGAGGAAGCCGAGGAACGGGCTGGACGTTCGGGACGCGAGTAGGGCTCAGTACTGTGAGTGGACCTCTTCTCTAAACTCGAGCATGCATAACTGTTTTCTATAATTGTCTTATGGTTTTTAATCATGATTTTATGTTTATCGAATATGTTTGGTTGGTTTTACATTATTACACGTTTTTCGAGGAAATTGGTTTTTAGCACGTTTTACGAGGAATGGTTGGTTTCTGGAATATATGCTATGGTTTTGGGATTTCAAATGATAAGTGGTTTTCAATGGTTATAAGTGGGTTTTGGAACATGATTTCAATGATCAAGGTTTGTGGTTTTAGAAACGGATTTTGGAAATGGAAGTTGGTTTTAAAGTTGAAACGTGGGATTTCCGGATTTGGGTTCGGAATGACGGTTCTGAATGCCGGGAAGGGCATCGGACTAGTGATTTCGGATTCGGGTTTGGATGTGGATTGGTAAATGGTTTTCAAATGGTTTTGGGATTGGATTTGCTGGATCTGGATATTGGGTTTAAAGACTCGGATATGATTAAGGCCTGGATTGAGTTTAAAGACTCGGGAGTTTAAAGACTCGGATAGGTCCAGCAGGTTTGATCGGGAAAATGATGATTTGGTGTTTATGGTTTTGATACGGTTTCTGATACTCATGTTATGGTTTCTTATGATATTTTGTAGTGTTTCTGTTTCTTATGATGTTTTATAATGATTAGTTTATAACTGTGTTCATAACTGTTGGTTATGCATGTGGTTTTAAATGGAGGGTTAAACTCGGTTTTCATATAAAGTGGTTTTGAATTTTTGTACTTTCTGGTCCACTCACATTTTCTGTTTTAAATTGCCCTCCAGGTTGTGGAGCTAGCGCGGGGTCTTGACGTCGAGGCAGAGTCTGAGGCATAGAAGTGACGTGAGGGATCCTAGAAGAGTTTAAAGGCTTCTGTGTGCGTGTACTTTATCGGTTTTTATTTTCCTTGTAATGTAGTGCTATGCTCTGTAAACGATAAGGTTGGGATATTTTGTAATTACTCCTGCGTCTGACTGGGTTCGAGTGAGTTTTACTTGAGTTTTGTGTCGGGGAGTCAGACGGGAGCGGGATTTACCTCGGGTTTCGGGGTGAAACCGGGGTGGGTCCTGACATGTATAGTTTTGATTATAAATATATATAAAAAATTCAATAAACGAAAAATATATATATATATATAACAAAGAGATCGATTGGAGATATATGTATTATTCATCAAGCATTATTAGGAAATTATGTATATATATACCAAGTGCAGCATTCATGTGTGACGAAATTTGGTTCGTCCAACGAAATGACTTAATGCATATCGTTATTTCTCGTGTTGTATTCATTTTCGTTATGGTAACTTCCCCAAAATTAATACGAAACATACTTCAAAAAATTGGAGATGATGATAGGTATTGACCTAAAAGGCAAAAAATCAAAGCATCTTATAATCATTTTGTTTCCAACAAATAATTTTGATTTGCGGATGAACAACATGATGATCGGCAATAATGGTGATGGTAGGTAGGTCAAGAAATAAAGATGTAATGAAATAAAAGAAGATTATATGATCGATGGACATGCACCACTCATATTCCTTTTTGTAAAATGTATTCTCTAAAGAAAGCATGCACTCATTAATTTGCCAGTACGTAGTTGCCCTCAAGGGGGCCAAGCTAGGTCGACAGCCATTATATACTGCTGCTTTATATTCACATTTCTGTCTAATATTTAACATTTACAGAAGCCAAAAAAACTTAAATTATAGAAGTCCTATAATTGTTTGAAATTAAATTTCATTTTATTATACTCTAGATGATGAAAGTGATAAATTAATAAAAATAAAAAAAGACCAATTTTTCTTATCAATAAATATATTCTTTATAGGAATTGGATGCTTAGAGTGGTAATTCATGATAATTTTAATACCGTGTCGTCTTTTCGTGTGAATTTTTAATTCGATTTTGACGATATTAGGTGAATTTCATTGATTAAAAAAATGCTTAATTTATGCAAAAAAAAAAAAAACCTAATAATCATGTAATACAATACAATATAAACTACTTAAATTGCAACAAGTTCTCCTCATATGTCGATAATATATATATATCATATGATTCAAAAAAAATTCTTATCATTCCACTTAATTTTTGGATACAATGATATTATGAAAAGAGAGATTACATAATTACAAATTAAATATGCATTGGGTATCGATCTAATCATTTATAAGAATCGAACTCGAAGACTCACACATAACGACTAGGCCATAGCCAGGCATAGACCCATGCTACTTTGGGGTGAGCTATGACTGCCGTCCATCTCAAACGTGAGAAAATAGGGAAAAATTAAAATGATTTTTTTATTAAATTTCTATTAAATACTATTTTACGAGAAAAATTGTCTTTAAATCAATTCATCTTTATTTTCAATCCTAAGTTCAACAAACATTTATTTTCAATATTGAATTCGTGCCTAACCATAATGCCATGTGGCATTATCGTCCCTCTTATGTGTGTATTGAACAAATTAATAAAGTAAACTATATAAGTTAACATTACATACAAATTTCTTTTGGGCTGATCATTAATTTCGAGTAGACTATAATACAGCGAGACTCTTGCATGCCGTTCTTCCTATATCTACACATATTATTAAAACCCATTGAATTCGTGAGAATTCAAGTCCTTCTATTCTCAAGACGACCTAATTGGCTTACGGATTACGAATTTTTTTATATTTGAACATTATATTTTTCATTTATTTAAACGCCATATATATTTATATACATATATATATACGTAGATGTACTCGTACAGTCGTACGTAGTCATATACACGGTCATGCATGGCTGTGTTGCAGGTAAGTGTAGTAGTCTCATTTGTCCCGCGCTTAGCGTGTAAATATAAATAATTGACAATCGAGTCATATTTGCCAAACCAAAATAACTTTCGGTGGTAATTAAAATTCAGCTGTCTCCTACTCGATCTCCTACTACTCCTAACTATCTAGCCGCTGAATCTGTATTTTTTATTTTTTATTTATATGAAAAATGAAAGAATTGTTAGGAATAAATTTTAAATATTTGAAATAATAATTTATTTATTATTTATCTTATTCATGAAATTAAGCGGTAAATTTTAATGTTATTGATTTTTCTCGACGATTTAGATTATATAATGAAAACGGCTAATTAAATGATAATAATATAATACATCAATTCGTCAAATGTTTTAGAAATCGCTGAAATGAGGCCACGTATGTGGTAGCCGGTAGCGATATCCCATCGCTGAAATTTTAAATTTTGAAAATTATAACCAAAAACAACTTTGGCTAAAAAAATATGTAATTTATTCTTTATATGTAACAATATTTTACTCGTGTTGAATTATACCCCTAATTCATAAGCATCAATATTTGTAGATTATAATATTTTTAATACAATAATATTGAGTAAAAGAATTACATTATGCAAGATAATTATAACAACTTCGCATTTTATAAAAATTAACTCTAAATTTATCGTATAACATAGTGAGTGAAAAAAATATATATTTATAAATCGTATTACTTACTAAATAATAAGGGTGGTAATTTTTGACACGACTCGAAACCCGTACGAAATTTATCCGGGTCAACCCGCACGATTAAAATTTCGGGTCGTTTTCGGATCAACCCGTTATGACCCGTTTATCAAACGGGTGGGTTTCGGATCAACCTGTTAACCCATATAATGACCTGTTAACCCGTTTAATAAATGGGTAAATTTCAGGTTAACAGGTTAACCTGCATATTGGCTTATATATTGACCCATTTAATAAACGTATCATTACTAACTCATATATCTACCCATTTACCTATCTAAATATCTATTAAATTTTATAATTTAAATAGGTTAAACATGTTAAACGGGTCAAACGAGTCAAACATGTTATAAGTTAATTGAATTTTGAGTATGACATGTTTATTAAAAGGGTTAAACGGGGTCATTAACAGGTCGGGTTCGAGTTGGACATTCTTGACAAGATTATTAAACGGATCGGATTCAAATTAGACATAAATGAATAAAATAAAATTAATAACAAGATACGAACCCGATAAGACACGACTCATTGACATCCCTACTAAATAACCCGCAATCCCTAATTTTCAGATCAAAATATTAGTCTACTGTTATTTTAATAAAGTTGCCATCACTCCCCTAGTCGCTTCCCTTCCCTTCCCTGCAGGTGAGGTCACAGAGATAATTATAAAACAAGGCTGGGACCGACCGAGTTGAAAACGTGTGTGGCTAGGATTCGTCGGGTCCCTATCAGCCCATACCAATTACGACGGACCCCGAGGGCTATAGCAACGGTCACAATCTCCCCGAGGGCTATATCAACGGTCACAATCTCCCCAACGGCTATAACCAATTGCCTAATCCAACGGTGAACAACGAACTGGCGGTTGCCGCCCTACAGTGCCCACGGTCGTGGACCAACAGCTAGAGACGACTGCAGCTCTTGTCCGTTGTCCGTCCTTTACGGCTTTACCACTAATTCTAAAACTATTTTATAAAATTATTAAAATAAAAATAAAAATAAAAAAAATGAATAAAGTAGCCGTTGGAGCTTTCGCCTTCCCTCTATAAAAAGGAGGCTGAGGTACAGAGCAATAAGTTCCAACATATTTATTTACTCATATTATCATTTCTCCAGTTTCAATTAAATATTTATAGTTCTAACTGAAATTTAAAAAATTCTAAATTTCCTGTATATGATTTGCAAATTTTAAAGCATTAATCAAGAAAAGTCCTTGTGTTTTTTTTTAAAAAAAATTTGATATTAACCTTTTTGATCTAAATCTTTTTTTGTTCAAATTAAATTCCTGTTAAGTAAATATCACAAATTAGAGCTGCAAAAATCTGGCTATGGAGGGTGTTGTTGTAGATCAGTCAATCTCTTCCTATAAGCAAATCAAAATGATGAGAAGATCATCTGAAAACATTGCTCCAATAAATTACAACATCCATGGAGGAGGCGGTGTTTTACACGCGCCACCACTTTCCCTCTCATTCTCCTACAACCAATCATCTCTCCCCTTCAATCATTACCAGTACCGACAGTTTCAACAGCTACAGAGGAGGCGGCAGCAGCAGCAGCAACAACAACAACAGCCACCTCTCCTTCCTCTGCCTGTTCCTGATCAATACAGAGCTCATCGTTCAATCCACCATCAGTCATCTCTGCCTTCTCTACCGTCTATTCCGTCGCGTACACGCTGCGTGTCTCGCCCTCCGACCACCAGAAAGACCAACATCGCCAGAAGCCAATCTCTCACCCCCAAGAAGCCTAAATCAAAGCCATCAAAAAAAGAAGAAGCTAAGCAGGATTTCAATTCCATATCAGAGTGTTTGATCATTGCTTCCACCAATCGTTTGGGGCCGGAGCCAAATCAGCTTCCAAAAAATGTTACTAAAGTTTTACCATCATCATCATCAATGGGTAAGAGTTTTGTTGGTGGTGATGTGGGAGATATGGAGAAGTTTTCAGGTTCCATTTTTACCCTCTCACCACCTCCCAGTAGCTTGCCTCTCCCGAGGTTTTCTCTGCAGCCAAGGCTCAGTTGCAACGCTGAAGCTGCCGGAATCGACACCGGAGCCACTGACAATCTCCGCCGTCTGTTACGTCTCCGGTAAACTGTTGAAGTTGTTGTCTTGGAAATAATTTGGTGTGTAGTTTGTACTAAGTAGACTTTTATTTCGGGTAAATAAAGGGTCGTGAGGGAATTTGTGATCACCACCTGTGTTTTTGATTGGGTGCACAAAAAAAAATATTACACCTCATGTCTTAGGACTAGAAGAAGAAATATGCCTAAGGATGTTTCTTTTTTGGGTTTTAAATTGTTTCTCTTTTGTTGGTCACCTATAAATAATGTAAGTTAAGAGTTTTGGACAAAGGGAATGCTCCATCGATGGTTTTAGTTTCTTAATCACAATCTATATTGTATTGATCCCAAGAACTCCAATTCTCCACCTTGTTTTCACTTGCTAAAGTGAGTGTTAGTTAAGGGTCTATAATAAGAATTTTCGGTAATATTTATTGCTATAAATTTTATATATTGTTAAAATGATTTTTTATATTATGAAATAAAATGCAACTATATAATGAACTACTAATTTAGCTCCTAACAAGCGCAAATTTTCATTAAGTAAATGGTTATTTGAAAAGTATTTGTCGATGAAAAGGTCGGTCATACATAATTAAAAAAGGAAATCATTGCAACTTAGACTTAGACGAAACATGAAATTACTGATTTAGCTGCTAACAAGCGCAAATTTTCATTAAGTAAATGGTTATTTGAAAAATATTTGTGGATGAAAAAGTTATATATAATTAAAAAAGGAAATCAGTGCAACTTAGACTTTAGACGAAACATGCTCCTTCTTCCATGAGCAACTCAGTTGGCTTCGTGATCACTCTGGGTGAAGATAAACATTGAAAGGATGAAAATGGTAGCGACAAAATATAGATGTTGATTTTTGAGTTCGCTTAAATTATAGTGCCTACTACACGAATAGTCCCAGCATGACCGACCAAACGCAACGACCATAGAAGGTAAAGCTAAGCAAGTGATTTTTATGATCCATATCAATTTTCCAAGGGCAATTAATAACTCATAAGTTATTGTCAATATATAAGTTTATTTAAAAATTTAGTTTAAAACAGACCAGAATTTTTATCAAATTACAACTAATGTCATCAAATTGCAAATTAGGTCAACAACAATATAATAAGTATTTACCAGAATCTATTATGATTTTAGCATTACTTTTTATTTTTAGTTTTTTATTATGCGCTTATATTGAGGATATGAAAACATTACTTCTATTTATAATTTTTTTTTTCACTTGTTCATTTTAAAAGCAATATGATATCTAATTCAACTTAAAGTAAGATAATAAAAACAATAATTCTTAAAAATACTTTTAAATTTTAAATTTAAAAATTCTTTATCTTCCAAAATTTAAGAATTAAACTCTACGTCGTACGATTTTCCACCACCATCTTACCCCCTCCCAAAAACTTTATATACCCTACATTTGAATCCCAAATAATATAGACTTCATTTTTTATTTTATAGAAAAAAATTAATTGTAACTAAATGTAATATATATATATATATATATATATTATAGACTTATAGTATACATGTATAATATTTATTATATGCGTAATTTAATAAAGGGTCCAAGAGGCCAAAAAGACCAAAGGACCAAAGGCATATGAGGCACAGAGGGCCAAAAAAGCAAGGTTCAAATTAGCACTAGGCGCTCCTAGAGGGGGTTGATAGGGGCCTAGCGCCTAGACGACTTTTTTTAAAAAACAAAATTCAACAAATTAATAATATAATGAACACTATCACATAATTCTAGAACAAAAATTAATTATCTAGATAAATAAATTGAATTGGGAATCATAAATGTTAAAAATGTAAGTTTTTTATTAATTTTATTATACAACATTCTATATATTTTAATTTTATTATCTTTGTTTTAATTAATACTTATATTATTAACTAAGTATTTAATAAATAAAATAACTTACATAACTATATATATATATAAAGTTATATAACTAAATATGTGTAGAGATATATGCGCAAATTCGCTAAATATGTATAAAAACATACACGCAAATCCACCTAGGCACTTAGTCATTAGGTGAGTCAGTTTCGCACTTTCGAGGGCCTAGGCGCCGCTGTTTTGAACAGTGCAAAAGGACAATGTTATTTTTAATTTTTTAAAAAACTTCTCAATAACTCACACGTCCTTTTTATTGAGATATAAAAGAGTAAATATGAAATTTATTACTTATAAATTTTGTTTAAGGATTTTTGAATAAATTTTTGAGTGAAAATCTTATTTTATTTAATAAACAAATATTAAAAATTTTAAATAAAATAAAAATTATTAAGTGTACAACAATGATTTACTCGTTTTTCAATACTCTAGTAATTTTATAGCATTTATCAAACGTTAGATTTTCAAGAAATTTTTAAGAAATCAATCAAGAATCCAAATAAGTAGTGCCAAGAGGGCACTATCAAAATCAAGCATATTCTTTCCATCGAATATGGCATAAGAAAAAGAATTCGAATTCCTCATATTACAATGTAAAGGCTCTACTTGACTTCAAAAATTGATCTCAAAACTATAGATCTTAAAATACTACACTCGGATACACCAAAAAAAACAAAAACAAAAAACAAAAAACTTTGTTCGAGACCTACATCAAGGCATAAATTATAATCCCACCAGTCTTTTATAACCTTCAGATTTCTCAATTCTCAGTAAACTGGTGCTGGCAATTGGTGCACACGTAGAAAGTGGTTGCCCCTTCATCTGCCGATCTCATCTATACCAAAAGATATCGAAGGAAAACAATGGACGAATATTAGATGCCAAAAAATAACAGAAGAAGAAGATAGTTAGATGACTGGACGCTTGCAAAATACCTGTCTCGAGTAATAGGTATGCTCATTGTGGCCACATTTTTCACATGTTTTAGCATCTGTCTGTTTAAGAGGAAAATTTGTAATAGAAAAATCAAAAGCAGATTTGCAAACTAATACCATAGCTCAAATGAAAACCAAAAAGCCCAGCTACCTTTTGCAATTGCAACTTTTCTTGACGAATGATTGATATGCCTAGCTCCCTTCTAATATCCTGCAAATAGGACATAAACGAGTTCAGTGTTGGCGAGATCAACTGAACATTTTCAATCCAGATGCTATAATACGATCCAAGCTAAGCCCTTCCATATTATTGTGTGAGAGGGATATGGGAGATGGATGAAAAAACAAACTTTGCACACACATAAACACACTTGGATAAGACTAATGAGAATGCGACTACTTGTTAGTAGCAAGATACACCCTATATATATAGCACAATTCTCGCATCATTGCATAATTAATAGTATCCATGAATGCTACTTGCCATGAAAAATGGGCTGAGAAGATTAGTTTTGGGCATACCTCAGCAGTGACTGTGTAGGATATTTCTCTTGATGAAACCTCTGAAAACAGTGGTAGTCATGTTAGAAAAAGCTAAAGAAAAGAAACATAACTTAAAGTTGAATCTTCAAGAAGGATTTATGAACATATGCAAATAAATGGCTCTGTTTGTTCAAGGAGATATTCGGATTTTGATTGATGACAAAGCTAAATTTGCTACAAAGACTAGAAAACAATGGATAAAATGGATTTGAAATAACTAGATGTAGTATTAATGAAAGATATTTGAAATTACTTTATGTACATAGTCATTTGAAATCCATTTGCTTTCTTCAATTTTCTTCTCATTCAAGTCCTAGCATACATGCATTGTAATACTCCAACCAACAATTTAGTCTTCTTATCATATACAAATCCAAATCCCCCAAAACAAACTAATTCTTAAAGTACCTATGCCACAGATAACAAATTGCCCAAACACTGTGAATAAGTTAGTGAATTAAGTACATAAAAGTATTGGTTGTAAAGCTCAATACCAATTCACGGTTTCACATCCACAACAGTCAGAATATAAACAACTTCAGAGCGTAAATTCTTATCAAATTGAGCATATATATAAAGATTACTCGTTTATTAGTTTATCAGTTAAACATTACTCGTTTATCAGTTAATCATCTGAAAACATTCAAGTTAAGGAAAAGTGATGAAAAGGCTCGAATTTGGTCTACCTTCTACACTTTTCTGCATCTTGCACAGGGGGCATAGAGCACACTTTGAAGTCAATATTAGCATAGTCCCACACAAGTCGCAGAACATGAAATCACGCCCCATAGAATATGCCATGAAATTCCTCTCCAAAATATCCAGCTTCCACCTTTAAGGATTAAAAAGTCGAGAGAAAATAGCACGAGCAAAAAAGTGCAGCTCAGAAACATTACAGTTAACACGCCACAGTATGAGCTACAATCTACAGGGATGTTAACAAATATTTAAACAAAATAAAAACCTTTGAGCAAGTTCCGAACTTTCTAAATTTACCTTAGATAGCAATTGATTAAAAAGAAAATGGGAAAAATTTATAGTGCCAAAAAACGAGTTCCAAACTTCCATGGTCATGAGTTTCAGAGAAGCATGAAGGTTTCTCTTTCTCAACTGGTAATTCTCAATTGACAATAAAATTAGATATTTAGATAGGTTGACTAAACAGGGGCGGATCTATTAAGGGGAAAGGGTGGTCAATTGACCACCCCAACTCCTGAAAACCTCCATTAAAGCTTCCATCTTCTCTGATAAAAAAAAAAAAAAGCTTCCATCTTCAAGCGAAAAACATCTAACATCTTGCCCTCTAAGTGCTTCAATAAGTAATTGCTTACCTTTGTGTCCCCTCTAATTCCCCCTTGCGCTGGGTTCTCCTCGCCCACTGCCTCTGCACTCCACCTTTGAGGCAATTACACCGATGAGCTATAGAAAATAACTGTCAAAGAAATTAAAAAATGGGAGTAAGATGAAAAACCTGACAGCTGAGAAGAGAAATCGATCAGATGAACGGGAGAAACCGATGCCCTTCGCGGTTGCAGGTGAATTCGATGCCGGCGAAATCGCGAGAACGATGCTAAGAGAGGGAGAGAGGGAGGGATGATGTCATGTGGAGGCTAGGACTGCCGCTCTCAAACCTCAACAGTCGACTCGGTCTTCGAAAGCGGGTTCGGGTCTAAGTTTGGGCTGTAAGCACCATTTTAGTATCTCGGCCCATTTTAATTTATAATAGATTAATAATTAGGAAGAAAGGGCACGGCTGCTTGGTTTGGGAGAGGGAGGGTTTAAGAAACAATATTAATTATTAGGTTTAGATAATTATTAAAAGTTTTGGGCTGTTGGGCTTTGGTTTTGGATTTGGTGTTTGGATCCTGATGTAAGGTGTTACGCTTGGATTCTGTAGAGGCTGGATATCTTAAAATTAATTATAATTAAAGGCCCATTTGATATCATTTCTCAAAATAGTTTCTCATTTTTTTTAATATAAAAACAACTGTAAATGAAAACATAAATTACCATAAATTGCTTACATTTTAATAGAACAACAAAATATTATTCTATTAATTTGAGGATACAATTCAAATATATATTATATATTTATAATATTAGGTAAAATGTTACCACTATATTAACATTGTCATCGTCACCAGCATCACCCCACAACCACCACTACCACCACCATCACCATCATCACCTCCACACTGACGCCACTGCCATCACTGCCACCACCACCATCACCACCATTTACATATGACTTAATAATGTCTGAATACATAATAACATTATGATTCGAATATTAGGCTTTTTTAATGACTCAATTGCTGTTTTTTTTTCTTTCTAAAAGTTGATGGCATATTGGACTCAATCTATAACTTTTCTTAATATGATAAGAAATTGAAGTGTGGTTATCTCATATTGAAACAAAAAAGTATACAATGTTATAAAGTTTTTTTTTTCCTTAAAAAATGGGCTTGATAATATAACTACTGTCTTCAACTTTATCATCTTGATCACAACTCATTGAAAAAAACTTCATCATCTTGATCATTTCCATTAATTAATAACTCACTAAATTAATAAAAATTCTTGGTTTCAAGACTTATTTAAATGTAAGTGAATAAATTGAAAAAAAAAATTACTTAAAATTTGAGTAGAAGTAAGTTTTTATAAAGGAATAGAATATTCTATAGAAAGAAAGACTCAATGTGGGGCAATTTTAATCTTAAAATTCTACCATTTTTATCAGCAATACCTGTCGATTACGGGATGCCAAAAGCTCCCTCTGATGAAAACCTTAATTAGTACTTTGTACTGATAATTTGCTCACTTTTTGGACTACAAGTTCCATACAAGAATATCAGCCGATCCATCAATAAACAGTAGGAGAGTAGTTTGATCGATCACATGATGATGGTCATCGCAGTGGACCTCATGCAGTAATTAGGTTTGAAATATGCTTCACATTTGATTTGAGTCCTGTGCTACCTATCAATGACCAAATTGCTGTATAAAAATGAACCACACACAACAAAGTTCAAGTGAAAACAAGAAAGACGGCAATAAATTTAAGCCTACTTGTTTGTTGAGTAGTCCCAAGTCCCAACTATTTATAATAGCTTTGCATTAATTGGCGGGAATCGACTAATCAGTTACCACAACCTGTCCCTCCATTGCTCTTCAGCTCATTCTCACCTGAGCAGAAGGCAAAACTTAACAAATTTTGCCTTAGTAATCTTACCATGAATGAAGAAGTGGAGCTCGCCTCCGATAAGTTTTCGGGTCCGAAAATGGACCTACCGCAACCAAAGCAGAACCAGGAGAAGCAGCGCAGTGTTTCATTCCTGGGTCTTTTTGGTGCTGCTGATAAAGCAGACTATGTCTTGATGTTTTTAGGAAGCTTTGGCGCGTGTCTCCACGGCGCCGTTCTTCCTGTCTTCTTCGTCTTGTTCGGTCGTATGATCGATTCTCTAGGACATCTGGCTAATCATCCTCAGAAAATGTCTTCCCATGTTTCCAAGGTACTTCAAAATTTCAACTCAAACAATTTTCAGAGGTTCTTTTCCATGATGTTTCTGACTTTAGGCCTTCCTTGTCATTTGCAGTATGCCTTGTACTTGGTGTATCTTGGACTCATTCTTTTCGCATCA
This sequence comes from Prinsepia uniflora, assembly GCA_032719365.1. Classification (NCBI taxonomy): domain Eukaryota; kingdom Viridiplantae; phylum Streptophyta; class Magnoliopsida; order Rosales; family Rosaceae; genus Prinsepia; species Prinsepia uniflora. The sequence goes on along the minus strand of CM064866.1, from coordinate 1,042,379 downwards.
GCATGGATTGGTATGTTCCATAATCCAAGTTCAGTTTCACTGATGTTGCTGCAACAATTATGCCCTTGCTGACATTTCGATTTCTGCTTTCAGGTGTTGCTTTCTGGATGAGAACTGGGGAGAGGCAGACAGCTCGTTTGCGATTGAAGTATCTCCAGTCAGTCCTAAACAAAGACATTCATTTTTTCGACACAGAAGCCAGAGACACCAATATCATCTTCCACATTTCAAGTGACGCAATCCTAGTACAAGATGCAATTGGTGACAAGGTGAGCCAAAAAAAGAAGCTATGAATTGTATGGTTAAAACTGAAAAGTATAGATATATATAGCCTGAGAATGTATGTTATGAACGTGCAGACAGGGCATGCTTTGCGTTACCTATCTCAATTCATAGTTGGATTCGCCATTGGATTTACATCGGTGTGGCAGCTTACGCTTCTGACCTTGGCTGTGGTCCCATTCATAGCTATTGCAGGAGGAGCTTACACTATAATCATGTCTACATTATCAGAAAAGGGTGAGGCTGCTTACGCTGAAGCCGGAAAAGTTGCTGAAGAGGTAAACAGTACAAATATTATCAGAGACTTGTATGTCACCAAATCTTCTAACTTATTTTGAATGGCGCCAGGTGATATCGCAGATTCGAACTGTGTACTCGTTCGGGGGAGAGGACAGGGCCATTGAATCATACTCAAGCTCACTTAACAAGGCCCTCAAATTGGGTAAAAAGAGTGGAGTTGCAAAAGGAGTTGGTGTAGGGTTTACTTATGGGCTGTTGTTCTGTGCTTGGGCATTGCTTCTCTGGTACGCCGGCATACTTGTAAGGCATAGGGACACAAATGGAGGGAAAGCATTCACAACAATCATCAATGTCATCTTCAGTGGATTGTAAGTCATCAAGACTCTGAAAATCTGTTTAGTTTCAGGTTTCGTGATTCAAAGCACGGTTTTTTTCTTATTGTGTAGTGCTCTTGGTCAAGCTGCTCCAAACCTGGCTGCCATTGCTAAAGGCCGAGCTGCTGCTGCAAATATCATGAAGATGATTCAATCAGATTCGAATTCCTCCAACGTCTCAGACAAGGGAAGAGTGTTGCCAAAAGTATCTGGGCAGATCGACTTTTGTGAGGTTGGTTTTGCCTATCCATCGCGCCCAAATACCATCCTTGAAGATTTGAGCTTTTCTATTGGTGCTGGCAAGACTTTTGCAGTTGTTGGCCCGAGTGGTTCAGGAAAGAGCACGATTATATCTATGATCCAACGATTCTATAAACCCATTTCAGGTATAAATGATTTCATTTGATACATTTGATGGTGAATTAAGAGAGACCGGGTCATATCTGAACCAACTTTTTCATAGGTAAAATACTTTTGGATGGACATGACATTGGCACTCTCCAGTTAAAGTGGCTAAGACAGCAGATGGGGCTAGTAAGTCAAGAACCAGCATTGTTTGCCACGACCATAGCTAACAACATTCTATTCGGGAAAGAAGACGCTGACATGGATCACATCATCGACGCTGCTAAAGCTGCAAATGCACATTCTTTCATTGAAGGATTACCTGATGGATACAACACTCAGGCAGGGGAGGGAGGAACTCAACTGTCAGGAGGCCAAAAGCAGAGAATAGCCATTGCAAGAGCGGTGCTGAGAAACCCAAAAATCTTACTCTTAGATGAGGCCACAAGTGCTCTAGATGCAGAGTCGGAACAAATTGTTCAGCAGGCGCTAGATAAGATCATGACACATCGAACTACAATCATTGTTGCTCATCGTCTGTCCACCATCCGAGATGTGGATACAATCATTGTGCTGAAGAATGGTCAGGTTGTCGAAAGTGGGAACCATTCTGAACTGGTATCGAAGCAAGGGGAGTATGCAAATCTGGTGAGCCTGCAGGTACTGGAACACGTGAAAGATTCCAGCTTGACATCCGGCAATGCTTCAAAAGATTGTAGCTTTAGAGAAACCGCTAACAGCAATCCGCATGAGGATAAGTCCATCACATCAAGACAGCAGAAGCCAAGTGATCAAAATTTGTCCCTACCAAGCTCTCCTCCGTCTGCATCAATCTGGGAATTACTGAAACTAAATGCCCCCGAGTGGCCTTATGCCATACTCGGGTCACTTGGTGCCATTCTAGCTGGAATGCAAGCTCCTCTCTTTGCTCTCGGAATAACTCACATTTTGACTGCGTTTTATTCTCCCACTGGTTCTCAGATCAAACATGAGGTTGAAAGGATCGCTCTCATGTTTGTTGGACTGGCGGTTGTTACCGTTCCAATATATCTTCTGCAACACTACTTCTATACATTGATGGGGGAGCGCCTCACAACTCGCGTTCGATTACTAATGTTCACAGGTTTTGAAACAAACTTGTCCATTCTTTGTGTAATTTACCTTATGAATATGAAGTAAGGCAAATCTGAGAAAGCATTCTTGTTTCACCTGCAGCTATTCTATCGAACGAAGTTGGTTGGTTCGATTTGGATGAGAATAACACAGGATCACTGACATCACTTCTAGCAGCAAATGCCACATTAGTTCGGAGTGCTCTAGCTGACCGGCTATCCACAATTGTACAAAATTTAGCTCTCACAGTAACTGCATTTGTTATTTCCTTCACCTTAAGTTGGCGTATTGCAGCTGTAGTCATTGCCTCCTTCCCCCTCCTCATTGGAGCTTCCATTACTGAGGTAAGAGCCATATACCAATACAGGGCTCGCTCTGGTGTGAGTTATATTGGATTGGATTATAGAAATCATCAAATTCGAGGTATTTCAAATATAAAAGTAGATGTTTTTTCATTGTACAAAGATTAGACAATTAGAAGATACAAGTTTCTTTCTATGTCGTTCTAATCTACTTTGATCGCCTTACAATGAAAAAACATTCACTTTCACCTTCAAAGTACTTTGAACTTGATGAACTATACAATCCAATTGAGTACGAGGTACCAAATGAGCCCAAAAGTGTTCAGGTTTCAATCAAGTTGCTTACAGGTTTTCTTTATATCTGCAGCAACTGTTTCTAAGAGGATTTGGAGGGGACTACAACCGTGCCTACTCAAAAGCGACATCGGTGGCACGTGAAGCGATTGCCAACATCCGAACCGTTGCTGCATTTGGCTGTGAAGAAAAGATATCAATCCAGTTTGCGTCCGAACTAAACCAGCCAAACAAGCAAGCAGTTATAAGAGGCCACATATCAGGTTTCTGCTACGGTCTATCGCAGTTTTTCGCATTCTGTTCCTATGCACTTGGCCTTTGGTATGCTTCTGTACTAATCAAGGATAAAGACTCGAACTTTGGAGACATCATGAAGTCCTTTATGGTCTTGATAATCACTGCCCTGTCAATAGCAGAAACTCTGGCTCTCACACCAGACATTGTGAAGGGATCACAAGCACTTGGCTCAATTTTTAGCATACTCAAAAGAGAAACACTCATACCTCGTAATGATCCGGCATCAAATGTTGTTGCTGATGTCAAAGGAGATATAGAGTTCAGGAATGTGAGTTTCTGGTACCCGGCAAGGCCGGATATCATCATTTTTGACAATTTGAATCTGAGGGTCTCGGCAGGGAAGAGTCTTGCAGTAGTCGGACCGAGTGGGTCGGGGAAGAGTACAGTGATTGGGCTGGTGATGAGATTTTATGACCCCATTTCTGGTACGGTTCTGATCGATGGATATGATATCAGAAGCTTGAACTTGAAGTCTCTGAGGAAGAAAATAAGTCTGGTTCAACAAGAGCCAGCATTGTTTTCCACAACAATTTATGAGAACATCAAGTATGGGAGTGAGGAAGCATCTGAAGCGGAGGTGCTGAGGGCTGCCAAAGCAGCGAATGCGCATGGTTTCATAAGTCGAATGCCTGAAGCGTATGAAACTGAAGTGGGAGAGAAAGGAGTGCAGTTATCAGGAGGACAGAAACAGCGGGTGGCACTTGCTAGAGCAATATTGAAAGATCCGTCGATTCTTCTTTTGGATGAAGCAACAAGTGCACTGGATACGGAATCCGAGAAATTGGTTCAAGAGGCTCTTGATAAGCTGATGGAAGGCAGAACGACCATTCTGGTAGCACATAGATTGTCAACCATCCGTGATGCAAATAGGATTGCCCTGCTCCAAAATGGTAGGGTGGCTGAAATGGGAAGCCATGAGCAGCTGATTGGAAGACCTGGCAGCCTCTACAAACAATTAGTCAGTCTACAGCAAGAAACAAGTGAAGAAGTGATTGGTTAATTCAGAGACATTTATATATGGTAGACTTCCTATAACATAAGGTAAAGCACGATAATCTTTTCGATTACAAACTGTGCATAGTTTTTATATAAAAAACATACACAAGAATAGGCACCTTTCGGATGTAATAATAAAGATTACGATTGTAGATTTTTGGATTTTTGGATTTTATAATATCTGTATAAGATGGAAAGATAGTAAAAGCTATATTGCAAACAAATCCTCATCACATTTGATTAATATATAAAAGAGAGACAGAAGTATGAAAGTTACCGAGGCAAACCATCAGGTACAGTAAATACCAAATGAAAACAAGTCTTAACCAAACCATCTAACATCATCACATGAATCCCTTGAACATCGGTAAAGACTATATACATACACCACGGCTTGCTGATTTGTCAAAGGCTTCGGAGTTCAAAGGAGTACTGACAAAGAAAGGCCGGCCAGCCAACAAATCATTTATAATCTACTTGCTAATCATCATTTATCACAATATGAAGCAAGCCCTTTGTCCCCTTCTCTTTTTCTTCTTTTGCTTTTGTGGCTGGAGCACCACCTTAATGGCCGCGTCAAAAACAGCCTTCACATTCTGTGGTTACAGTTTTCAATGATTCCCATCAATAACGAAGGGTGAAGACATTTGAAAATTTTGGGGGAGAGGAGAAAAGAAAATTGCGTGCCTGTTGTGTTTTCGAGCTACATTCAATGTAGGTGGGAGATCCAATCAGTTTCCTCATTTCTTCTCCCTTTAGGCAAGAAAGAAAATCAAACGTCAGCACACCAACTTATAAAGATATCTAGGTTTCGGGGAAGCAGTGGTCTTTACTTGTTCAGTAGTAATGGGAACTGCACCAGGATGGTCTATAAAAAACTGTTTATCATCACGAAGATCTACAAACGAAAATAAACAAATTGAGTGCCTCGTTCATCAAAAGAGTAAAAAACTTCATAGTAACTAAAGTAATGGCAATACATGCTCCATATACTGATAAAAAAATATCTCGATAAAAGTGCAATAACAACTAGTATGCAATGCACATTCACCAAACAAGTTTAGCAATAAAGAGGAAAAAGCTATGCAAAGCAATACAGCTCTACTGCACCTTCTACACGGAAGAAATAGAAGCACATAGTCCATAGTCAATTCCAAAAATTACAGGAACCTAAAGCCACCAACCAGACGCCAGTGCCAATGCTTTATACAAGACTGCTTGATAAAAGATTTTACCTAGCTTTGTTCCAACGAGAACTATTGGAACCCCAGGTGCATAATGCCGCAGTTCAGCAATCCACTGAAATGGACTAAAAAAAATATCAAACATATCCACACCCCAATGACATTTTGAATCAAAGTATTGGAAACATAACAAAGTATTATAAAGAAGGTTTGGAACCTTTTTGGCGACGTTTTCATAGCTGGCTTTGCTTATGAGCGAGAAGGACAGGATAAAGACATCTGCCCCTCGATAGCTCAAGGGTCTCAATCTATTGTAATCCTCCTGCCCTGTTAGAAAATGGTTAACACGACTACAAAGCAAATGCATTCAATTCACAATATTCAAAATTGGAGTAGTAAAAGTACCAGCTGTATCCCACAGTGCTAGGTTCACAGTGCTTCCATCCACAACAACATTAGCACTGAAATTGTCGAAAACAGTCGGCACATAGTCCTGTTGTGCGTCACAGTTTAGAAAACAAAATCACCTCATTCTTCACCTATAACCCAAGGTTGCTACTTTGTCCGGAATTATCAAGCTTTAAAAGATGTCACTTTTTCTATGATTATTGGCAGCTAAAAAGATCACACAAGTAGCCAGGAAAAAACAAAAACTAAAAACTAAAGCATATGAACAGAGGCAAATTACAAAAATGGGACTCACCGTAGGGAAGGTGTTGCTGGTGTAGGATATGAGCATGCAGGTTTTGCCGACAGCGCCGTCACCGACGGTGACGCACTTTATGAACCTGGAGGCGCTCATTTCAGTTTTATACGCTAGTGACTGAGAGCAGTAGCTGCAGATCTCCACCCAAAGTTGGACCTTTTCCGTCCTGCTTGAGATCACCAAGACTCCATCTTTGCTAACAAGAAATCCCTAATTCCGAAGAGTAAGAGTGTGGCACTGTGGAGTGTGGAGCCCTCGTCATTGGGCCGGATCGGACAAGTCCGGCCCAAATTTTTTGGGCTTGCACCGAATCGGACCTATTTCATAATTTAAAAAATAACGGGCCTGATCAGGTGGATTTGATCATAAATATGAAAACTCATGCCCTTTGTCGGGCTGGGTTTGAACCGGGCTTTTATCCGGCTTTATGGATCGGGCCTACTAAGCCCACTTGAGCCGGGTCTACTAAGCTCATTTCTATCTACATAATTTTAAAAGTGTGAGTTGAGCTTAAATATCATTATTGAATATTTAGATAAGGTAAGGAGATGATCTATTGGGTTTGGAGAATTGACTTAACATTTCGACTATAAAGTCGAGATATGGTGGTCACTAATCACAAATCTACCTGAATTGTATTAAGTTCTATGAAGAGTTACCCGAGGTTAGCTCCTGAGAGATTCTTTGTGGAGTTATGCTACTCTTAACTGTTACTCAGTATAGTAAAAGTATCAAAATCAAAGTGGGTCAAAAAAGTGAATTTGATGAATTCCCTATATCAAATTGCAATGACTCAAGTAACATTTTCGGTAAAGATGGAATAGTGAGATGTGGAGCTGTATATAAAAACATGCTTTTATATAAAAACTAAGTTGAGCTTGGGTTGGAGTTTTGGGTTTGAGTTGAAATAGTAGTAATAAAATTTGACTAGTTATTAATTCTTAATTTATAATTATTTTATATATCTGGGCTTATGAGTCGGGTTTATATGGGCGGGTCGGGCTAGACTTACCGGGCCTTATCAGGCTCGAGCTTATTGGATTTGAATACCCTAAACCCAAGTCCAGCCCGTCAACATGCGGGTCAGGCTGGCCCACGACCCATAACGGGTCGGGTCGGACTTTTTGTCACAGGGCCTACCGGGTACCCACAAGCTCATGGACTTCTTGTAACGACCCGTCCGAAATCCATGATTAGATTAGTGACTAATCACGATTAGTGAGGTTAATCCGTGATTAGTTGGACGAAATCGGACGAACGATGCGAAATGACCGTTTTGCCCCTAGTGGTGGCAAAACGTTGACTTTTCAATCGGGCGATCAAATGGACTTTGACCGATGACCGTGACGTAGTTCGTGACGTCACGAGTTCATAGACAGGTGGCACGTTCAATTCCGACGTTCGTGGAGGAAGTTATGACGTTCGGAAGTTTAGGGGCATTTTGGTAATTTTGGTTAAATGGGGGTCAAATGTTGACTTTTTGACCGGGAGGTCCGATGGCCGAGGGCCGAAGACCGTTACGTAGATAAGGACGATACGAATCCATAGGTAGGCGGCACACTGAAATCGGACTTCGAACGGGAGAGTTATAGGTCACGGAAGTTCGATTTCACTATGCACGAACTTCGAGACGGGGACGATTTGGCGAAATCTGACACCGTCTCGATATGTTTCTGGGCATCGGAAGGTTTAGGTTCGGTTTTAAAAATAGTTAAAAATATCAGAAAATTACGAGGCTTCGGTAGGAGGTTAATCAAGTAGTTAGTAACCTTCTATTACGATTTGGATAGGTTTGGGAGTCCCGGTGACGGTGATCGGCTCGGGGAGCCGTATGGCACGCAAATCGAGGTGGCAGCTCGGACGGTCTGTGAGTGGACCTTGTTTTCTAAATTGGTGCATGCATAAATGTTTATTATATGTTTTAAATGCTTGTTTGTAATGTCATGGGTGCATTTGTATGCGGTTACGTATAAGCACGTATTTCGAGGTTTCGGCCTTATACGGTGCTTATACGGGTCTGTATCTCTGTATTGATTTAAATGAACTGGATTTGAATTTCAAAAGGATAAACTCGGGTATGAGACCCATTTGGTTTTGTCTCGGGCATATGACCTCAGATTCCGGGCACGGTGCCCAGCTGATGTCCTATGTTCGGGCACGAGACCCAGTCACTTTACGGTTTTGATTTCAGGTCAGGGAACCTTAAATGGATTCCCAGGTTCATGACGGTTTATGGGAACCGGCATGAACCCTTGTTATGGTATCGTGGTTCATGACGGTTTATAGGAACCGGCATGAACCCTTGTTGGTTATTACGGTTCATGACGGTTTATGGGAACCGGCATGTTACCCTGGTTATGTTATTACGGTACATGACGGTTTCCATAAACCGTCATGTTACCCTGGTTATGTTATTACGGATCATGACGGTTCAAGGGAACCGGGCATGGGTATTATGTTATGTATATATATGTTCATCTACCTTCCTTTACTTCTATTATCTCCTCCGGGGAGGGTCGTTGGCCTGGGTGGACCCCGGAGTAGTCACGGAGCACCGACTGAGTGGAGTCACCCCCCAGTTGGGTTCCTTACTCTCAGGAAGGCTATGGTTACTATTACCTCGAGTAGGATCAGTGGTCTGCGGACATTGACCTTGACTTTGAGAAGACTCGGATTGAGACCCGGGTAGCACGCGCGTAGCTTTGGATACCGTGACAGGATTGGTTGTGTGACTTATATATGTATGTGATATAAATACGAGATATATGATATTATATGTGGTGTGTGGTATGCACAGGTGTGCACAGGAGTCGAGCAGTGGCTCGGGTACTTGGTTTCAACATGGTTATGGTTTTGGGCTTAGTCCCACATATGGTTTGTTTTGGCTAAATGGTTTTCAAATGCATGCATGCTTTTTAGTGAAAGGTACAACTGTCTTCGTTAAAATGTTTTTATAAACTTTTGTTTTGTCCACTCACAGTTTTTAATGTTTTGACTGCCCTTCAAGTTGACATCGGATGTGGACTGTAGCAGAGACCGAGATATCACATACCTCCTCCGGATCCTGGCGTACTCTGATAGCCCGGGAGGGCAAAGGTCGGAAATATCCCTTGTCTGACACTTCGTGTCAGACGGGAGCAGGGTCATCCCGCACTAATCCCGGGGTAATTGGGATGGGTCCTGTCACTTCTAGGCCAAATAGTGAGGGCTATGTGGACTCAGTGTAGTGAAGAAATTGAAAGAGAAAGAGAGAAGGGACGAAGAATCAAAAGGCCAAAATGGGGTTGAAAATGCTAGCTGATGAGCCATTATCTAAATATACACACCTCCTTATCTTTCTGTGTATTTATCACAATTCACAAAGGGAATAATTATAAATAGGTCCAATTTTTGAGTTCAACTTATAAGTTCATCTACTATAATAAATAAAGATAGTAAAAAATAAATAAAGTTTTTTTTTTATTGTTTGTCAAATTATATCATTTGTTTTAGCCCGTTACTTTTAAAACAATTACAGGTATGTCATTACATATTATATTTATGTATCTACAAATATCTTATTCTAGATTTACAAGTAAATTAAAAAATATTACCTATTTAACTCTTCCGTATAAATAAGATACCTATATATATATAAATTCTAATTGCATCATAATAGGTATATATATTTTTAATATATCCATCTTAAAAGAAAATAAAATAAATAAGTTCTTATTAATTTAACTACGAAAAGTAATAAGATAAATAACGTACATATAACTCTTTATCTCTTCAAAAGTATCAGATGTTATCTAATAAAATAAATATTCTGAAATTTAGTTAGAATTATCTTAATTAATTTTGAAAAATAAATATGAAATAATAACAACTAAAATTTGAAAGTTTCTCATCCGTATATGAAAAAAATGGTATAAAGCGTATTTAAAAACTAAAAAAATAAATCTTAAAAAGAACACAGTAAAAATCTAAAAAAAATAGTAAATGGACTATTTTATATATTAAGTGGACTAGTTTATAAGTAAGACTTAAAATTTGGACTAATTTATAATTAATACTTCACAAAATCACAAGTGGTACTGAGTTTTGACAACTTGCTCATTTTCGTCCCGGACCCTTTAAATGACTCATTTTCGGTAAGAGCCTACCGCCAAGTAAACAAACCTTCGATCTCCAACTTACTCAATTACCTTTCTTCACTTCTGTTCTCATTTATAATGTACCATGCATATTAGTTGCAGCAGTGCCCTGCGTAGTTATGGTACTTAACTCTTAAACTTGAATTGGAAGTCTTCAACACAATACTAGGCACCAATCTTCTCTGTGGTATCAAAGTACCTGTTCTGTCTCTACCGCTGTTTTTTTATACACTAAACATGTCTCTACGTACTAAGTATAGGAAGTGCGACTTGGTTTGTTTCTTGGATGCCAAGGCTGATATTATTAATTTGTTGAGTACAGGTTGAGATGACAACATGGTATTTCTTTCTAATTTGGTTGATAATTTGATAACAAGCATATACATTTAAAAGGTACGGATCAGTTACGAAATTTGAGGCATCTGCTACAGTGGAAGATTGTGGATTCGGATTTGGAAGAAGATCATGCTGAGGATTATCTTCTTGGACAGAAGGAGCAGTGCATTTAAAAAAATAGACTATTAATTGCTAGTTGGCTAATAGCTAGTTCCTTTACAATTGAGGAACATTATTCTTTTTCTTATCTGTGCATTTCTATTTTTATTGCTGTTCATGTCCATTTGGTTGGTTCATTTCCTCCTTAGATATGTTAACCAATGTGTTGGAATCTCGCAGGTACAAGGTTTACAATGATTACATGTTCCCGGAGGAAACTCAGACTACAAATCTGAAGATATTGGAAGCTACCAACCAGTGGAAGAAGCGAAAAAGTTTCTTTTGATGACGATTAGAGGTTTGTGCACTTTCGTGATTTTTCTTTAATGTGTATATACAGAAGAGTGCGTGTTGTATGAGAATTGCCGAGAGAAATGATTGCTCATCAGCAGGCATATACTCAGGATTAAAAATAGAGGTGGACTAAATTCAGTACTGAAAATAAATGTGGGTTAATTTAAAATCAATTGTCTTAGTAAAAAGTATTTAACATAAATTTAATAAAAAAAAATTGATTTTAGCCTCTCTTTTTTTTTCTTCACATTTAAGGTGAGTTGTAGCTCATCTTAGAAGTGGCTGGATCTGTGCCTGCTCAACTGATGATCATCTTGATTTTGAGAAACCATGTTGATGGTGGTAAAGAAGAATGTGTATGGAGCTATCTCACTCGAAAGGTGATTTTGAAATGATTCTTGCGCAATTGAATTAGAATATTAGGGTTACAATTGTGACAATTGTATTTATTATCAGCCGGTGGAGATCAAATTTTTCGGTATGCAATGATGTCATTGAAAAAAATTTGATTTTGTTAAGGGTAGAAATGCAAACGTTCCGATTGGCCTTGTCTTCCACTTAGACAAGGCCTATTATCTGCCTCAATTTGTTTCTCGCCCTTACACGACTGAATGCACTTAGAATTTTCTCTCTTGATAAGGCGTTATTGTGATTTTGATCTCTCTCTCGGGAAAATCACGAATTAGGATGTCTTCACATCGCTCGAATTAAATTTAAATTTTAAGATAACTTGCAAGCGCAAAATTGGAAAATTTATAAGATAAACTCATCGGGTAAGCAAAAAAATAAATTTTTTAAAATAATTATAATCTTAACATACTATTCCTATTTTGCAAATGCTAATATAAGTAATAATTTTGATTCGATTCAAACTCATCATTATAATATATAATGCAAATATGATTATACGAAGTAAATAATAAAAAAAAAGTAAATAATAATATTCTTAATGAAAGATGGTACTGAAAAAACAGTGAGCAACCCTTCCTATAAATAGTATTATTCAATCGATAATTGTCCTAAATATAATAGTCATGTTTTCTCTTGACTGGGGAGATTAAAAATTATATTTTATATTTTTGTTAACGAAGAATTGAAATATTATTAAATGGATAATGTCCAATTATTCGATGGAGAAGGTAATATTATTCACAACAATTCAATTATCCTAGGTTAGATTTGGTACGTCGTATAAGAGACTGAATATGATAATATAGTACAAAATCAATATTTAGTACCACTCGTATTAATTAGTCACCATATAAATTAATACGATTGAATATTCTTATACGATTCAGACACGCTAAATAAAACTATCAAAATTATCCGTATTAAATAATCAGATAAGTAACAATCTTGAAAAATATAATAATAATAATAATAATAATAATTATTATTATTATTATTATGAGTTAACAGGTAATAATAATAATAACATATAATTAATATTTACGATATAAATATTTAATATTACCGACTATAATATAATCTGACCAGTATAATATAATCTGCATTTTAATCCGATAGAACATCAAACGCCCGATTAAATAGTCAATCTATCTAACTAAAATAGTCAATACAATACAATATAACAAACAAAACCTTAGTGCTTAAAGTTTTGTACTTGTGTTGTCGAATTGGTTAATTGCGGTAAAATTTGATACTTACAACTTCAATACTCGACGCACCAAAAAATCATATTTATAAACCAAAATATTCGTCTATATAAGACCCGCCGATATAAATCACGTCTGCCCGTTAAGGGTGTTAATCGATTTTTCGGTTCGGTTTTTTTACCGAAACCGAAACTGAAACCGGTTGAAAAATTGGTTCGATTCGGTTCGGTTCGATTTTTCCTCCAATGCGGTTAGGTTTGATTTTTCCTCTTATTCAGTTCGGTTCGGTTCCGGTTAAAATCGGTTTTTTTTTCTTCAAATTATGGTGAATCGGTTCAATTTTCTCTAAAAACCAATTTTTTTTGTACTTTTATACATTAATCAATATTTATTATCTAATTAATGTCCATTACAACCTAATTAATATCCATTACAACTAATCAAGATCCATTATAACTAATCAATGTTCATTACAAAGTAACCTAAAGCATTTCGACTCGGGTCGGTTCGATTCAGGTCGGTTCAGATTTTTGGTCCATTCGATTCGGTTCGGTTCAGAGTTTTGGTCCATTCGGTTCGGTTCGGTGTTGTTATACCGAAAACCGAAACCGAACAAATTCGATTTGATTCGATTTTCTCCGAACGGTTTCGGTTTTCCTTCGGTTCGATTTCTTTCGGTTCGGTTCCAGTTCAGTTCGATTTTTCGGTCGATTTTTTCGAACCAATTAATAGGGCCCGTATTAATATAATATAATTCACAACTATGATTCACAAGCGTAGTCTCCCAGCCTAGCAATTTTTCTTATCCCAACTGATTTTCAACTACTTCAAGATTCTGATACACGAGTAGCTTTTCTGCTTATTAATTTTTTTTTCCACATCAGAAAAGTACTGCGCTTCACAACTTTTTGGATATTTAATAGAGTAAATCATTGTTACATCCTTAATAACTTTTAGTTTTCTTTAAAACCTTTAATATTTGTATATTAAACAAAATAAAACCTTACTTCAAATTTTTTTTATTCAAAAGCCCCTAAACAGAAATTATAAGTAAGAAATTCCACATGTGCCCTTTTTTTGTCTTTTTTTATCCTTTTTACCTCATGTGCCTCTTAGTGTTTGATTTCTTTGACCTCTTTGAGCCTTTATTATATTATACATATAATAAATATTATATATATATATATATATTGTATATAGTTACGATTGAATTTTTTCTAGAAAATAAAAAATAAAATCCGTATTGTCTGGGGTTCAACGGTAGGGTATAAAAATTATTTTTTTTTTTGGGGGGGAGGGGATGGTGGTGTGGAGATGGTGGTGAAAACTCGTACGACATAGGATTTAATTCTTGAATTTTGGTACAAAATTTAAGAATTAAACCCTAAACTATACAAAATTAACCAAATTATTTAATATCGGAAGATAAAGAATTTTTAAATTTAAAATTATTTTTGAAGAATTACTGTTTTTAATTATCTTACTTTAAGTTAGATTAGATATTCATATTACTTTTAAAATGAGCAAGTGAAAAAAAAAATATAAATAGGAGTAATATTTTAATAATCCTCAATATAATCTTATAATAAAAGTAATGTTAAAATCATGATAAATTTTAGTAAGTGTTTTTTAGATTGTTGTTGGATTAGTTTACAATAGATGGCATTAGTTGTAATTTATATAAAAAATTATGGTCTATTTTAAATTGTATAGTCATTTGATTAGTCAAAAAATCTATTAGTTTAATTTTTCTATATGCAAGTTTTTGAATAAATTTACATGTTAGTAGGGACCTATGAGTTAATTGCCCTATTTAATATTTAAGTTTCTTCACGAGTATATGGAAATTGAAAAAGACAGTGACTTCACAAGATTCTTTCGCAACGGTACAAGACCAACAAAAACAACGAAAAACCCAAACTTGATGTATAACTTAAAACAAGCTACAGGTTTTTGTACGTAGTCATTTAGGATTTATAGAGGCATTTTCGATAAGTTATGTAAAGCTGAGAATAACCTTTTCAAACCTGGGTCACACCTTGATCGATGCGTATTTCTCACCCATTAACCCGCCTTTCTGCTTCTGGAACTGTATATACTGCAACGTGCTGGCAAAAAATGGATCCAGAGCTGAATTTACGTTTGTATTGTCGCTTTGCGTGTCAGTTTGAATCAACTCTACCAATCCCTGGATTGCAGCACTCGTAATCTGGGGATTTCCTTTCTCAAAAAAGTATAGGTACCTGGTAGCATATATTAACTCATGAATCAACCTTAAAAGTACACAAACAATACCAAGATACTAGCGAACAAGGTGAAATACTACTGACTTGTTTAGTATCTCAACAAAGAGTGTGACAGGCCCACTGCTACCCCGAGTTACGCTGGCCATCTGTTGAGCTGCATTTGCAATTCTTAAGGCACGCTTTAAACAAAGCAAGACCCTGTGACAAAAACACCACTTGTCATGTAGATTGTAATTCTAAATAACCCCCGGTATGAATATCTGGGGAACTACAGCCGAAATGCATCAATATGCAAAAGTTCATGTAAATAATGGACGTCCAATAGATTGATTTTGAGTGAGTTTACCTTTCTCCATCTTTAAGACCATCTTGATCATCAACCCAAAAAAGGTGTGAGCATGCATACGCAGCTCTGCACTGGTCAGGTTTCTTCAAAAGCTTTGCTGAATACTGAATAAAGGTGAGACATACATTATAGGGTTTCACAGAAACAGATTGAATATACGATGATTAGATAATATCAAAGCATGCTTACCCCCGTGGCCTTGTGTGTTAAGGCATCCCTGTTTTCAATGCCAAATACATTCATCCTCTGGAGAGTCCCAATGATGAGATGTATGGCAGTCACCTGAGCTTTGGAATCCTAAAAGGTGTACACCATGCAGTAGAATAATCAACGCTAAATGCCACACTAGACAGTTGTTTATAGAAATACGAACGGATGAAAAATTACCGCAATTTCTTCTTCATATAATACAAATGCCTGTGTGAAGAATTCATAAGCAACGGGTTCAAGATCACAGTCATTAGCAGCCTGATATGCATGAAACAAACAAGTTGGAACCAAATATTTAGTCTGCCGCACAACTTCAAAACATTAAACTCAGGTCTTTCTTCCCCACAATTATAGAAGTGGATTACCTGAGCACATTCCAAGTACAACCTTAGCGCAAGTTCAGGAGACGGAACTGTGGAAAGAGCTTCAATAGTCTGAAACAAAGTAGGTAGTATTATTATGCAATGGATGGAGAAATATATAGTACATGATGGCAATGATCTAATTACCTGATTTAAAATCTGAAAAATTTTCTTTGGCGTGGCAGACATTTCTTCTCCTACTACCTCTCCATCCTGACCTTGCAGCTGCCTGACCAACTGCAAGCCACAACCAACATTTTGAACACTCTTCAAAAATGAGGTCATTTTAATTTCACTAGCCTAATTCTTGCTGAAAATGGATATATATATAAAAAAAAAAATGAAACAGAAAATATGCCACAATTTGAAGCACAGAGAAGCATAGCATACCTTAAGTCCAGATAATATAAGAGGATGAACAGTAAAAGGTAGGCGCTTTTGCCCTCCACTCATTATATGCTTCTTGACAGTACATATGATCTGAAGATCAGTAATCACAAAACTAAAGTAAGATTTCTCTGACTTAAAATCAAAACATATCATTTTCGAATATGAATTTATGCCATGTTGATTTCCTCGTCTCTTAACTCCAGGAATGGAAACCAGAATGCCCTTACGACTTTTGAATGTTGAGATAATTTATTTATCTTAGTGTGTTAGCATGCATGAGTCATGACTTAGAAATGGGTCTAAATGCAAATGAAGGCACTCTTTCCAATGGGTCTAAATGCCTATCAGAAATGGGCTGAGCATTATCATGCTTTCCACAAGTATCAAATTTTTTTAAAAAGGATAATTGTCCAGCAACATCAACAATTACAGAAAACCCAAGAGGAAGTTGGCTCCAGAAAATTACATCTAGATGGATTCCAAGTAAAACGAGCATGCAGAGAAACAATAAAACCTATGAGAAATCAAAAAATACATACCTTTAACATTTCCTCTGGATCATTACTATAAAGCATGTGTATAAGGCGAGCAACAAAATTTTGTTCATCTTCAAAATCCTCCTCATCAAGCTATCAGTAAAAAATAGAATAAGAAGAAACAAAGTGCAACAAAAAACTTCATTGAACGTTTCCAATGAAAATAAATTTACACAAGAAAACAAAAACTCATGTGCATGAAGATACTTAAAAAGTTAATATCTTCATTCAATAAAATGATTCCTAGTAAAATAACAGTTTAGAAAAGCACCTCATCTGCAGAAGTACAATCCAAATCCTTGATGAGCCCTTTTATTAATTCAAAAAGCACCTCCACCTACAAGAAGCAGTGTACCACATTTTTAAGAAGTAAAGACTGACAAAATAGAAGAAACAGAAGAAGCATACCTTATCAGCGGTGGAAATACATGAGGTGTTTTTCATAATGCTCTGAATAATAACCATTGCCATGATTTTATTTGTTCCATTATCAAGGTGATCCATAACTCGGGGATAGTTAGACAGTGAGAGGGCTGTGACAATGTCATCGTATTTTTCCAAGGGGGCACTTAACAACGCAACAATCTGTTTTGTGGTTTTCTTGTCTTCAAGCTTGGGTTTTCCAGACAGCTTCTTAACACATGCTCCCTGAAGAAAAAAAGATTTAAAAACTATCACCAATTAACTTTGTTTCAGGCCTGCATAATTCATGGAAACAAATCCCAAAGAAAATAGCATCCCTGTTACAGGGCTATGCTGACAAGCTGGTATCTCACATCATATGACACACGAAAAAACATGAGAAAACTTAGAGGAACTAAAATTTGTTTTCTGAAGACCTTACCAGTACTTGATCTACATAATCAAGGCGATCAGGATGAACACGGAGTGTAAATGTAAGAAGAGAGACGTACAAAGATATGGCTCCAACGATAGGCATGTCAATCTGCGCTTCTATCACCTGAAATTAAGCATAGATGACTTAGCATGAAACAGAAAATGGCCCCTATGTAATAAAAAGGACATCTGTGTCCCTCTAAGAGGTTTGGTGGTTGGAGAAAAAGTTAAAGCATACAATTGCCTACTAATCCAAGTCAATCTCAAACACACTTCTCGTGCATGTATTCTACCTCTATTACTAGATTTATAAACAAGATTCAATCCTCAAAATAAATAACAACAAATTATCTCCGTCCTTCTTTCTCCTTTACATATGTTTGCTTTGGAAATTCAATAAGTTCACTAGTCTTTTGGAATTTCCCTACAACAAGGTTTAAATCTTAATGCTGGAAGGAAACTAGAAATTCAATTATACCTGTCGGGCAAGATGGCAGAATTAAGCCCAGAGTTCTGTGGCTTAACTTAGCCCAGGAATTAAGATGTAAACCAATTTGCTCAACGTGTGGCCTCGTCCATTTATAAAATATTTAAGAATACTTGAAAGGGTTACATAAGAGTCTATACATGTGAACCTTTTACCTTCAAATTTTAGGGAAACTGTTTAAAACTACACATTAGCTAGTTCATCTGAAAGCAACTGAGGGAGATTTTTCTTCAAAAATCGGAAAGTCCAGAAGGAAAATAGCCATATTACCCTCCCAATAGCGCTGCTTAATTTGGCGAAGGCTTCCACTTGAAGATATTCAGGTAATACCTTGAACAAGACAAATCCACATTCATTAAAACTTGGAAATGTCATGAAGAAGATAACAGAAAATGAGAAAGCCAAAGAAACTTGCAGAAAATGTGACCCAAAAGACAGTTTCAGATAACTCACATCTGTACTTGATGCAGCATAATTTGATAACCTCTCCATTAATTGAGATAGCAGAGTCTTAATATCAACTGTTGGCTGCATTTGAAAATATAAAATATTAAGAGGAAATGAGTAAATAAGCAGCTTTGGTTGGGCGTATTGCCTATATATAAAATAAAAGGCAGACTAAACCTGCTATGACCAGACAGATGCTAAAGTTGGTAGCCAATTTGGTTTTTAAGGCTTGAAATAGTATTTCAACCACAAATATATCCATGCAAACATGGATTCACCTATGGATCCTTCATTCCATATATTTAAATACACAAAAAATTATTCACAATCACGTGACGATAATTCAAAGCCGAAACCAAAAATAATATTGGTGCCCACCTGAAGCTGGGGGAAAGCTGCCAATAATGTCTCCAGCGTCTGCAAGTGGTACTGATCTGGAAAAACCTGGGTTATGCACTCCATCAAATAATATTGGGCTAGCTCATCTTTACAGTTGATAACCTGTGCATATCAATTCAGATGACAGTTTGAAACATCATAAAAAAAGCATGTTGATAGTATAGGGCTCCGCACTAAATGAATGTACTTTAAAATTAACTAAAATATATTTTTATTGAGAAGGGAAATATATTAAGAACCTGTTCTAATACTCTGGGAAGAACACTGTCTTTGTACATTTCAAGTTCCACACCCTCTATCTGACTGAGAACATGGAGATTTTTTCCAACCTATCAAGACAATTCAGAAAGGTGTAATTTCTCTATTACAACGTATTATGAACTGTTTCATCTGCTGATAGATTCAGATTTTCGATATTACAAGATCACGAAGCTCACTCCTTTCCTTTGCATGCTTTTCTCTCATCCAACCAGCTCCCTGCAGACCAGAAAGCCCAGCCTCAACTCAGGATCTCCAAAGAGTATGAATGATTCACAAGCACCATAACACCTGCATGGCCAAAAATCATGCCCTCATGGTTCATTTTTACCTCTATGGCATGCAAGTACTCTGGTGCCATGCATGTTCAAACATTAGAGCAGATAAATTTAATAGATGTAGAACAAACCTGATACTGCATTCGAACCCAAAGCTTATTCATCTCTGTAAAATTTTGTAGCACAAAATCTACAGCATCCATGACAGTTTCAGCACCACTGCAAGGAGATTGGAATATCAATCAAAACAAGCAACAGGAAACCCATTCCCAGAAAAAGAAAATCATTGACTGTATCTTAAGGGAAAGACTTCTCTCAGAAAAGAAGAAATTAATCTGGCCAAGAAAACAATCCTACCCTCCATACTCAGAACCAATATCAGGTAATTTATCTCTACTGACTTGAGAAAGATAGCTTCTTAAAAAGAGCCCACGGATTGGATGTTGAACCCCACGACACATTTCCACAAGATCTTTAAGCACATCCTTGGCAGGTGCTTCCTTAGATTTAATAAACACAGATCCTACCGTACATAGGAGATACCTGTTAATCAATATACATTGAAAAGGTTGATATATAGCATAATACTGTGTGTACGGATGTTAAGAACTCATCTAACGAGAATAGCCACGAATAACTTTGAGCAACTGAAGAACCGGTAGCTCCAAGACATCCAGTTTTAATTTTATTTTTTTGAGAAAGAAAACCATTTACCTTTCCTCACAGAAAAATTGATGATTTCAGGTTTTAACAATGTTGCTCGTCACAATTCAAATTCAACGAAGTTCGAAGTCTGTTTTTTTTTACTTACAATCTGGGTAATATGTTGCCAGCATGTTGAACAAGTTCGTATAAATCAATGATGGAAACACCATGTCTGCTCTCGTCCTTGAAGAACATTTCCAGCATCCTCAATTCATCGAACGCCCGCATATCTATGAAATCAAAATTTCGATCACCAACTAATTTGAGCAATCTTAAGGGGAATTGGGAGAATAAAATGAACCTTCTGCAGTCTTACATAGATCGTAGTATTTGTGAGGTGAAAGCCTCGAGGTCCGGAGCTCGGACAGCATCTGCGCCGAGTATTTGAGAGCGTCTCTGAGATTGTTAGCATCCTGAGAAAATTGGAATCGACAAGATCTCGGTGAATTAGGGTGATGAGAAGAATTGAAGGTAAAGTTAGCATGAGGATTGAAAATTGGAAATGAAAGTACCAGAGCGCGATGCATATAAAACGCATGGTGCTGAATGCCGGCGATGCCTTCCGCCAACCATTTCTCTTCGTCACCGATTCCGTCCAATATCATTTCTCTCTCCAATGAAGTTTTTCAGAGGGACGTTGAAAACTGGAACATTTGTTTGTATATGCGCGTTGGGGCAGCCCGACGAGTCACCAAAGATACAAGTAATACCAACTTCGATGAGCGAGTACCGATGTTGCTAACAATTTCGGTGCAGCTCTATTCTCATCACTTAAGGTATTCGGTGGCTTTCACCGACTTTGTTCAAGATCGTTCGGTTGAAGTGGGTTACTAATTCCTTGTAGGGGCCTAGCGCCTTTGCCTTCTCAATTATTCCTTCGAGCTTATGTGGGTTACTAATTCTTTTGGAGCATAAAGTTCAGAGTATGATTGGCACGTACATGAAGTCCAAAGCATATTTGGCCCTTCTTCAACTCCACCAACTCCGCCATCGCCATATTATTTGATGCATTATCCATCACCGCTTGATTTATATTTTGTAGCGCAATTCATCAGTACTTGTCTATATATTCAAAAATATACAGAGCATGTATGTGCTTCCCCCAAACATCCTTAGAAGAAAGGAAAATTATGCATTCTTCTACACTTCTTCCTTCAATAATAACTCCCTTAATTGGTATTGGCTCGAAGGTTGATAATTTGGACCAAACGGACCAACTTCTTCCACAAATCTTATGAAACTATCATTCTTAATAACATTGAAAGGTATACTAAATTTATATACGCATCAATCGAAATATTGATACACATAATGTATTCTTTCTTTCCAAAGTGCATCATTAGTATTTTATTGTCTAAGTTTCTTATTTGAACCCATTGAAAATTTGAAATTGATGGATTTGCAAACTCATCCATAGGCCCGATAAGTGTTTCATTTTTTTTTAACCATCAGTTTCAACTTCCTCCTCTTCTTCTTGAATTTATTGCCTCACTTTCTCTTTAAGTGTATTTTTTTTTTTTTAGCTTTACCTCTTCTAATGAGGCTTTACACCTTGCTTTTATCATTACCTGAAGACTTTTAGACACGAAGCTACATTCCCCTTGTTATGAGTTGTGTATTGTTTAATCCTATTGATTCCACCACTCGTACATTTATCACACAACTTGACTTCACCTTATCAAAATTTGTAGGATCCGCGAAAATCGCAAACTCCCATCCAATGTCACCACTGGGCGGCTTCAAAAAATCTATCCATTTCAAATATTACATTTGGTTCAACTTTGCCTCAAAAAGTATAGCCACTTATGATACAATTTGATATCAAAACTTACAAATCAAGTTTTGAACATTACCATAACAAAAAAAAAAACACCAAACTACATCAAATATTCAACCACAATATCACCCAATATCATAATTGCAATGTAATGTCAATGTGCAAAGTAATTAATTAATTATAGTTAGACCCGTGGATGAAAATATCGATAAATGTCGCCGAAATTTCGGTATTTTTGGCATGCGACACATAAGAAGGGGGAAGGATATTCGCTGAAATATCGAACAATGGTCTTGTTTTGAGCCCACATATCCTTTCCTGGGATCAAAACGATGAAGATGCACTATTAATTCGTGAAAATCAGACGTAAATCGAAGGATATTTAGTCGGGTCAGGTCATGCCGCCAGGTCGGAAAACCCGAGTTCCAAACCCTGCAGGAGGTAAGGGATGATTGTTGGCTAGCAGAGGAATATGTATACTTGTATATTGGACATTATCTAAACTTACAAAATGCGGACTAGCAGAGTTGAGTTGGGTTTTGAATCTCATATGCGGGGTTGAACCCTTGAGGACAACAGCTATTGTATTCTTTTTTTTTTTTAAATTCATTTTTTCCAATTTTTCAACAAAGGTTGGTTTTTTTTTCATTTTTTGTCCAATTTTAAATATATTCATTATTTCCATTTTTTTAACAAAATTTGGCCCTTATTTTTCATCCTTTTTTCAAATTTTAAATATATTTAAACTTATTTTATTATTTTTCTTACATTGAATTTTTGTATGTTTATAACTATTTAACATTCAATTATAGTAACTCACTTCAATTTATGCTTATATTTAAGATTTTATATTATTAGTCATCATCAGAATTATATTACATCATATATTTATTATATCAAAGTCATTTTTATAGTTTTTATTAGTCATATATAACCATTATTGGGTACTTAAGTTTTTCCCAAAATTTTATTCCAAATCTCCAACTTTTAGACGGAATTTTCGTCATTTTTGTTGATCGTAAACGATATCAATACCAATATTTGACCAAATATCTATAAATTTGATTAGCAATATATTCGTCGATATCGATATTTTCATCATTACTTATACCTTTCCCTAAGTAGACACTATGTTATGACATGATAAAAAATGATCGAGCTAGAAACAAATTTTATATACATGGTGATTAATACTAATGTCGATTGTCTGCCATTATTTTGCAATCTCAAACTCTTCATAAATCAAATCACCTCTACTTATTATTTTGCTTGTGACATGCAATCACATAATAAAAAAAAAACCAAAAAATTAAATAAAAAAAAATCTAGCGCCACTAATGTTGTGTCTAACAAAAATGAATTCATTTATCATGTTATAACCCCGTGTTAAGTCCATTGACAAAATGATCTAAACTTAAGCACAATAAATCACCAACAATTAATTTGGTTAAAGTTTGTTTGGTTGTGTATGTTACATTACAAAATATACAATAAAACTCACCTGCTGTATTACATTAGAGAGGTAATCTAAGAACAAAAGCCAAAATGCACATCAAGCATTAATTTATCAACAAATATAAGTGCTCTATTGACTTCAGCTTTATCAAAATAAATTAATTTACTCACAAATATAAGGGGACTGCTGACTTAAGCTTATCAAGTAAACTACAAGTGCTCTGTTGACCTGAGCTAATCAAACACACTCACTCAGGTATAGCCAAACTCGAGTAGGTAAAGGGGCTAAGCCGCTAAGGCGAACCGCAGTGCTAATCAAAACGGTGCCGCCCAGCGCACGAAACTGCAGTGCTAGGCGCTCGAAAGTGTAAAACTGCTTTGGTTAAGTAGTTATGTGAATTTATGTGTATATATATATATATATATTTAATTATATAAATTATTATATATATTTAATTTTTGTCATGAAATTATTTGATAGTATTCATTATATTATTAATTTATTGAATTTTGTCTTTAAAAAAAAAACCGCCTAAGCACCGCATAACCGTCTAGGCGCTAGGCCCCTCTCGACTGTGGTAGGAGCGCCTAGCGCCATTTTGAACCCTGTTTAAGCATACATTATCTATTGTTGGTTATAGCTAATGATAAAAAAAAAATCAATATCTACAGAAATATCGACATATTTCGTCATTCAAATTTATAGATATATCAACATTGATATTGATATTATTTATACTTAATGGGTGGTGATCCAAAGGGGTTCCATTTGCCGGGTGGGAACAGGTGAGGCCATTCGGGCCTTCCGTGATCACTGGATCCCAATGCCTTTAACCTTCAGACCAATTATGAATCTGGGTCTCCCAATCGACTCTTTAGTTACGGACCTTATTAGCTCGAACGACTGATAGAACTTGGCAGTTCTTAATCATGTGTTCTCCACTAACGACATCTCCGCTATTACTTCTATTGTTCTCCCACCTTTTCCTAAGTTTGTGGATGGTGATGGATATTGTATTGAACATAATGAATATGCACAATGAATCTAGAGTGATAGTATAGTAGCTTTACAAAAGTCGATCCCTTAAGAACTTGTTCAATAGTTGTCCACTTTTAGTTTGATCCTTAAGTAACTTAGATTTTAAGTAAATGCAATTGGGAGATTATGAATGATGTTTTACGAAATTAAATGACAAAACAAATTTCACAAATTCTAGAAATTAGGGTAACCAACACCAAATCATGATATCGTCTCAAGTTTTTTAACGTTGTGGTCAATTATGTTCCGTTGCATCGAGATTTTACAAGTGTTGACTGTAGCTCCCAAATATTGATAGTGGCGCCGGGGTCCTCACACGGAAACGGAGGGGCGGCGGGACCCTTGAAGCGGATGCGGATCCGATGGGGCTGCGCGCCACCAGTGTCTGGATTAGGGACTGATTCAGCCGTGAGAGAATAAATACTAAAAGCAATCAATAAATAATTATATTAATCAACAGAAAATTTTAGTAATAATGGGGTGGGTTGGCCAATTTCCCTAATAACTATATTGATAATAAAAAAAAATTAAAACTTAACAGAATCGTAAAACACAAGAAATATGAAATTTTAAAAAAAATTAATTAATTGAAGTGTTGATGCAGAATTATCTAGATTGAAATTTATTATTTAATTTAGTGTTGAGCACAATTCGGTATGATTTGATATTGGGTTGATATCGAACAGGGTCAATCATGGCCTAGGGGCACAAGGGTGAACGCCCTGAGTCCATGAATAAAAAAGACCTAAAATTTTTAAATTTGAGTTATTTTTACAGAAAAAAAACGAAAGAATATTTTAATTTTTTAGAAAAATATTTAAATTGACATTGAAGAAATATTTTATTAAAAAATTGGGCTCATATTTTTGAAATATTATAAGAGTTATTCTGATTAATATAGAGTTATTCTGATTAATATATAATTATTCAGCTTGTCTTATAAAGTCATTAAGACTTTAACTCTAAATGTTTTGATAAAATTTCACCGTTTTCTTAAAAATATAACATTGCAAGATCACTATGTTTTTTATGTATAATTGATGTGCTTAAAATTTTGAATTTTTTTAGTAGATTGCTGGGATGATGAAAAAAATGAAAATTAAAAAAATAACTATTTTTGTGTATGCAAATATAGATTATAGGAGCACTTTTATAATTTTTACCCTAAGCCTCTAATTTATTGGACCGGACCTGATATCAAAATCATGCCTTTTAATTTTTAGTAGTTTGATACAATTTGATATTTCACAATTTGAAAATAAAGTCGAATCATACCAATTTGGTATGGTTTCGGTTTAGTTTGGCTTTGAGCTAAAATTTTATTGAATTGTGAAAAAATGATACAACATATAATGACAACACAAAGAGCCGATTTACCTATCTAAATTATACATACATGAATGACTAAACGAATGAAATTCGTACATAAATGTAGCTCAACGAAGATTGAAAGTGTGACAAGAATTATCGCAAGATGAGTTGGCTACTTAGCCATTTTAGAAGTTCCCCTGAGGATCCCCCATGTGAACATCGGTTCCATTAAAAGATGGTTGTTCTTAACAATTTTTAACTCTCAATTCAGGCCTTTTGTTGAAATTATAATCATGAAAATTTTGGTAGTAAGCTAAAGCCACGTTTGGTATGCCGTTTGGGTGACAATTTTTTATACGATTCGAAACCTGTACGAGATTTACCTGGGTCAACCCGCACGATTAAAATTTCGGGTAATTTTTGGATCAATCCGTTATAACACGTATAATAAACGAGTGGGTTTCGGATCAATCTGTTAACCCGTATAATGACATATTAACCCATTTAACAAATGGGTAGATTTCGGGTTAACCTATTAACCCATATATTAACTTATATATTGACCTGCTTAATAAACGTATAATTGCTAACACATATATCTACCAACTTACCTACATAAATACATATTAAATTTTATAGTTTAAATATGTTAAATATATTAAATTGGTTAAACGGGTCAAACAGGTCATAGGTTAATTGAGTTTCATGTACGATCTATTTATTAAATGAGTTATACGGGTTACATGGGTTACCTAGGTCATGAACAAGTCGGATTCGGTTTGGACATTCTTGACACGAATATTAAACGGGTTGGATTCGAGTTGAGTATATTTGAGTAAAATAGATTTCATGACACGACACGAATCAGACACGACCCGACCCATTGTCAGCCCAATGAATAGGATAATATAGTACAAAATCAATGTTTGGTGTCAATCGTGATAATTAGTCACTGTATAAGTTAATATGGTTGAGTACTTTTATACAGTCTATACACGCTAAAATAATACGCTCGAATTTGTTCATATTAAATAGTCGGATAACTAACAATCTTAAAAAGTATAATAATAATAATAATTATTATTATTATAATTTAATAAACAGTAATAATATATCAATGATTAATTAAAATAAATAACAAGAAATTTATTACTGCTCCTTTACTATAATGATAATTATTATTAATAATATAAGTAATTAATATTTATGATATAAATATTTTATATCACCTATTATAATATAATCCGATCAATATAATATATTCAGTATTTTAATCTATTAGAGCACCAAACGTTCGACTAAATAGTCTATCTATTCGGTGGATAGATTAGTCTATCCGACTGAAATAATTAATACAATACGGTGTACCAAACGAAACCTAAGTTTATCCGTTAAGTAGATGATAGTTCAGTTTTAGCTCATTTTGGTTCAAATTTTAAAACTTCCATGTTCAAACATGATATTTATCATATATTGCTGTGTTTTGCCTTACCAAAGGAAATGCAGTAAGGAAAAAAAATTCGATTGATTTTGGTTAATGTAGATAGCTACTTGCAGATGAGGTAGTCCAAGAATTTTATAAGAATTTGGGTTTGGTCTGTGGGTCTGCAGAAGTCAAACTTAGAAGTTACAAAAATTAAGCAGAACTTGGAAGAAGATGGCTTATCCAACCTTTCCAATATGAATACTTGGACTTTTGCAGTTTGCTCAAAATAAATGGAAGTATCGAAGATATTTGGCGACTGGTTCGATTCTTCTTCACTAAAAAGAAAAAGAAAAAAAAAAGTGGCTTCCCACCTGAAATTTGTGTTAGTTTAAGGAAGTATTGTTTAAAGGATTATCTATTTATTAGTTCTTAACAATATCGATATTTATTCAAAACTCACTAATCATATTTTTAATTTTTTTAATCCTTAACCATCATAATAATTAGATAAATAATAAAATTGTCCCTTTTTTTTTTCAAAACATACATTTAAACTTCAAATTTGAATTTTTTTTTATCATAAGATTATATTAAAGATTATGAAAACATTACTTCTATTTATAACAGTTTTTTTTTCACCTGTTTAAAGTAGTATGAGTATCTAATTCAATTTAAAGTAAGATAATAAAAAGTAAGAATTATTCAAAAAAACTTTTAAATTTAAAAGATCTTTATCATTCAATATTACAAAATTTGGTTAATTACGTATGATTTAGGATTTAATTATTGATTAATTTCATATAATTTAGGGTTTAATTATTGGATTTGTGCTTGGAATCCAAGAATAAATGTGCTACATTCATTTGCCATATACATTTAAAATTATGAAAATTTTAATTTTTCTTTGCCTTATTTGCCTTTTTTGTTAAGTTCTCTCTTTTATCTTTTTTAACTACAAATATTCTTAAATTGTATATACTCTATATTTCTAATGGTAACTATTTTCAAATTCTGTTTCCCTACTTATTTTTTCCATTCCCGAATGTTTCCAATGACAGTGGAGTTAGCTTATGAACTTTCTTAACTTATTGCTTTATAAGAATTAAAATTATGAATATGTGAAACTCACCATGTACACAATTCGTACAAATAAATAGAACAAAATAAAACCGTGATTCAAGTTTTTTAGTTTCTTCGAGAAAACACCAATAAATGCCGTTGAAATTTTTTTAAAATGTGAAATTCTGGACAACCGTACTTATAAATTTGTAATAACGACTGAATAAAAATATCACTAATTAAAAGAAACAAACGTCGTTGCCCGCATTGGCCTATCAGAATTCACCATGAGCTAGGATCGAACTCGCCATAAGATTCATATTAAAAATGCATTTTACCCTAAATTACAGATTAGATTAGAGCCGTAGTTCATAGTTTACAATCCATGTATTTGGTGGTGAAGGTGACAGAAAGGACGTAGGTTGGTCAAATGGCAGTAACTCTGACTTGCCAAAGATTAGTCACATTAGGTGTACCAATAGCTTACTTACTTGGCGGCAATTCTCTATTTAAAAAGAAGATGTTAGGTGGATTATATTTTTAAATGGAAAAAAAAAATAGAAAAAGATTTAGCCGTCAATAAGATGATCCAGGTCAACTTTAATTATTCCTTGTTTGACAACCGATTGTTTTTGTCCGTTGGTGTTTCTGTTGTTAAAAAGGCAATAGTTTATGAACTAGCGCAGCATTTTCCTTTGGATTTTGATAATATGATTGTTATTTTTATTTATATATTATAATTGAAATTATTTATTTATTAAATAATTATGTTAAGATTAATTCTGTAAAAAAATTAACTAGATTATAAGTAAATTAATTATTATATATATCAAATAAATCAACTAATTTTAGTAAGAATTAATATCGTTCATTTAATTAATATATATATTATTAAATGATATCGAATCTTATTTATTTTGTAAGGAAATAATTTTGGTATGATTATTTAGAAAATAAATAGTTTGAATTATAATATAAGTATAAATAAAATTTAATAAATTAAAATAATAATATGAAAATATATTTTGTTGATGTAAATATTATCTTCTTCTTTTTTTAAATCGGGGAAATTATCATTGTTTTTTATCAGATAAACCTGAACTTTTTTGTTAGGTATGCTCTAAATTCACAAACAATTACCACGTGGAAACTATGCTGCGGATTATTCCTGGTGGCTCTGTGATTATTATATAAGTTGTGACTTTTGAGCAGTATTTGAATATTTATATATATATATACATATATTTGAATGACTATAAGATGCAAATTTCTAGGGAGCAAAAGCTTTCAGGTTTGAATGATGATGAAAGAGATGGAGAATTTACAGAAGGAATTGGATAATAAGAAGCAAAAGCCCATTGAAATTTCAAAGGACAAGGACAGACATGTTGGAGAATGGTTAAGCTGCGATTATGATACTGGTTGGCCTCTTAAGAGATTAAACGTTCCAGTTATGACTCAGGAAGCTCGGAAAATATCTGAAAATTCTGATGACATGTCGCCAGAGCAGGATTTTGATCATCCATCGCCGTTATCAAGGCCTGGTTGGCCTCTTTTGCGAATAGCTGCAGCCGCTTCTGAAGCAACTATGAGTCCTCTCAGAGAATCCAGAACTGGAGAAAAATTGTCAGTGGTTCAGTGGGTGATGGACCTGCCGATTCGATCTTTTTCATTGCACCCACCGCAACAGGCAAGTTCGAATTTGTTGGTTATGGAGGACGCGGCGGAGAATTGTTTAACAGTAGCACCAAGACGGCTAAGCAGTGAATTGGAGTTTCTAATTGGAAGAAACCCAGCTGATTGCAGGCTGTTCAGCTATGCAGAAATTGAAAGGGCAACTTCTCACTTCTCCACAGGTGAATTAAATTTCCGTTTTCATACATATATAAAAAAGAATAGTGCTTATATTATAAAAATTGAGAGAGTTTGTTTTTCCTTGCTATTTTTATATCGAGATTATTAAATACATGTACAATCACGAAAATATCACGAAATTTTTTGTCTTCTATTTTAATATCGATAGCACAAAATACGGATGTATCATTGGAAATTTTATGAATATTAAAGATACTTTCGATAAGATATGCGTTTGGTAATCTGTCTCTAAACAATTATTATAAGCAGATAATCTTATCGGCGAAGGAGGATGTAGCAGCGTATACAGAGGATGCTTCGGAGAAGGTGAATGGGTGGCAGTGAAGATTCTGAAATCATACAAGGAAGCTTGGGATGACTTCTTCTTAGAAGCCAAGTTTGTGTCTTCAATTCAACATAAACACATCACATCGCTTGTTGGTCTATGTGTTGAAGATGGCAGGCTTATTTTGGTCTATGAGCTCTTTCCTATAGGGAGTTTGGAGGCAAATTTGCACGGTGGATCTAAGCTTCCATGGGAGGTGAGATTCAATGTGGCTGTTGCAGTTGCTGAGGCTCTAAATTACCTGCACAATGACTGTCCTCAACCGCTTATCCACAGGGACGTTAAATCCTCCAACATTCTTCTCTCCGACGAGCTTCAGCCACAGGTACATAGATAGATAGATGAACTCATTCTCATAAAATTGGGTCAAGTTATAATTTTTCAAAGTGGAATTATTTCAATTTGAATTTGTTTCGGGTTTAAAACGAAGTACCTAACAATATATCTTCACACCAACGATTCATATCGATTCATTTTACCAAAAGTTACTCTAGAGATAATAGACTGATTATTGTAGATTATTGTTTTGAATTTTCGTTCTTATTTTTTTCATTTGTAGTTATCTGATTTTGGGATGGCTATACGGGGATCGACGGATTCTGCTTATTTGATCAGCGATGATGTGGTGGGGACTTTCGGATACATTGCTCCGGAGTACTTCATGCATGGGATGGTGAGCGACAAGATTGATGTTTATGCCTTCGGTGTGGTTCTCCTTGAATTGGTTTCAGGGAGAAAGCCGGTCGATGTCAGGGCTCCCAAAGGGCAAGAGAGCTTGGTTAAGTGGGTAAGCATTCTCCACATACATCCACTTTGTCCTCGAAAGACTCTTTCTTATTATTTTTAGTTACAGGTGACAATCGATCGAGTCATATCAGGATTTGTCCAGTTATAAGTTTTATTTTACTTAAATATATTCAATTCGAATTTAACCTGTTAATTTAAAATTTATTTGTAATTATGGATATATGATACAAATTTTGTTTGGTGAATGACTTGGTTATAAAGAATGTTACTAGGTCATTACACCGGCTACTAGAAAAGTTTGTTATGCAGATTAACCCGAAGTTTTTTTATGCAAGTTTCTAGTCGTTTTCCGAATTAGGTAAGAAATTGCCATCCCTACTTCCTCTTCCTAACAGCTTCTTCACATTTCTTTGATTCAGGCAATACACTTACTAGAGATTGGGGATTTCAAAGCATTGCTGGATCCAAACTTAGGTGGAGACTATGATCCGGACCAAATGCGCAGGACGATAATGGCAGCAGGTCTTTGCATAAACCAGTCGCCTCAAATCCGACCAAAAATAAGCCAAGTCCTCAACCTACTAACAGGGGAGATAGATGCCAACGAGTGTTTCAACTCTCATGTCATGGACTCAAGAGAATCGGCCGGTCATCAGACCAGCGATGACCCATTCCCTGAGGTCCATTGCAGATCGCCTTCGGTTTCTGTACTGTCGGATATGACAGACGGTAGCATAACGTCGTCAAGTTCAACCGATACGGCTTCCAGTATAGAGAATCAGAAACACCGGCGCCGCCATAAACTGAAGGACTACTTAACTTTGTCCGACCATTTTTCTTTTGAGTGAGATATTTTGCTTCACTACAATGCAATTGATGTGTATATATATATATACATAAATATACAAAGAACCCTGAAGGCATTTAAAGGCCATTGTTTTTCTCAATAGTGGAACAAGATTTTTATATAGCTTGAACAATTTAATAAACAGAGACACAACAAGGCTTGTGTCTTCTGCAAAAATAATTTAATGAACTCATACATCAAAATTTTGCGGGGGCTCATTACAACTGTACAGTTAAAACCACTCGATGTATAAAACAATGGAGGCAAACCTAGAATGGTACTGTGAAGGGTAATGCATAAACGCCGGCCTCCAGCAATAACTGTGCTCGCGGCCACTGATTGCTGCTTGTACAAAAACTTGAGGCATCATTGCTAGGTTTTAATCTTTTAGAGCCGCTACCGCTTTGCTGCTTCGTCCCGGAAAGCCAATCTTCATCTTCATCACCAATATCAGCACAAAAATGTTGAATTGGAGGTGGAATCCAATTCTCAATCGGTGTTGAATGCAGCGAATGTCCGCTCTGAACATGGTCTTCAGATGAACTGCAAGCAATTAGCTTGTCATCTGCTATTTCGATCCTCTCTGGTGCCTCTGGTGCCGCACAGGGCAGCTCTAGGCCAGGTGTGGAAGCCACCGGCCCAAGTTCTACCTTAGTCTCTGTAGCAACTTCTTCCCTACCGGAAGTAGAAGGTGCGGATGCGGCATTTGGTTCACTGGATTTGCGCAGTTTTATGCGGAGAATCAAAGGCGCTTTCCTCTTCTGGCTATTTTGGGTACCATCAGACAAGTAGCTATTGTTCTCAACACATGTTGGTTGCTCATGCTCTTCAGTAATATCACTTCTCTCCAATTGTATAGATTCTTCATCTTCGAGTTTCTTAGCATACCAATCATTTACGGCTTCTCGATTACCCTTCTCCGGTAAGAAAGGCTTAGTGTCATCAAGGGTTTTGGGGTAGTGAAAATTGAGATAACTAGAGGTGACATTCTCCTTCACCTTCCGACCTCGGCCCCTTGGCTCACTCTTCACTATTTTCCTGGAATTAGTGGCCTTCTTCTCGACATTTCTCTGGGGCTTTTGAACCACCGGAATAAATTTAATAAGATAGGTAAAGAAGACCCGAGAAATATGACTAATTCACAGAAGTAATTCGATGAATGGAGGCAAATCAACCCATTATTTTTCAAAGATGGGAAACAGCAAACCAGGAGGATTTCAAAACAACCAATACCACAAGTCATTACTGAGTTTCAAAATTAAAATTGACCTAATGCAAAATTCCATGTCTTAATTTAGGAGTTCGAGCTTTTACGGTCCCAATTGGAAACCCAAGAACGACTCGTAACACAAATTATCAGCATTTGAATTCAGTCAATATCAAATTAAACCCTCCGCAAATCCACTAAATCAATGGGTCATGATTAAACCAACCAAATTAATCACAGGATCCATACACTAATTATACAAAAGATTCTACCCCAATTTAAACACAAAATAGATACGCGCAATTTGATTACAAGATCCACCCCCAATTTGAAAACAAGATACATAAATACGTTAGTTCTTCATGTCAATACAGACCTTTCCCGCCAGTGAATATAAAAACCCGAGATTTATTTTAATTTACAAAAATCAAACCCGAGATCTATATAAGATCTCTGAAAACAAATCAGATCCACAGAAATTTACCCACTAAAACTTTGAAATCAGTCAAAAAAAGAAAAGGTCCAGATTCATTTCTGAAAATCTCGGTGATTTCAAAAAATTTCCAAAGAAATAGTCCAAATTCATTCTTAAAAACCCAGAAAACCATCGTTTCTGGGATATAAAATACAAGAATATAAGGCTCAGAAATATATTACAAATGAATACATGTCATAGCGATAGGCAGAGGCCAAGAAAAGCACAACCAGATGGCTCAACAAACCTTAATCGGTTCGAGCATGGCCTCTCTACTCAATGCCTTCCTCGCGTTATTGATCGGCATGAACTTCAATCGTGGAGTTGTCATCTTTCAATTAACCACAAAAGCTAAACGAATTTTACCACAAAGATTTCTCCCCTACGATTAAGAAAAACCCTAACAGATAAACCAGATCGAAAAGATTGCAAAACCCTAGCGTAGATTTCTTGGCGGCTGCTGATTCTAACTCGATCTGCAATTTTAATAACATCGTGGTGCTTATATAGACCTAGATTGACCGACTCTCATTATCTCTAAATACCTGTGATACCCTCCAAATAACTCAATTTTACTCTACTTCTGCTTGGGCTTACGCGTTTTGGACTTTCTTGGCAGGGGCTTCTAGTTCTAACACGTTCCGTCACGATCCACTTACACTACTAGGAAACTTAAAAGCGCAAAGAATCGGCATACGAAATTGGGTCCATAGTTTTAAAAGCCCATTTGATATTATTTTAATTTTTTAAGTGGAATAAATTTAGTGTAGGATCCATGGGATCTCCAACTCCAACATCTATACGAGGTCGAATATCAAATCGAAAATAAATCGGTTTTATTATCCCTCTTCAATTCAAATTAGGAAAAGAATTGACCCCTTAGCAGCATTTTTATCAAAAAATTATTATATGGTACATTTTTTATGGTCATTCAATGTATTTAACTGTAGTCGAAGAATAGAGAGGTGATTGTGGAGACTGACTGCGTGGAGATTGTTAGTACTATTAGATCAACTCACCATTTATGAATACCAATTGGTTTGGCAGTTCGGGAGGTTGTGACTTTACTCGAGGTCTTTGGGATACCTTTGGATCATTTGATGGCAGTTCCTCGTAAAACGAACATACATGGTTGTTCATAGCCTAGCCCAAGCGAGCAATGGCTCACTGGAGAGAACGAATTGGGTCCTATGTTTCCACCTTGGTTGAAACCCTTGGTGGAGCTAATATTCTTTGTTGAGTTTTGTTGTTTGAGTTTGTTAGGGGTACTATTTTTTCCTCATCAGATTTTTTTTCCAATTAGTTGGGTTTTATGACGAGAGTTTTAATGAGACCCCAAGCACCGCATGTGGTGCACCCACTGAGTGTATTGTTTCTTTCTATCATTTTTAATGAAGCAATCCTTTTGATAATAAAAAATGTATTGTATTTTAATTTACTATAAGAGAACGATACAGTTTAAATTTTATTTTTAAAGTATATTTATTGAGTAATTAAATATTTACTTGCGTAATAACATGAATTGGATACATTATGTGACCCGTAATAGGTCATGATGTAAAAGGTAAATTGAATTCTAACACTAAAATCTAAGACATTTCTTATTGATTAATTATCTAAATAATTGGGTTTTCAAAATTTTAGGAAATAGGAGACAAAAAACCGATAAATAAAACAAAACAAAAAGCAAGCCTGCTTTTGAATGTGGGCCACTAACTTTGGATTTGTTAGTTGGGCTTTTAGCTCGGTCCATTGATGAGAGAATCAGACATGCTAACAGAAAATCATGTCAAAAAATCACGTATTTGCATTTTCTCGAATAAACCCTGATTAAACCCAAGCAGAGCATCGTCACGTATTTGTATTTGATCATGAGAAGAGTTAACGGAGCCGCTTTGCTCAGCCGAGCCGTCGTCTGTATGGGTGGCTCTACTGCAGTCAGTGGCGCAACTCAACAGCGGCTGGTTCAAGCGGCGATGATGAGCACCTCCTCGAATTCAAATCCACTGTGGTTCACGCAAAGATTCGGCGATCGCTTCGGCCTGTCGAAGCCCTCTGTGAGTTGCGGTGGGGGAGGCCACATGTGCTTCTCTGCGAACGCTGCGTCTCTGGCTCCTGAGGTCCACGCCCAGAACAAGTTCTTCCCCAATAACGTCGAGCTCTACCAGTACGAAGCTTGCCCTTTCTGCAATAAGGTTAGAGGTGAGTTTCCCCCCAATTTCTTACATATCGGATTCATTAGCTGAAATTTTCCCACTTTCATTTCCTAATTTTGTTACTATTAATCATTTATGTATGAATTGGGAATTCGAATTATCTTTGAATTGATCTGATTTTGAAAACCAAAGGAGTGCACTTTAACCAAAGGAGTATACTTTTGGATCATTTTTCCGACTCTTACTGATTATTTTCGCCATTGATTTTCTCCCCTCTTACAGCATTCTTGGATTACTACAACATTCCCTACAAAGTTCGGGAGGTTAACCCGATCAGCAAAAAGGAGATTAAATGGTCTGATTACAAAAAGGTGCCGATACTGAAAGTTGACGGTGATCAGATGGTTGATTCTTCAGGTCCGTTGGCACTCCTCATCTCTCTGTCATTTTGTGGCCATACTTAGATGTGAATTATATCTACTTACAGGTTCGGCGGTTTGTAAGTTGTTAAATTTTCCATGTGTTGTATTTGCAGATATAATTGATAAGCTGTCCCAAAAGATCAATGCTGAGAACACTGACTTAAATAGTGAGGAAGAAAAGAAATGGCGTGGGTAAGTTTTTGCTTTCAACTTTGTAAACCTTTTTGCCCACCAGAAGGGATATCTTTTGCAGTTACTACATTTCCTTTTTGAATTTTCGATGAACGTGTTGGGGTTATTTGATGCTAGGCGTAATGGTCCTGGTGTTTTCGGCATGATGAATAACTGATCAGTTGTGATGCAGGTGGGTAGATAATCACTTGGTGCATGTTTTATCACCAAATATTTATCGAACTGCTTCAGAAGCTCTCGAGTCATTTGACTATATCACCAGTCATGGTATGATACGATATGGCAGCCACATTAACTGAATTCCTTTCACTTATATTCCTCAAATAATTTTGTGATAAACTAATATCCCATATTTGTGGTCAATTATTAGCATTATGAGCAAAAGATGTTTGTTTGGAAGAGTTTGGCTTTAGCTGCATAATTGTTTTGGATATTGATGTGGATAGGTTTAGTATTGATGTCATTAATCAATGTGGAAAAAATGTGAAACATATCACACTTTCTATTCATATAACTTCGAAAGCTTTATTTAAGATTCGATTTACTTTTGTTAAAGGTAATTTATCAACAAGAGTTTATGTTTGTGTAATTTCCAATTCTCATTTTTTTAGTAACCTACAGCAGCAAATGTTGAAGACCTCTTAATTAGATCCCTTTGTAGTACAACTTAGTTATGTTCCAAAATCCAAAATTCAAAATTTACTTCACTTTGCATTACCATCTTTCCTTATATATTCTCTATACATGCTTTCCGTGCAGTTGAAGTGCCTGTAGATATGCCGAAAAACAAAGCTTACATTCTGATTTCAACAAATCCTTTATGTTCAGTTGGTATTAAATATTAAAATAATCTTATATCTCTTAAATGAATTAAATAAATGCCGGCAATTTCAGTTTATATGAAAGGATAGTGGCAAAGTACAGTGGAGCTGCGGCTATGTATTTTGTGTCAAAGAAGCTCAAGAAGAGACACAATATCACCGATGAACGTGCAGCCTTGTATGAAGCAGCAGAAACATGGGTGGATGCTCTCAAAGGCAGACAATTTCTTGGTATGCTGATAATCAATATCGTATTTCTCTCGACTCAAGACTTATTTAATGGCTAGAACTATGAGATTACCGAATAATCTTGTCTTTTAACAGGTGGGTCAAATCCGAATTTAGCCGATCTTTCTGTATTTGGTGTCTTAAGGCCCATTCGGCACCTCAAATCTGGCAAAGATATGGTGGAGAACACGCGTATTGGTGAATGGTATACTCGAATGGAAAGTGCCGTGGGCGAGTCTGCTAGAATCAATGCCTAATGGTGGAAAGAACGTATCTTAGAATGCTTCAGATATCTCAACCTGCTTCAGCCACTTGATTATTGCCAATGGATGAGGTAGGCATTACTAATAAATGATTTACTTCCTCTGAAACTTAACCAAAGTATGTGTTTCTTTTTTAGTGTCATAATACTTTACACGAAGGTTTTTATTGCCATATGAATGTGTTATGGTTTGATTTTTTTCATGTGTTTCACAAACAATGTGATGCTTTTCATGATTGGGCCAGCCTGGTTGAATTATCAGCCGAATAGGCCCAGTGCAATTGGCCCCAATGTTTTGTTTCTTAACCCGCAAGATAATACGCAGGATCGAAGAGAAGAGAGTCATCATCATTTTTCACATCTGGTAGAGAAGTTAGGTTGATTATGCAAAGTGTGAGCAGGTTAAGGTCGCATGAGCCTCATTTTGCTCGTAATGCTTCATGACTGACTTGTCCACGCGTTAACACAACTTCATCTATATTCCATTCTGCACTCTGCAGTGTTGTCATGAGAAAAGTCTTCGCTAATCCCTATTCACGTACTAATCTCTTTTCGTGAGCTTCATGGGTCGTTCCATGGATCATAGCTTTCGAACTATACCTTAAAAACTAGCGCGTACACGTAACGAGTATTGTATTTATTTTCATTCATGACGGTAGGTTCAATTTTTTTTAAATTTGAATGTTAACTCAACTTTCATTATTGGTTTGAGTTCAAGTTTTTACAGATTTTTGGTTTAGGTTTGACTCATAAACTCGAACCCACCGGCTCAACCTAAAATTTCAAAATACACTCGTGTCAAACTATTCTCATTTATGTTACTATTTTAAGAAATGAAAATTATTGTTGCGCGAGGGACAAATAAAATGAAAATTGGCTATTATTAATCAACGTAGGTTCAATCTTTGCTTATGGGTTGTATTACATTTGAATATTTGATTGTTAGTGATTCTTCGTCGAAAATCGAATTCTTCGTCCAAAATCGAATTAGCTATCGTTCTTTATATAAGGATATTGGGGTGCAGAGTATATTATACATATTAGAGATCGATTTTGTTCTTTAAGATAATCAAATACAATTCTTATATAACATATAAAGAGAAATATTACTAGGCGGCAAAGTTCACTATAATTCGTGCTAGGTTGGGCAGGCTGGCATTTCAATTCAACTGAACTCGATAAATGGTTGGGCTGAAGTGAATCCAGACCCCAGGCAATTTATTTCTTAATTTTAATCCTCTTATTCGATTGCTACTTCTATTGTGTAGTAGTATTCTTACCATTTTATATTAGGAGATCTCAACATTTATAAATAGCCAGGCCCGTACTTAAAATGTAATCGAAGGTCTTGAATTCGACTTGTAATGGACACGAACAATTTTGGATTAACCGTGC
Source organism: Prinsepia uniflora (assembly GCA_032719365.1). Lineage (NCBI taxonomy): Eukaryota > Viridiplantae > Streptophyta > Magnoliopsida > Rosales > Rosaceae > Prinsepia > Prinsepia uniflora. The sequence goes on along the minus strand of CM064866.1, from coordinate 1,003,185 downwards.
ACAAGTCGCACCCTTATTTGCGATTGTTATGTTAAATTATATTTAGAGTTGATTTGTTTCATAGTATTGTTTCGTAAGTATTTAAAATAAATAAATAATGACTTTTTATTCATAGGAAGTACGTATTTAGTGTGTAGATTGCAAAAAGGAACCGTGAATTTGAATGGGAAATATAAAAATAGGTAATAAAAATGCTATTCTTCAGCCATTCCCAATGACCAAACTGACAATTTCTTCGATCCTTTCTATCCATTATAACGTCTCCCGTCTGACCCTTTCACGTCTCAATTTATGAGTGAATTTATCTCTCTCTGACCCGATAATTCTGTGACCCCCTCTCCCTTCCTGCTCTCACAAAATCTGCATGTGTACTGCCTACGTCGTCGTTTCCCGCCACTCCCCCTCTCTCTCTCTCTCTCACTCACATTTTTGCTTACTGGTTTTCAAAGCTTTCTGGGTTTTTGGGAAACCTCCATTTGATTTATTTTCTTTTTTTAGTTCCTAATTATTAATAACAAAATTCCAAAAAAGAAATTGAGGCATTTATTATTCATCGTAAATAATCAATAAATACATACAGAAAAATAAAAAACTTGTCCGTTTTGCTTCTATATATATAAACCACACACGGGTTTCCTTCTTTCATAATGGTCTCTTTCAGTTAAACCAGAAACCACAGCAACAAAGATGGCAAAGGTTATGCCATTTGCCCTTTGCCAATAAAGAGAGAGCAAGAGAGAGAGAGAGAGAGAGAGTCATGCGTCTTTTCTGATAATATAACAACGTACAACATGATGAACCTTCTACCTTTAAACCTACCTCTTTCTCATTTCGTTGTTTCTTCAGTTCTCTGCTTCCCTAACCATTTATAAATTTAAAGTCCGTCAAATACGTAGACAAGTTTTTTGGAAGTTTTCTCTTCTCCGCCGCCGCGAATATGGCCGTTCAGGCACAGCAGTTGTGTTTCTGTGAGAATCTGGGGTTGCCCACCGCCGTGTCCTCGGCCGCTGACTGGTGCACGCAGCTTAACCCTATTTCTGGCCTTGACGACATCTTTTCAAGCTTTCCGAGCCCTCAACCTCATCATTATCGTCAATTTCATCGTGAAGCTGCTCAGAATCAAACCCAGAATCAGAATGCACTATTAGCCTTCGATTGTTGCAACCAATTAGGATTTTCGTCAGTCTCCTCTTCCACTTCCACCAATAGTTTTCAATTCCCCGAAGATCTAACTTTAAGCGATCAGCTCGAGTTACAAAGGCAAGAACTCGACTGCATTATCCAATTGCAGGTAACAATATTAAGAATTGTTCATAACCGGTTCTGATTTGGGTTTTGTTATTATATTATACTATCATTTAATTTATTTTGAAGACAAAAAAAAAAGATTGAAATTTGAATTTAAGAATTTAATTTGGTGTTGATAGAATGAGAAGCTGAGGAGGGCATTGCAAGAACAGAGGAGGCAACAGCTGGCAGCTCTGCTGAGCAACTTAGAATCCAGAAGCATGAGTTTGATCAGGCAAAAAGACGATGATTTAGCAGAGGCGACAAAGAAAGCGACGGAGCTTCAAGTCAGCTTGAGAAAAGCAGAGATGGAAAGCGATACGTGGCAAAGGGTGGCGAAAGCAAACGAGGCGACGGCGATGGAGCTGAACAACACGCTTGAGCAAGTCAGAGAGAGACTGGTCCTGGTCACCAACGAGGCCGCGGATGCAGAGTCCTGCTGTGGCCCGTCGGTATGTGATCGAGACAGAGTGACATTAATGGAAGAAAATACAAATAGTAATAGTAATAATAGTAAGCTGGTTTGTAAAAGCTGCAAGTCTCGGAGGTCGTGCGTTCTTTTTCTGCCTTGCAGGCATCTCTGTTCGTGTAAGCTCTGCGAAGCCTTTCTTGGGTCTTGCCCTGTTTGTGAATCCACCAAGGAGGCAAGCTTGGAGGTCTTCTTGGTCTAATGAACAACCTCAAACGCACCGATCAAGCAACCAAGAGCTCAAAAAAATAGCGTAGATTATCTTCAGATTCTCGTAAATGCGTTAATAGATGATGAAGCTATTAATATTTTATAAATTTTATTTTGAGTTATTCAATTCAATCCTTTTTGGATTATCAGAAGTAAGCCAAGCATATTAACGCAGGCTCTCTTGCTAATTTCAGTACTTTGTGCCGCGTGGAGATCATATAGATCGAAACTCATAGCGATTAGATCGAAAGTCCTACCCACACTTGCAACTACTAGCCCTTAAAAACAAAAGGTGTTGACTCTAAGGGTGCTATTGGAAGTCCATTTTTAGGTTGTGTAATAGGAAAGTGTGCGCTTCGAAATTCTTTGATACTTCGATAGGGCGAACAGCCATTGAACCCAAAAAGGTTTGGAACTCTTCTCCTATTTCTGCATTTCGTTATGTATCTTCAAACAAAATGATTTAAAAAAAAAAAAAAGGCCATCGCATTCCTAGTCCAGTGAGGGCTGGATGACTTTCTTTGCCCCAGCTTGGCGAATCGCAATTCCTTCGCAAAACAAAAGGCTTTGATTCTAAGGGCGCTATTAAGAGCCTCTTTTTAGATTGTGTAATAGGAAGGGGTACGTCTCGAAAGTTTTTGGTATTTTGTTAGGACGCGCAGTCCTTACACCGAAAAAATTTGGAACCCTTATCTTAGGTCTGCATTTCATTACGTCGGACGGCTTTCTTTGCCCCAACTTAGCTCATCGAGATTATTTTCTTTTTTTGGTTGCGGATCCCAGCTTACCCCGGTATATGTATATGTGCTTAATTTATTAATTAGAAAGATCAAAGTACACATGATACCTTACTTGTACTGTGACAGTGTCTGTGTCTGTCATGAATCATTAATATTCATGTGGTGAGTTTAGCTTTTTACTATATGGGAATTGTTTTTTTCTATCCAGAAGGTACATCCATTATCCATTATCCATAATTCCACATACGATCTGTATGAATCTAAGCAATGATGATGTTGCAAAACAGTAAAAAGAAAGAATCTTTTTACCCTTGTTCATTTCCCACTTCTGTCTCTGCATCTGGTGATGGAGGACTGATATTTAATTTGATGCAGCATGCATGCTTCTTTTTGCTTTCACAAGAAAGCAGGGTCTGTTTTGGACTTTTTCGGTAAGCCGTATGGTGGGGAGTGTACGGTTGTGAAGCCTAAAGCTGTAGTCTGAAGATGACAGAGAAGGCAATTAATTAAGAAATTGACGACAAGATTTAGCGTTTATGATTAATAAAGATTTTCTGACCAAACAATAAAAGATTAGGGAAAGGACATGCAATTCTGCGACTGTCACCGCCACTTAAAACTTTCTTTCGCTGCTTTCAATGAGAGATTAGCTATTCGGCATTGCCATTAGAAAATGACCTGAGCCTGAGCCTGAGCCTGAGTCTGTGTGTGAAAACGAGTAAGTTAATGGAAGAATCTTGCAAAAAAAAAAAAAATTAACCCATCTTTGTGAATTTTTTTTATCTGACATCTTTGTGGAGATGTGCTTGGTTTCCACTATATAAACAGGACTCTGCCACGATAATCTTTGAAACAAATTTTTTATCCTTTATGTTTGGCACGTTGTATAACAAATTTGTTATGTTTTAGCTTATTTGCATTTTTTATGTAAATTAATTTTTTAACGTGACAAAAAAAAAGATTAAAGAAAATCATCAAATTTAAATTTATTTTTTAACGTAACAAAACAAATAGATTAAATAAAATCATCAAATTTATAGAATCGTTATAAAAATCGAGATCCACTCGATTTACTACATATATGCCCTTTACGTAGGCCTATAATATAGAATTATTCAACTGATAAATTAATGCATTATGTTGGTGTTGAATTTTACTTTCCATTCGGACGGAGTCTAAGTCCAGTACGAAATCGACAAACTAAAGGAATATTAGGGCTGCCATGCCCCATCTGAGTCCCTGCCCCTGGTGCCTAGCGCCCTGGACCTCCCCTTGCCCTGGGTGGTCTCTGGTGTTGTTCATCTGGAGGTAGTCTGCGCACCATGAACGTTTTGTTTTGTTACTTTTCGCGGGTGTAGTTGGGTGAGTTTGTTTCCTTTTTGCTTGTTTTTTCCTCTGTTTTCGCTGGTTGGTTTTTCGGTTTGAAATGAATGATTTGTAGTTTTTTTTTTTTAAAGGAATACTAGGGCTTTCTCTATTTAAGAGGACTTATACCTCTTGTTGATGCAAGAAAAGTATCAACCTAGACTTGCCTCGCTGAGCTCCTTCGCTGCTCCTCTCGGGATAGTGAGACTTGCACAGGGAGATGGTAAGGGTAAAGGGACACCGGTGTGGTGCCGGCCTTACAGTCTCCGATGCTTAAGTAAATTTAAGTGGGGTAGTTACTGTATCAATTTAGGCAGCGTGAGGACAAAATTGTCATTACTTTTCTGGAAAGGGATGTCCTTATATTTATAGTAGTATTGAATGTGTTTGTTGGTGTTTGTCAATGTGAGATGTTGTTGTCTTTAGGAGCTGACAGATGTCATGTGGTGGTTCTGGACAGCATTATGACTTGTCAGTGGATCACTGGATCCGGCCTCCCATATTCGATAGGCCTAGGCAAAGTTGGTCTCTGGTTGGTTTATAAAAAGATTGATTGTTTGTAAGGCTGATCCGCTGGTCGGACAGTCGGATGCGATCTTCCTGGGTTGTGAGGGCTTTGACGGCCTGGTCTGGGGTGCCTGTGGGTTGGCCGATCAGACGTAGTTGGTTAGTTTTGAGTTTGGTATTTGTGAGTTTGTTCAAAGCATGCAAACTTGATCTTTAGTCAGACCGACTAGTTTAGGTATGAACACCTCTCATGTTGGGAGACAACAACTTTGTATTTCCTCGTTATTCCCTCAATGACTCGATGCCAATATATACAAAACACAAATAATATCAATAGTAATATTCAAATATTTGATCTCGTGAATATACCTCGATTCAAAAAAATCATATATATACTTATGTCTCGGTGTACATGCATAAACTCTATAGCGTCAATGGTAAAATATTGAATACAATACAGAAATGAGGATGGTGATGGAGCTGGCGCATATTGTGCTGAATGCCCAAGCTTGCTGCGAAAAGCCTGTCTTTGGTATCCTCAAAGAGCAAACCGTTTTGATTTTTGTCATGCCAGCCTGATTTTTATATTTTTATAACATAATAATTATGGCAGGAAAGGGATGAAGTGTGCATCCCACAAGTTAAGTTGGTGGTAGGTGGACATGAAATGGGTCTTTTTCGAGAATGGAGAGAGATCTTGTATTGTGCATGGAAAAACGCAACGCTGTTGCTGGTCTTTGGGGTTTTCCTTTTTCATCCTCCCAAAATCTCAATTTCAGACTTCTCAGTCTGAAGTCTGAATGAATGAATACATATGGAGATGGAAAGTGGAAACCACTCACTCAGTCACTACCCGATAACGCTGACCGAGAATATGTATATATTGGTTCTATTTCAAAATTTCAACAGCCCTCTCTGCTATATTATCAATTTAGTGACCAGTATGGATGATCACATCGACGGCTGAGGTGGATCGATATATCATATATGATCATTCATACATTTGTCATCGTGGCACGTCAGTCTTCCCCATCTCCGTCTGCGGCGACTGCGATTGAATCCCAAGGTCCCAACCCCAGTACTGGACTTTTGAAATGGAACCTGACCCGGAGAGCCGAGTGTAATAGAGTAAAACGGGAGAGCAAGAAGCGAAATTGTGCATGGGGTTGCACCTTGCTGGTTGTATATATGTACATTGTTTTGTTTGGAAGACGAGGTTATGCCGTGCATATTTGGAATTTTGGAGTTACGTGAGACAATTCGAATTCACACGATGAAATTATAAAATTCTAAAAATGTTAATTTGTCCAGCAATCAATCAAGCATGAATTTGTCCAGTAACGTAAGTATTTAATTCAACTTAAAAGTAAAAATTAAAAGTAAAATAATTAAGAGTAAAAATTCTTAAAAAAATATTTTTAATTTTTTTATCATCCGATATTAAATAATTTAGTTAATATTTTTTATTTAGGGTTTAATTTTTGAATTTTGTACCCAAAATCTAAGAATTAAACCGTAAACTATAAGTCTTTCTCTTTTCTAGCACCACCCCCATCCCCTCCCAAAACTTTTTATATCCTACCGTTAAATTACAGATAATACAGACTTCATTCTTGATTTCAAAGAAAAAAATTCAATTATAATTACATATAATATCTATATACATATATAATATTTATTATATATATCTATATGTATAATATTTGTTATATTATTATACAGATAGCGAAAGAAAACAATGTTGTTTTGAATTGTTTCAAAAACCTCCCAACAAAATTAAATTAATAGAAAAGTTTTAAGTAAAAAAGAAAAAATTATCAAAATGAACCAATAATTTACACTAACTAACACCTTACAATATCTTATAACATCTTAAAATTAAAAACATAATACAAGTAAAAAAAATTTAATTTGTTGTACATTTGTAAGCAAAACGGATCGATATGCCTTTTCAAATATGAAAAGTAAAATAATCTTATGGTTATTTTATATTTGTGCGCTATTAAATAACAATTACTAACATGAAAATAATTATAATTTAAAGAGAAAAAAACCCTCCAACTTCGTCTTCCTTCATTCTCGATTACATTGGAAGCCATATAGCTTCATATAAAAAAAAAATTCCTCAAATTCCTAATTAGAATTATACCGACTTAAACTCTAAGCATGAAACTAGTGTTTGGTACTAGTCGTATTAATTAGTCACCGTATAAATTAATACGGTTAAATATTTTTATACGGTACAAACACACTAAAATAATACCATCGAAATTGCTCATATTAAATAGTCGGATGACTAGTAATCTTAAAAGGTAAAATAATAATAATAAATTTAATATAATGAAAATAAAATAATAATTAATAATAATTTAATAAATACCAATATTGATAAAAATAATAATAATAATATACATAATTTATATTTAAAATATAAGTATTTCATATCAACTATTATAATATAATCTGATTAGTATAATATAATTGACATTTTAATTCGGAAAAGTACCAAACACTCGATTAAATAGTAAGTCTTTTCGATGGACATATTAGTTTATCCGATTGAAATAATAAGTACAATACGACATATCAAACGATACATAAATAATATTTGAAGTGCAAAAATCAGCTTGCTGAGTTCATGCTAATTGGGCTAAATTACAATCCAAGAAAATGGCATCAACCCAATTTCAATTTGGGTTTGAAGCCCAAAATGGATACTATTACCAACTTGTAATTCACGCTTCCCAAACCGACCCTAACTTTATTCAAATTCACACCTGAACTTTTTCAGTTGGTTCATTTGTTTGGTTTTTTCCTCCTAGGCCGAAAACGCAAAGGAAAACCCAGAGACAAGACAACTAATCTCCTCCTCCACCTTTCTCTCTCTCTCTCTCTCTCTCTCTCTCTCTTCGAAACACCTCGTCCTTAATCCGCGATGCAACACGGCGATTACAGCTCCGCTCCATATTACCCATACCCGCCGCATCAAAACCCTAACCCTATCCGTAACCCCACCGATCCCCACCCAAACACCTACGCCTCTGCCCCACCTTTCAACACCTCCGATTACTCTCTCTACTCCCAATATCCTCCATATTCTCTCAATTCCGATCCTTCCCCTCCCACAGCTCCGTCCTACTCCCCTCCTTCAATCCCCAACCCTAATTTGCAGCCCTTCAATCCCACGCCTCCACCACCTTCTTTCCCCCCGTTTGAGACCCATTCGCCCTCTCAACCCCCGCAACCGCCGCAGCACCAACCGTATCAGCCCTACGATCAGAATCAATCCGTTCCCAGTTATGCCACTTTGCCGCCGTCTATTCCTGTGAATCCTAACCACAATTCCAATCACTCTTCTCCGTACACGTCCGTATACACAGGGCCGTTTTCTCAGCCTCCCTCCTCCTTCCCGCCGGCATATGAAATTCCTTACGAGAATTCTGTAAAATTCGATTACGGCGGTGTCGGTGGCGGCAGCTATATAGATGATAGGTACGGAGGCTACAACGGGCCCCGATCCGATTTTGGATCGGATCTATATGGGAAGCGGTATGATTCAGGTCGCGATGAAGGGTACGGCGATGGTGTTTATGCCTACGAAGGTGACAAGGTGGAGCCATATGGGGCACGTGGCACAGCACCCAAGTCGTCAAGCTCGTCTTTATTCGATGATTATGGGAGATCGATCAGTTTCCCATCTGGGAAAAGCTCGTCCGTAAGCTCCAGCAAGATCGTGAGGGCAGTACCGAAGGCGGATACTCAAGAAGACGCGAAGAGTGGAGCGCTCAAGTTTCGTGTCAAGCTATTGGCTGAAAGTGGAGGACAGAACACCATGGATGTTCTTTGCCAGGTATGATCAAAGAGGCACTTGTCATATTTCAGTGGACATTTGATTGCAGAATTATTTCAGTTATCATGGTCAGTATAATGCTAGGTCATTGAGCTTTTAGTATAATAGTAGGTGCTGTCTCATTCCACTGTCATAGTTAAGAGTTACTAAGACTTGATAGCCACATTGTTAATTTTCCTCTCTGATTGTTGCTTGGTTACTGGTTAGTTTCATTACGTTTTTCAATGCTATGGAATTCAACGGTTTTAGACCATCGCCTTTGGCCTAACTGTGATTGGTAGCCTTAGCAGTTAGCACTAGAAATCATACTTCAGAAAAATATTACTTATATAAGATAGTAAGCAGGGAGTGGATGTTAGCGCCTTTGGTTGAGAGCTATGTTATTGAGATAATATGTTGGCAGGTATTTTGATCATTTGATGTACAGGGAGATCTAGTCTTCCTTTTCCTTTTTAAATTTTGTGGAGGAATCATCTATAGTTTGTATCGTATAATGACAGAAGCATTCACCAGGGCCTCTTAATAGTGCAAATAACTTTATAGGATTAAAGTGAAAATTTAGGCTTATAGTCTATAGTATGGTTCCAGCATTGGAGTGGAAACCGTTAAGATTTTACTTTGCTCACATCTTCTCTACTTTTACTCTGTGTATAAGCATTAAGCTGCGTATGGTTGTCATGATCATCATCTCGTAGGTTGGTTTATTATCTTTAAAGTGTTTGAATGCCACCCATTACTCTTGTTAGTTCCTTCTCCCTCTCTTTCATATCTTTCCTATTGGTTTGTTAAGCAATCAATCAAAACTTCTCTTTCAGATTGGTTTGGATGGTATTCGTATGCTTGATCCTGCGACCAGTCGGACACTGAGAATATACCCCCTTGAGACCATTACAAGATGTGAAGTAAGTTTTTAATTTTTTCGTTTTGAGTTTCTTATGAACTGTTAAATTTTGGCTTGAGAATGATTAATTTGTTTTTTTTTTAATTTTCCTTCTCATGTAGGTAACTGATTCATCTACCTTTGCGTTTTGGTCAAAGAGTTCTGTGGATATTGAGCCAAGGCGTATTAGATTGCAGTCAAATAGTTACACTACAAACACACTTTTGGATACTGTGACTGCTGCGACTGTACAGGTTGGGAGTTTTAATGCTCGTGTTTTACCCCTTCTTAAAGAATAATGGTTTCTTTTAGTAGTTGACAACGTGTACTTAGGTTCGAGGTGAACTTGGTTTTTTATGCACTAGTCATTTGACATGTGTGATATCTATTGAGTATAATCATGGATAATTAATTTAGATGTTTTTATTGTTTTGGATCTATGTTAAAAAAAAAGGGAGGCTGGATTGATTAGCTAGCGTTTCAGTCATGTGTCAATCCTGAGTAGGGTGGTAAACTACAGAGATTGACTATTTGACAACATGTTCTTAGGGTCAAGATGATATTTGTTTTTTTATGCACGAGTCATTTGACATGTGTGTTATGTATTGAGTATAATCGTGGATAATTAGTTTAGATGTTTTTATTGTTTTGGTTCCATGTTTAAAAAAATAGAAGGTGGCTGGATTGACTAGCTCACGTTTCTGTCAAATTGTCAATCCTGAGTAGGGTGGGTTACTTACAGAGATTTTCTATGTGTCTGAATTTCTTCATTTTGGCCCTGTATTCTTTTTGGTTGGAAAAAAGGATTGGCAGGAAGTTGGAGAACTATAATTAAATTTAACATTTTATTAAGTTACCAAATAGGTGCAAGTAGGGCATGTATATGGTACAAATAAATTGCTTTGTCAGTTGAGAAAGTACCTTTAGGTTACCCTTGAATCGAGCCTAACTTATAAGGTGGGTATCATTTCATTGTTGATGGTATTTAGCTACATCGAGCCGAGTTCTCTGTGCATGAGTGAATGTATGGTAGATGCGTTCCTTTTCTGTCTATTGACATATTGAGAACTTACAATGTCTTGAACTTGAATGTTTCTGGCGTTCATAATTGGGAAAATGAAATCCCTTTTCTTTAGTTTGGAACTTATAAAATCTGTTACTCTGATTATTCCAGTATTTTGAATCGATTTGAATGGTTCTGTCTTTCTAGTTCTATACTTTTGTTAGGTTTATGTATACTATTGTTCCCATGTTATGTCTTGAAATAGTGTTTAAACTTATCATATTCTACCTCTTGTTACTCAGCTCAAGGAAATGGGTGGAAGAATCAAGCCAACTGAATCTGCAAAGCCAAATGACCAGTCTGCAGAGAGAAAGAAAGGACTAACTGATTGGATGAACATTATAAAGCCAGGAAATGAGGAGAAAGATCATTGGGTAATATTAGCTTAGCTTCTTGAAAGCATGCTTCCCCCTTTGTTTTCTTTTTAGAACAACATAAATATGGTAGTTCTGAACATTTCTGCATATACACCTTATCATAATGTTTTAAAAATGCACACTTTCAATGTATATAGTTGTTTTGGTAAGCTAAGGATGCTCTTACTTAATTGATTACTGCTTTCTTTAGGTACCTGATGAAGCAATTACAAAGTGCACATCATGTGGGATAGATTTTGGGGCTTTTGTCCGTAAGGTACACCAAGTTTTAATGAGGTATTTCAGAGTTTGGTGTTCATGCTATATATTCATTTGAACTAATGGATTTCTCATCAATTTAGCATCATTGCCGGAACTGTGGAGATATTTTCTGTGACAAGTGCACACATGGCAGAATTGCATTAACAAGTGAAGAAAATGCTCCTCAGGTTCGAGTTTGTGACCGATGCATGGTACGTATCTTAAAACTTTTTAGGGTCTTTAAACTTGTTGGAGTTCTTGTTTCAGCTATCTATATGATCGAAAGAATAAATGCTTGGTGTATGCCAGTACATCTGCAAACTATATTTATCCTGGAATCGACATTGCTTACAATGCATTTATCTTTATAGGCTGAAGTGACTCAGAGGTTGAGTAATGCCAAGGAAGCATCAAATAAACCTGCAGGGTTGCACAGTCATGAAGATCTTGCCCGGAAACTTCAGGTGAATTTTGTGTTTTATGCGTCTTTTCGCTTCTGCAGTGTGCAATTTATAGATTGGTTGGTATCTTATATTTTCACCAAAAGTAGATTTAGTTTAAAATATCAGATGAAGGTCTTAACAAGTCTGGATCAGTGCAGGCATCTTGATACATGTTATGTGTGTGCGCTCACTGTTTTTCTATTTAATCTAATCTATTTATTTTTGGACAGGAGGAGCTGGAAAAGAATCGCAAGGAACCTTCAGGTATTTTTTGCATGTGTTAAAGAAGTGGTTTTCTGCTGTTTTGCACCATTGAAATCTTACTTAGAAGTGAGAAGTATATAAACATTGCTCCTATACATTTGCATTCCTCAGGTTCAAAGTCTGATGGATCTGGCAGGCGAATGAGAGAAGTTGCATGTCCTACATGCACAGTCCACTTGCAGGTAATATATAGTTTAGATGGTAATTGGCATAATTACTTTAGAGTTTAGACTCTCAAGATGGAGAAAAACACTTAATTGGGCTTGGATTCTTAGCTGGAATGCTGACTTAGAATCTCTTTTGCAACATATATAAATTCAATTATTAATATTTTAGAACAGCTAATCTTATAGAGAAGTTTGAATTGAAGATTATACTTACATAGTTCTTGTGGAGTATTGCTGTGCATATGTGTTTGCGTGTGTATATATATCTGTATAGGTTATTTATATGTTTGCATACTTTGTTGGTGATTGCATTAGCGAAACTGTTGCAGGTTCAGGTTCCCAGCTCAGGTTCAGAGACCATTGAATGCGGGGTTTGCCAGAATCCATTTCTTGTGAGTGCTCATTGATTCAAATCAGAATTTTATTGACAGCACTAAAATTGTTCGTTTCCAAAGTTTCTGGTGCAATTTGTTTGATTGGACTGGTTATGTTTCCTAATAAGTTAGGAGAACTTTTTACATGTCATGGTTTCCGGTTTGTTAACCAGAAGGCTGCCGCTTTCGGTTATTTAGATTGTTCAAACCCCCCCACAACCCTTTGTGTAAATTGATGTTTATGTAATTAACGTCTATAATGTCGATTATGGTTGTGGGGTTTAGATTTTGAAACTTCCTCTTGTGTCTCTGTGCGTGTATGTTGGTTCCTCAACTTTAGCAGCCTTTGGGAATCTCACTTTTGAATTATTAGTAGAGAATATATATACTTGTGAAAACACGCAGTATTCGCATCATTAATCTATTTTTTAAAAAAAATATCCTGGTTGTACTAATGTATTGATGCGGACGGAAGGAATTAAATTTTTTAAATCGAAACTGACGAACTATTTTAATTTGTTATTAGTATATTAAATTGGATTATTCACGTATAATATCTTATTCTACTTATATTTATTTCTTGCTTGTAGAAGGAAAGAAAAATACAGTTGACTGGTTTTTTTTTATTTTTTTTTAAGAAGGGGAATTTTAGAAATTTTTTAGGTAATATGTTATCAGAGTTTGAATTTAAAATTAATTATTTACAAATCAATGTTAGAATTAAATCTATTCTAATGGGTAGTTTGTAATTTTTTTCCTTTTTAATAAATCAAAATAAATGGAAGAGGTAGAACTCTAGTGACACCGAGGAAAGAAAAACATTCTACTTCGTAAAGCAAAGTTGGTATTCCCCACAGCGGCATCGAGGAAATAAAAGTATTCTACATGTACTTTGTAAAGCTAATTCTATAGCGGATGCGGAACAAAGTCAGTATTCCCCTTCTTTCTCTTTTGGGTTGTTCTTAAGCATCATGGAAGTAAAAATCGGCAATATTGTCGAAATTTCTGTGGATATATCGGAATTTTCATGGATCGGCATCTAAACAGGGAGAAAGAAATTATTTCTCCTAATATCCTTGATTTCGCAAAATATCAAGGATTATTGACGAAGTTGACTGAATTCGAGGATATTTCGATCAGAAACTACGATAGAGACAGGAAGTTTTCTAGTTTTTTTCCTCTCTAACTCATCTTAAGGCAAGGGTCAGGTGCTGTTGACGGCAAGGAGAGTCTATCTTGAAGGGAGAGTCTATCTTGAAGGGAGAGTCTATCTTGAAGAGTGGGTTTGTTTGGTGTTGTTGGGGCGCACGACGGTGGTCAATTTTGAAGATGATGATACTAGTTGGTGTCACCAGTTACAAAGGAGAAGGATTGGAAAATATAGCAATCAGAGAAAAAGCTTCAGGCTTTTTGATAAATGGAGAGGATGAAACATCAAAGAGCCACATGTCCTCTAATCCTTTTTAGTCCAAAAAAATAAAATAAAATAAAAACAAAGAGCCACGTCTACACTTCTAATCTTTTTGATGTGATACTCTTCTAATATTATTTTTTTTCTTTCTTTTTCTGGTTATGGAGAAAGGTTTTCCAATCTTTTTAATTAATTATTTTCTATTATTATTATGTTACTTATTATTACTATTAGTACTAAATTAGAATATTAGTACATTGTTATCAATATCATTATTAATATCTATTATTATGATTATTATTTGGTAAAAAAAAAAGAATTCTTTTATTATTATTAAATACTAGTATATCATTATCAATATCTATTATTATTATGCGCGTTTATTGTTATGTTTTTAATTATATTAACATTCAATTATAGTAATTCACTTCAATTTATGTTTATGTTTAACATTTTATATTAATAGTCATCGTCATAACTATATTGTATCATATTATTCATCATATATTTATTATATCAAAATCATTATATAATTTTTATTAGTCTTATATAACCATTATTGGGTACTTAAATTTTTCCCAAAGTTTAATTAAAAATTTTCAACTTTTAGACTAAATTTCCGTCATTTGTATTGATCGTAAACGATATCGATATTCATAAATAGAGTTGGTATCGATATCGATGTCAATATCTCGAGCGAGATATTCATAAATTTGACTAGCGATATATCCGTCGATATCGATATTTCAATCATTGGTCATAATAATATGTATCAAAGATGTTCTAGAATTCTTCTTAAGGCGATCTTCAAAACTTGGAAGTTTGATTACTTCGGATGTGATTGTCCGAGAGACTTTTAATTGTTTGTTTTTGTATTAAAAATATAAAATAAAAACATTCTACAAGACAAAGACGCCGACATGCAGTAGTCACCGTGTCTAAAAATCCCGCTTTAATAGAAAAGTGAAGCTCAAAATGTGACTGATGAAAGTTGCAGATTTGCAACTCGCTCTGATCCTAATCTGCTGATTTTGAAACTACAACCAGAAGGGAGGCCTAATTAATTATTGATGGTGATGAGATGTCAATTCAATTAAGGACATGCTAGATTGCCAGCAGCTAGCATAGCAAATTATTGCATTTTATATCGACTGCGATCTGGATCACCATATGTTAGCATGCAGCAGCATCAATCAACATCTTCATTCTCAACTACACTAAGCTATGGCTCTTGTATAATAATTAAGATATGTAAAAAGTGGGTTCGATTACGTCTATTTTGACTTCAGAGAGTCTGACGGGGAAGAAGAAAGAGAAGTAGTAAAGCTCAATCAATATAGATACAAACGAACAGGGGCCAAAAATGGATGGATTGCAGCTAAGATCGACTTCCCTATTCATCACATATTCAATTTCTGAGCTACCTTCTCTTCGAGATTTATAGCCATTTTATAGTTTTAATATATAAGTAGTAGTAGTAGGTGCTTATATTTTATTTTTCTAAAATTTTATTCAAATATCAAGTTTTTGGAATAAATTTTTAATATTTTTTTTAACGTGAATAATATTGATATCGAAGTCAATACTTTTATAAATTTAACTGTCGATATCTCCGTGAAAAATAATATTATTTTCTTCCTTTCTATATATAACGTAATGAAGCCATGTATGCGAAAGATGGATCAAAGAGTGAAGAGTAGAAAAAGGTAGAAAGATATTTTATACGTAGTGGAAGTCTCAAGTGATAAGATCCAATAAGTGATGTAGTTGTGGAAACAGTTGAGCAATTAACTCTGCAATTAATTTGGGCAGACCCTACGTGGACTGATGGTAACAAGGAGAGAGAGAGAGAGAGAGAGAGAGAGAGAGAGAGAGAGAGAGAGAGAGAGAGAGAGAGAGAGAGAGAGAGAGAGAGAGAGAGAGAGAGAGAGAGAGAGAGCTTCGATCTCCTTTGGTAACAAGGGAGGGAGGGAGAGAGAGAGAGAGAGAGAGAGAGAGCTTCGATCTCCCTTGGTAACAAGGGAGGGAGGGAGAGAGAGAGAGCTTCGATCTCCCTTCACGTAGTGTTGCGGGAGTTAGTGTACGTTAATTTCGGTAGCTCCAGCCTCGTGAAACTTTGGAACCGCCATGCACGTACCTCTCATAAATACATGCTCATCAACGGGAACACTCCATTCATCAATCCTAATTGAAATTAATGTATAATTAATTAAACTTTTCATGGACAATATTTAAATCTCATTTCAGTAATATTTCATCGTATCATTTTGATGGTATTTGTTTGAATCGTCCTCTCGATTTATCTAATTATCATTATAAATATGCTATTATAGAAACTTCACAATTCTTAAATCGTCGTTTAAAGATAATTTAGATAAAGAATTCAACAAAATCGGAGATTATTTAGTCATTTATATACTAATTAAATGAACGGCCAGTCATGAGGATTTTATTTCTTACTAAAACTGTTGATTGGTTTAATATATATCAATATTATTTTTTTACAGAGATAATCATAACATAATTATTTAAAGAACGAATATTTTCAATCGTGATATATATATATATAAAAATAATTTAATAAATCGAAAAAGTAATACAAAACCGATTTAAAAAGCAAGGTTCGGAATCCTTCAAATAATTTTTGTACGGATATAGTTGTATATATTACTATTTATAATCATACATGTCTGGATAATTATGTATCGAAATAATGATGCACTCATGCATGCACGTGGCTTACATCTGGATATGGATATCATCAGCAGTCCAGTTACTTAATTATCAATAGTTAGGAATGACTAATTACAAGTTTGCTTAATTAATTAGGTGTTAAATCACGTACTCATGGATCAATTGATGATCGAGGATCTCCAAGTGGCAAGTAGCAAGTGGTGACGTGGTGTACACAGTTTGGGGCAAACGTGAATTGTGTAGTTAAAACCTAACTGATTAATTAAGTAATTATAAATTTGTATTGCTCACTGCTCCCTCACCTATACTTCCTAAAATATATTATTAGAATTAAGTAATTATAAATTTGTATTGCTCACTGCTCCCTCGCCTATAATTAAGTAAGATATATTTATTTACGAAAATATCGACAACTAAATTTATGAATTATCTGCAGATATTAGTATCGTACATTCACGCTCAACAAACAATATTAAAAATTTAATCCAAAATATGAAAATTTAAATGAAATTTTATGAAAAATTTACATACTCAATAATTTAGATTATATAAAACTAATACGCATATTGTGGAAATTCTTCTCCTCCCTTTTATATATGGCCCTAAACTCTTAAATACGGATATATAAATAATTAGGTATAAGGTAGTTTTCAATCTTACCCACAACATATATAATTAACAGGTGGCGACCATCTGGCTTATCAATATTTATACCCATTTATAAATATTGATCCTGAAATTTAATGCCTTTTATTATATATTAAAGAAAAATGGATACAACTAATTAAGTCGTAGTACTATTTTTTTTTTTTACAAATAGATATATAATAGCTAGATAAGATATTTTTCATTTGCCTTTAGATTAAGTCAGCGAAGCGTACGTATGTGATATGGTGAATTCAAATTTATACAGATAATTGCATAAATTTTTGAAAAGATTGAGTTATATATAGATTTTCATAAACTATTTCAAAGTTAATGTAAATTAAGTTGATACCAAAATTATATAGAATAACACAACAAAATTTTGTAGAAATTTAATTGGATAGATTTTGTAGAAAATTATATTGAGTTATATAATTGGATAGATTTTTTTAAGAATTTAATAATGAAAAAAATTATAATTATATTTCTACTAAATTTATCTCAACAAATTAAAATAAAATAATATAATACTCAAAAAAATAATTACTAAAATTTTAAACTTTTAATGATCAATGAGAGTGAAAGGCTAACCGTCATGCATGCATGCTTTCATTTTTTTTTTTTTTTGCAGTTTATTAATTTTTATTTTACGTTCTTTCTTCGTCAAATAGATTGAGCTATAAATTCATGTGAAATTTGTATTATTTAATTAATTATGTTTTTTTTTGTAGATAATATATATGATAATTCGACATCGGTAAGAGACTTGAATTTTTTTTTTTTTTTGAAATTACAAATAATAAATTTTAAAACTTGATATAAACTTTATTGAAATCAGACAGGGGGAGGATGGCGAATCATGAACTTGGTATAACATAATTTATATTAAAAAGTTCGTCGAATTCTACGAAACTCTTCCATTAATTTGATAAGGTCAATAATATAGATTTTTTTTTTTTCAAAACACCAAACAAATTTTTTGAAACCTTTAAAATTTATAAAAATCTCAGTTAAGTACACTTTAGATTTAAACTTTAATTTAGAAAAATGACCCAATAGATCATGTTGGGAGACCATTCAAAACATATTGAATTGATGAAATGACCGCACTTGAATATGCCACACCTACTAAAAATCAAATTGGGTATATACATTCAATATATAATTTTTATTTTACAATACAAATTATATATATTTTGATTAAGAACACTATTTTCATCCCACCTGATAGTACTTCATCATACTACCCTTTTGATTTATAGAATTGTCAATGTACATATTATCACAATCAGAACAGTTCATTTTCTAAAAATCAATAAGATTTGAGGTCGTTTAGTCATTCATATGCGCCAAATAAATTAACGGTTTTGGTAAAAATTAAGATGTGCATGGTGAACCGTCTATTTAGTTGATATATATGAACGACTAAACTACCTCCAATTTTGTTAATTTTTTTACGAAGATGAAATTGACGTGTTGATTTGGAGAATTAACGGATTTTATTATAATTTATGTACGAAGATAATTTGATAAATCGAAAGAGTGACATGAAAATGTACCGCAAGGGTAGGATGCAAATATTGTCCTTTGATTAATTAAATACGAAGAGACGAGTTGAACTTAAGATTTTTATTTTTTATTTTAGAATATAATAAATTACATTATTAAACAAAAAAAAAATAGATACTATCTTGGCGACGAATATGAGTAAATACATCATGATTCTATATTTTTTAAAATGATGTGAAAGGAATCATACATAAAATAATACAACTTGAATCCCCTAAACATCATCAAAGTCATTACTATACAAACAACTGATTAACGATTTGAATTAAGACTTACTTGCTAGAGTATAGTAGATTTTTTTTCTTTTACTAAATTATATTGAACATCTTGTTAAGATTTTAACAAAAACACATTCTAATTAGCACCCTATTCTCTTCGTATACGTACAAATTTTCTAATTCCATTAAAGATTTCTTACTTTTTTTTTATAGGAAAAAAAAACTCAAGAGAGGTGGTATATCATTTGAACTCTTATATTTACATTATCAATGATTAGAAAAGGGCATATAGGTATCATATATTTTCCCATTTTGTGTTTGTAAAATATATATATATATATATAAAGAAGGCACAGAAGGGCACCTGGAGTAGTGGGAGTGAGACCAAATATATAGTTCACACTTGTTTCCTTTGTACTCTTCCTCTAAAATACTCAAGCAAGGAAGTCCAAAATAATGGGAATGAGATTCTTCTCTATGGAGTACTTGTCTTCTTCTTCCTCCTCCATTGAGTCCTCCAAGTTGATATCACTGTTATTTGTTTGTGTCGTAGTTTCTGGTCTTCTCGGACGGCCCACGTTTAACGTGGAGGCCGTCCCCACCGTGAAGCTGCCACCGGGGAAGGAGGTTCCGGCGGTTATCGTGTTCGGAGATTCCATCATGGACACCGGCAACAACAACGACCTCAAGTCTCTTGTTAAGTGCGATTTCCCTCCTTATGGACTAGATTTTCAGCAACGCAAGCCGACAGGCCGATTTGGCGATGGAAAAGTGCCCTCCGACTTCATAGGTACCTTACACATTTACAAAAATACAAAAAATAAAAAATAAAAAATAAAAACTCAAACAAGTCTAAATTTACTATATACATATACGTATAATATATATATATATATATATAATTATTCAGATCCTTCACATGTATAAAATTATTAAAATAAAAATTCACTAGTATTATATAGATTTTTTTTAAACAGTCCAATGACTGTTATTTACTGGAAAGGGAGAAATTTATCACATAATATATTGTTAGAGTTGGAATTAGTGAGACACAATATATGAATATTAATTAATTAGTTTGCTAATTCACACTAACACTTGATATTTAGAATTTAATGGGACACAATATATGAATATTAATTAATTATAAGCTAAATTCAAGCTACTTGCGCGCATTTTGGTTTAAACACTCGATATTTAGAATTAATGGGACACAATTTATGAATATTAATTAATTATAAGCTAATTAAATTCAAGCTACTTGCATTTTGGCTCATGATATATCCAGTGGAAATCTTGGGAATCAAAGAGTATTTGCCGGCATATAAAGATCCAAATCTACGGCCTGAAGAGCTCCCCACGGGAGTCTGTTTCGCTTCCGGCGGCACGGGATTCGACCCACAGACACCTCAAATAGCGGTAGGACAATGTCACCGACATATCTCCAAGTATATAGTTTCGCCAAATTTATGATAATTTATTCATAGCGATGGATAAGTTTTTTTTTTTTTTTTGAAACTATGATAAAATTAATTAATACGTATCTTTGTACGAATACAGTCGGTTTTTTCGTTTTCGGATCAAATGCAAATGTTCAGAGAGTATATAGGGAGGCTTAAAAGCATGGTCGGAGAAGAGCGAACCAACTACATTCTCTCCAACGCTCTGTATCTGGTGGTCGCCGGCAGCGATGACATTGCCAACACTTACTTCACCATTGGCTTGAGAAGACTCCACTACGATGTTCCTGCTTACACCGACTTAATGGCCAACTACGCCACTAGTTTCCTCGAGGTAACATAATAGTTAAAGAAAAAGACTTACATTTTACTCTGATGGTACGTATCTCCTGCCATATTTTCTATTTATCGAATTGTATTATAATCAGAATTATTCATGTTTTAAATCATTATTTTAAGATCATCTCGATAAAAAGTAAAAAAAATAAATAAAGATAATTTAGGCATTTATATGTATCAAATAAATGGGCGATTCACATTAGTTTTTTAATTTTTAATAAAAACCGTTTTATTTGATACATAGATAAAAATATCCTAATATCCGTAAAAATTTTGTCGATATATGTGTTTTAGGATCTTCATCTTAAAATAAGGGGAGAAGAAATATCCGCAGTATCTCCAACGAATATACCCTTATTTAAGGATCTTAAATATAAAAATACGAAGGCAAGAAAAATTTCTCCTCAATTTTCATAATATAAGTATTAGTTTTATATAAATATTATTAGGTTCTTAAGTTTGTTTCTAAAATTTCATTTAAAAATTTCAAATTATAGACTAGATTTTCAATATTTTTGTGTTGAGGGTGAACGATATCGATATTGATGCCGATATTTCCATGAAAAGCGATATTTTCATCCTTAATTATAAATGATAAAACGACCTCCAATATTAGTAATTTTTTATAGAGATGATCTTGATATAATTATTTAAAAAATGAACGATTCCGATTATGATATGTATATAAATACTATGATAAAAAAATTCATACCATCAGAATTAGATGCAAGTATTTCTCATAATTAAATTAATATATTTAGGAAATTTCCGCTTTTATTTTTTTAAATTTATTTTTAATGATTCCTAATTTACATAGGAATTGCATGGACTTGGGGCGAGAAGGATTGGGGTATTCAGTGCACCACCAATAGGATGTGTGCCTTCGCAAAGAACATTAGGTGGCGGAATCCTGAGAGGGTGCGCAGAAAAATACAACGACGCAGCAAAATTATTCAACTCGAAACTCTCCGCATCGCTTCGCTCTTTAACCGCGAATTCCCCTGGCAGTATATTTGTTTACGTGGATGTTTACACTCCTCTCCTCTCAGTCATACTCAACCCTTCCAGAAATGGTAATTAATTAATTGAGTTTGTCTTAATTACGTAATTTCGGGTTGATTAATGAGTTAATTAGTTAATATATGGATAATTAATTTCCAGGGTTTAAAGTGGTGGAGAAAGGTTGCTGTGGTACGGGGAACATAGAAGTTGCGGTGTTATGCAACAAGTTCGATAGCACGTGCGAAAATCCATCGGATCACGTGTTTTGGGATAGTTATCACCCAACAGAGAGGACTTACCGTGTACTCATTCCTCCACTTCTGGAAAAATATTTGAACGATTTCTTAAGCGTGTGAAGATTCGTTAATTAATCATAATTAATTAAGGCATGCATGGCTAATGGCTTTATCATCTTATTTCTTTCTTGTTGCTTGGGTTTCTCGCATCATCGGTGTAATCTCCTTTTTGATTATTGGAAGAAGAAAAGAAAAATATACATTTGATTTACTATTGAAATAATTAAGATAGTATTCATCCATGGGCTTCATTGATGCATCTGCTTTAATTTCTTCCATTATTTTCTGAAATTGCCTAAATTAAGGACAATGTACACTAATATAGGCTTATTAGTCTAAACGCACGTTAAACATAACATTGAGTTTCAATTTGTATCCTTAACACCGTTACTAATGCCCATTATATCAGCCTCATCGCATCAAAACCTTGACACCGAGAGCGGAGGGAGGGGGTTCCACTGGGATCCTGAGCCCTCTCTCTCGTATATTTATTTAATTTGTTATATATAATATTTAAATAAATATTACATTGGTTATATTTTAAGATAATTTTTCTTTTCTTATAATTTTATTTTTATTAGATAAATCAATTAATTAATTATGGTACATTTGAACTCTTTATTTATAATTTCTTATTTATATTATATTCTCAGTTTGAATTTGTATTAGTCAATATATCTTTATATAAAGAAATTTAGTGAATATTTTTCTTCCCCTATATTTTTTAAGCGAAAATCCTTAAATTTTTATATTTTTATATTAAGATAAAAAAATACGTGAATATTGACAAAAATTGGACGAATTATGGATATTTTCATTCATAATAATACTATACGGATGCAATGAATGCCAAGTGTACATGGATACGTGGCAAGCAGCTTACCACATATGTATTTTTGTATTAATTTGTAATTGGGTGGAGATGGATGTTTGGCAGAGCCCGGGCGTACATGGAGCCATACAGGGAGAAGGAACAGAGATACCGTTGGGGAGATTAATTATATATATATATATATATATATATATGGATGGATGCATCATGCATGCATTCACGATTAAACATCCATCCATGCTTGCGTTCACTATTAAGTATTAATTAATAACAACGATGTGACCTGGATTTGGAGTACCTCAGGATGAAAATATTTTCAATATGCACGATTGTTTTTTATATATAGATATGATTTTGATGTAAAAACAAAGAGAGAAATATTCACAATATTTTTATGATTATAATTATATTTGTTCACACCTAAACTGGTCGACCTGACTAGAGAGCAAGTTGGCCGACCTTAAACAAGTTCTTCACAAGTATCAAGTTCAAAGTTAACCAGTCATGTCTAATTAGCCAGTCCACAGGCACCCCAGACCAGGCTGACAAGACCTTCACGACCCAAGAAGATAACATCTGATTGCCCGACCAGCAGATCAGTCTCACAAACAATCGACCGGCTTATAAACCAACCAGAAACCGACTCTGCCTAGGCCGACCAGATCTGGTCGGCTAGACCCATTGACAAGTCGTAAATACTGCTCAAGACCACTACATGACACTTGGCGGCTCCTAAAGACAGCAACATTTATCTCACATTGACAAACACCAACAAACACATTTAATGCTACTATAAATATAAGGGTATTCCCTTCTAAAAAGGTAATGACAATCTTACTCTCACGCTGCTTAAATTGCTATAGTGACATTCTCACTTGTACTTACTTAAGTATCGGAGACTGTTAGGCCGGCACCACACCAATGTCCCTTTGCCTTTATCTTCTCCCTGTGCAGGTCTCACTACCCCGAGAAGAGCAGCGAAGGAGCTCAGCGAGGCAAGTCTTAGGTTGATCCATTTATTACATGAACAATATTTAATGGTGCTTCATTCTTTATGAACAAAATGTCATTCAAAATTTTCAAATTTTGGACGAAATTTTAAATATTATTTTGTTAAACGTAAACGATATAGATATTAATATTAAAATATCCATCGATATTTCCATAAATTTAATTAGTGATGTTTTCTTAAAAATCGATATTTTCATTCTTACTTACTAGTTATTGCAACTTTGCAACTAGGCCCAAGGGAGGGGGGTCTATTGGGGTCCTGACCCCTCTCTCACATATATTTATTTAATTTGTTATGTAATATTAAATTAATTGTTTTAAGAAATTATTTATACTTTATTTTAAGATCATTCATATGAAATATCAACTAAATTGAAGATAATCTAGTCATTCATATGTATAGCTTAAAAATATAGTTCACAATAGAAGCTTCATTATTATTAATAGTATTAATTTGTTTGATACATATAAATGACTAAACGACATTCAATGTTGTTGGTTTTTTTGTAAAGATGATCTGGAAATTATTATTTAGGAGTTGAATAGGTTCCGATTGTGATATATATAAGAATTATTCTCTCGATTTCTACGATTTATGTATTAGTCTTATAAGTATTATTAGGTGCTTCAATCTTTCTGATAATATATCTGATATATAAGAATGATTAACAAACGTTCAAAGTTATTGATTTTTTGTAAAAATGATCCTGAAATAATTGTTTAGGCATTGAACAATTTTGATTATTCAATTAAAACTGTAACACGAAGAGATATTATCAGGATAAAATTCATGTATTATTCAGGGACATGAAAAGCATGCAAATGAAACAAAACAAACGAGCAAAACTAAGAATCAAGAACCAAGAATTGAAGATGATAAAGGTTAGAGACTTCTAACGCATTATATATATATATATAGCAAATTATTGCAACCGTTCTTTCATTTTATTATAATTTTTGTGATTATCTTTATATTTTTTTTGTATTTTTTGTCCTTGAATTTTACTTTAATGTTTTCATTAACTTTTCCGTTTATATTTCAAACGAATTTAATTAAAAAAAAGTCAAGTTACAAAAATAGATCAGAGGAAACTAGCGGAAATTCGGAATTAATATTGAAGTATGGCTAAGGCCGTTTACTAGAATTATGGTAAAATTTAAGGATGGTATATGAACTATAGCTTATACAATGTACATAAATAAATATAAATACACACTGTTACTGTATTCCAATTCCAATTCAAATTCAAATTCAATTTTACAGTATATTACATTTTATTGATTTATTTTTGGTCAAAATCATCATCAATCTGAATCGATGCGCACGTCATTGGATTAACGACTGTAATATTAACTGGGAATTTGCTATGATCTTTGAGCCTCAAGGCTCAAGCGCGTGAATTATAAACCATTTATGGTGGATGGGAGTTGCCATATATGACTGGTGACTTCATTAATTAATGAAAGAACAAACAACATGGAATAAATTTAAATTGGTAGATGGAAAAATGAATGGAGAGGCACCAGTACCACCTGTCATATATACCATGGCCGGCAAGAAGCCATAGCTAGGGCAAACGCCCTTTTTTTTTTTCTCTTTCTGGTAGGGCACATTGGAATTCTCCTTGTGATCAAATTCATTCTCCCATTTTAAACTTGCAACAATTTTGTTAGTGTTGCAATGTGTTGTGTCTCTCTTTTTCCTAGAAACTCATGGCCCGATCATATATATGTATAAAAACACATAAACAATTCCAATTTGATGAAGTTAGGCAACTGTTGAATTATCTCTCAACGTTTGTCTTATATATATATATATATATATATGTATATATACACACACAGCTATATATACTAATTGCTACGTACCACCTACTATTAGCATTTAACATGCAAGTGTGTCTGCCTTAGGATATCCGACCTACCAATTAATCTGTATGTATAATAATATAAATGTTTTGTGAATAAATGAGCTCGAGTAGCTAGGGGACTCACAGCTACGCACTTGCATAATGTATATATGTGTGTGTATATATATATATATGTATGTATATATGTATGTGTGTATATATATATAGTGTGGCTTTTATATTTAAAATGTCCGATGAATATTAAGTTCAGTATCTAAATACCTCATGAATTTGATTTTCAGCCAGAATAATACTCCCTAAAATCCCATTTTCATTTTAGGATGTTCTTTGAACTCGATTTGACTCAAAATGCCCCATGAAATTCCATTTTCGTCTCAAAGTGCTCTTTCATGAATTCGATTTTGATCTAGCTAGAATGCTCATTTTTTATCAAATCTGTTAACTTTCTGTCAAATATAAGGATAAAATTGTCATTTTTAAAGTTTTTTCTCAACTTTACCATTTGAATTGGAATGGCATGAATTAATCTCACCGTGTCAAAGTATCACACCAATCCTCTCACCACACCAAAGTATCACACCAATCCTCTCACTACAGTACCACATCAATCCTCTCATGGAATGAGATTGATCTCATAAATTTAGCGAGGCATTTTGAGTCAAAATCGAGTTCATGAAATATCTTGAAACAAAAATGGAGATTCAGAGAGTATCCTAGGTCAAAATCGAATTAGGGGGCATTTTAAAACTAAATTTAATGTTCATATATAGGATATCTTTAGGAAAAAACCTATACATATAAAATATATATATATATATACACATATATGTATATCCTCCTGTATATATATACACATAAATACACATAGAACCAAGCAGACAACTTCTCCACCTCACTTTCTTAATTCCTTGCCTTCCTACCTAGCTAGGGAGATTGCAACTCAAATTATCGAATTAATCAGTCATGACAACATTATTGTTATTATTGTTATTAATGTTGTTTGTTACTTCTGGTAATTTGGTGTTGGTGGTCACACAAGTAGCAGCAGCCGGAGGAGGAGGAGGTGTAGGTCGGGTTCAGTTGCCTGCCAATGTAAGCATTCCAGCT
This sequence comes from Prinsepia uniflora, assembly GCA_032719365.1. Taxonomy (NCBI): domain Eukaryota; kingdom Viridiplantae; phylum Streptophyta; class Magnoliopsida; order Rosales; family Rosaceae; genus Prinsepia; species Prinsepia uniflora. The sequence goes on along the minus strand of CM064866.1, from coordinate 976,494 downwards.
GTGTTTATGTTCGGAGATTCCATCGTTGACACCGGCAACAACAACGGCAACCTCAAAACACCAGCTCGCTGCAATTTTCCTCCCTACGGTAGGGATTTCGAAGGAGGAGTACCCACCGGAAGATATTCCAATGGAAAAGTTCCCTCTGACTTCATAGGTATACTTATTTTATTTCTCCTCCTATTTTTCTCTTTCATTGTCACATAATGTCCTCAATAACAGTAATTTCATTGTCACATAATGTCCTCAATAACAGTAATTAGCTACATTATTTTGTTTTGCTCCGGCCCAACAATTAATGTTGGAGTAAATGTCTAGAATATAGGAGGAAAAAAAAACTAAGTAATTTCCAAAGTGATAAGTGTTACAAATAAAGTCTAATGCCTTGTAACAAGTCTTCGAAAATTCGTTGATACTTTAAAGTTCATGGCTTAAAAATTAATTTTGTTTAAAATCGTTGGAATTTTTGACGTTACTTATCGAAACATATACCCTTACACTTCAAAAATAAAAACAACTGGAATTTGAGCCATGGGCTATTCTTCATTGTTAAAGCCCAATTTCAAAATTTCCGTGTCTAGGCCTTCAAGCCAGCTTTCTTGGCCCAAAAGGCAAACTAGAAAAAGTAAAAAAGATAAACACCACCTTCTACGTGCTTTACTGATAAATGTTGGTCAATTTTGATCATAATGAAAGTTCATTAATCGTGTATGGTTTTTTTTTTTTTTTTTTTTTTTCTGTTCTTCTTGAACTTCAGTGGAGGAGTTGGGTATTAAAGATCTCTTGCCAGCCTATTTGGATCCCACTCTACAACCCAATGATATGCTTACAGGTGTCAGCTTCGCTGTGGGTGCCACGGGTTATGATCCTTTAACAGCAAAAGTTGTGGTATGAGTCATTTATACAATATTCATTGATATAAAAAAATCTGTATATACACTATGACTATAATTCGTAACTTTTTTTTTTCTTGATTAAACTTGAACAGATGGTAACTCCATTATCCGATCAATTACGTCAATTTGAAGAATACATAGGAAAGGTGAAAGCAATTGTGGGAGAAGAGGGAACAAATTTCATCTTAGCCAACAGTCTCATTTTTGTAGTAGCAAGCAGCAACGACATTGCTAATACTTACTTTGCTACCGGCATTCGGAAACTGGAGTACGATATTCCTTCTTACACCGATCTCATGCTGAGTCATGCTTCTGATTTCTTCAAGGTAACTTTTCCTATCGAAAAAGGTAAAAGTAATTACAAATTCTACTATTTTATCCCTCTTACTCAAGCTAGTGTGTGAACATTTTCATTTACAAGTCTCAATTTTAAAGGGATTGTATGCATTGGGGGCAAGAAGAATTGGTGTTTTCAGTGCACCACCTATTGGGTGTCTGCCATCTCAGAGGACATTGGGAGGAGGCATGCAAAGAGATTGTGCAGACAATCCCAACCAAGCAGCAATTTTGTTCAACTCTAAACTCTCTGCAGAGCTTGATGAGCTCAATGCAAATCTGCCCAACGCAAGGATCGTCTATGTTGACATCTACAACCCTCTACTTGATCTCATCATCAACCCTACTAATTACGGTAACTTAATTAACCCTAATGGATCGATCCGACCCCCTTCGATCTGCTGACGTTCAATAACTTCATAAACCGACTGTGATATCTAAGTTCGTACCTTCTTACTCTATGCAGGGTTTGAAACTGCGGATAAAGGTTGCTGCGGGAGCGGGAAGCTGGAGGTGTCTATACTATGCAATCAATATGAGCCTGAGACATGTACTGATGACTCTAGTTATGTCTTTTGGGACAGTTACCATCCCACTGAAGGCGCATACAAAATCATTGTCAATCAACTCATAAACAAGTACCTCCACAGTTTTGTTTGACGTTTATTGGTACTCGTCCCAGGATTGAAATTAATTAAATTGTTGAGATTCATTGATGATCAAGGATTTGCAGAGCCCTTACAAGTTGATGTAGACCATGTTGTAATACTAAATTACAAAAAATTACGACTTACAATTCAATTAATATTTAAGAACTCCATTTTTGTTTTACAATTTTTCCTAGCTATAGCAAAGACATTGTTACTTTCCTATTCGGTAGAAATTAATTGAAGAAGATCGAGCATTATAGCCACTTAATTCAGATCGAATTAAGCTAAAACCTAACTACATGAATCAAATAATCTTTCCACATTTCCATTTGCGTATTTTTCTAGAAAATGCGGTACTAATTAGTAGGTGTACCTAGAACTCCTTATTTTCCAAATTAATAAAAAAACAACCAGAAATTTGTTCATTCTAAGAAAAAATATTTAATATATCATCAATTTCGTAAGTATAGCAAATCCTCAATCGAATCGCTATATACCAAATTCCTCAATCAAATCGCTTTTTTTTTTTTTGAGAAATGAGATATCTAAGCCATATAAATAAGAGATCTATTTATTAATATGAAATAAAAAAAGAACGTGAACGTTGATTGAATTGATTATAAAATAGAATACGGGTCTTGGATAATGATTCAATTGATGATAAAGAAAGAGAGTTCTTGGTTAATAATAAGAACTAAACGGGACATACGTACCCCTCTATTTTTGGTCGGATTCAAGGGGCCGGGGATTCACGTACTTCAGTTCTCATGTTTTCATATCTACAAGTCAGTTTATACGTGTGTGTGTATAGTAAAAGAGGAAATATGGGTAATATATATGTGGAAACTGGCAATTAATTAGTGGATAGAAAAGGAAATATGGGTGCACGTGAAGTAGTTGTGGAACTGGACATGTCCCTTCAATTCGTGAAGATATGGATGCATATATGCATATATTATATGCCCTAGTAAATAATATGGGGAGAGACCCATCACCCCTTGCCGGCTCAAAAGAGCTAGCTGCTGGATTGTTTGGCCAAACCAAACTTACATACAACTCAACGAAAGACATAAATAAGCTACTACCATCGTCACCACCGTCGCACAAGCATCGACTCAGAAGCTTTTTGGGTGGACTCCAGCTCCCCTCAAATTTGAAAAATTCAAAGGATTTTTTTACTAAATTTCTAGTAAATACTATTTTACTAAACTAATTGGCTATAAATCAGTCATCTTCTATTTTTAATTATAGATTCAACCCACCTCTATTTTTAATCCTGAATTCGTGTCTGCTATAGCATATTGCAAATACTCTAATTCACCATCACTAATAGAAATTTGGCCCTTCAAGATGCATGAGCTAATGACTTTAATCGATTCTCCCCAACACCAGGGCCGGCAAAAGGATAGGGTAAAAGCGGCTCAAGCTCTCGGTCCATAACAATATAGGGTCCAAAATTATTAATATATATTATATAATATAATAAAGAAATTATAAAATATATAACACAGACAAGTTAATAAATAAATTATTTATATATTAATAAATAAATTATTAATATATATATCATTTAAAGGCGCATTTTTTATTTTTAGCCGTGACTAATAAAAAAGACCAAAGACCAAATTCACTGCTCTTCTATTAAAGCATTACACATGATAGTATAACTAGAAAAGGAAGTTTCAAGAGGCACAATTCCCTACCAATAACTTGCCACCAAGTCTTGGTGGATTATTAATTATTCAAGGGTAGAGCCAAAAGCTTTTGTAGCAGTGGCCGGGTTTATTATGTGTACGTTGTAACTTAGAGTCGAGTATGTTTGAATAGCCAACAAATTACTAAATATTAAAAAAATTAATTAATTTTTTAATAATTTGCAATGGTATAACTATAAATTTATAAATAATATTCTAAAAGTACTTTCTAATTGAAATAATTTTATAATAATATTATGATTTCATAATGAAAAAGATTAATATTAGAAATAGAATTTTATATCGACAACACTATATTATATGGCAACAAAAATAAAAATATATTAGAGAATTTTATGAGCATGAGTTTATTCATTTTTTAGTAAGTAATCGTGTTATCTTCAATTAATTGAGTATCTAAAAATTTACAAAATAATTACACACGTACTAAAACTACGATACTTAATAACTAATAATTAAATAATATTTAATATATTCATAGAAAAGTAAAAAATAAAAGATAAAAATTATAATGATATTAATATAATTGCTTGTGTATATATATTATATATATACATACGCAACAACAAAAAAATTCATTGGCAGCCTGAACCTCCGCTGGTCTTCAAGTTGCTCCGCGGCTGGCTAGAGCTAGCCCACCCTAGTCGAAGGGTACGCTCCGCCCTTAGGCCTTAGGTTTAATATTGATTATGATTCTTTGAGTTTAAAGGAAGTCCCCTAATAACTCGGCTCATAAAGGAGCCGTCGAAGAAAAAAATTTCTGATCGAGAGAGTTCCATTAGTATCCACCGACTTAGATAAGAATTAGAAGAAGATTAATTTGTCCACCAACCAACGACCCAAGGACAAATATCCATCAATTAATCAAGCATTATGTGCCTCCCTCGATCTCTTTCTTTAATTAATTAGCCGGCCTACAAAACTTATAATAACCTTCATTTATTCACATGCATATTTGCTCCAATGATGTATATATATACACACGAAATGAAGCATACATATAAAAAAATTCTTCCTTCAATTTCAAAATTTGTGGGTGATATATATATATATATATATATAGTTAAAATTGAACTTGTTGTAGAGGTTTTGGATTGACCACAAGAAAAGAAATGGTTGATTTCTAGCAAAAGTATATCATTAATAATCAAACTTCCATTCATTAGACCCAAGAATCTAGCAGCTGAAAGAAAGAGAACGTGATTGATTTCCAAAATGAGCAAGGATAAATGAGGAGTGTTTTTTTTTAGCAAAAAAAAATGGAGTGATTAAAGAATAGGCGAGCAAAATTACAAACACGAGGACTATCGTCCAACCCGAAAGTACAACAAGGATCAAACAACGCCTTAAAGCTCACCCGGCCCCTTTTTGTTCTTGGAAAAATGGACTACACAATAAGAGGCTCAGCCATAATCCCAACTCTAATTAGAGAAGAAGGCTCAGTCATCGGACTACTACAAAAATTAACCTGCCTTTTTAATGTACGAAACAATTGAAAGGAAACGGAGCCCCCGACAAAACATGAGGAGTGGTTGATATCCAATTTATTTCCTTTTGAAAAGTCTCGATATCGAGCTCAAGGACAGTACTCAAAACGAAACGAAATCCACCGTAAATTAATGTCGGCTGCTAGCTTGCTCCTCAGCACATCATGCATGTGGGAGCCAAATTTATCTTTTAATTAGCTGGAAATATATACCTATGTGCACACATTGTCTATATATTTGGGCTTTCCTACACGTAAGTATCCAATATATAAATGCGGTACGCGATGAATTGAAGTGTATATCTTTCAAGTTCAACAAGTTCGAGGAGGAGTAGCTATCGCTATGTCCGCCTTCTTAATCATCAATCTTCTCTCTTATTATATTATCGGTAGTAATGTTTTTATAACGGAGGCAACTGCCACGTATACAGTGAAGCTCCCCCCGAATGCGACTGTTCCTGCCGTGATTATCTTCGGAGATTCCATCGTTGACACCGGCAACAACAACAAGAATTTCAGAACATTTGCGCGCTGCAATTTTCTTCCTTACGGGAAAGACCTCGACGGAGGACGGCCAACCGGCAGATATTCCAACGGAAAAGTTCCTTCGGACTTCATTGGTTCTCATCATCTCTATCCTCTTATCACCATCTCCTTCTTTTATGTCCGTTGATTTTGTTTTCATTAACTAATCTGACGGCTTAAAAAAATATAAAAAGAATTAATACATGAAGGGAAAATTATATATTACGAAAAGTCAAAGTCAGCTCGATTCCATTCATACTAACATAATTACTCGATTAAACTAGCAAGTTATTAGTCATGTTATAAATAAAAGCGTACATGATTGGATTCTCTCAAATTAAAATCTCAAAGTTAAAAAGTTAAGAAATATTCTTTTATATTTATTATTTTTATTATATTATATTAAAAAAATATGATATACTTAGTGTAACGTTGTTTTATAATCATTTGAAAATTAAGACTAGAAATTTTAATTTGCAGTGGAAGCTCTTGGGATTAAAGAGCTGTTGCCGGCCTATCTGGACCCCAACCTGCAGCCTGATGATCTGCTTACCGGTGTAGTAATGGCTAATGGTGGCGTAGGTTATGACCCTTTGACGGCTCAAATCGCGGTATCTATTCCTTTTTTAATTTCTTCGTTTTTTAGGATAAATATCACGCATTGTTTCTATATTTGAAAATTGATTTAATCTCCAATTAAAATGCAATTTGCTCTAATTATAAGGTGCTCTTAGAGTTTCAAACTCCTACTAGTTAGATTTACGTACTCATTTATTATATTTTGAAAATTCATATAAATATTTGCTTAATTTTTATATTAAATACGAATTATTGTCAAATAAAATATTACATGTATGTATATATATAGGCAGTTGCATCACTGTCGGACCAATTGAATCGGTTCAAGGAGTACAAAGAAAAGCTGAAAGCAATTGCTGGAGAAGAGAGGACAAACTTCATCATAACAAACAGTTTGATTTTAGTGGTAGCCGGCAGCAACGACATTTCTAACACCTATTTTCTCTCCGGTGCAAGAAGATTGGAGTACGATGTTCCTTCTTACACCGACTTCATGCTCAGCCACGCCTCTGATTTCGTTAAGGTAATAATTACGCTTTTTTTTAAAATCCGTTTGATTATATATTAATTTTGCTTTGATTCACTCGACAGTATATATATATTTGGTAGGACTTATATGGATTGGGGGCACGAAGAATCGGAATACTCAATGCACCACCCATTGGATGTGTACCGTCTCAACGAACCGTGGAAGGAGGTTTAGTAAGAAAGTGCGATGAGAGACAAAACCAAGCCTCCCAACTTTTCAATTCCAAGCTCTCTGCAAAGATAGATGAGCTTAACAAAAATCTTCCCAACTCAAGAGTGGTGTATATGGACGTCTACAGTCCACTACTTGATCTCATCGTAAATCACGATAAATACGGTCTGTATACGTAGATAAAAAAAGGAAAAATACTAATTTGGAAGATGGGTTTTTGTATTTGTTTGTGATTGTATTGATGGATATTGATTGTGACTTGTAGGGTTTGAAGTTGCGAATAAAGGATGCTGCGGTTCGGGGACTATTGAAGTAACAAAACTGTGCAATCAGGTTCAGCCTGCAGGGACCTGTGAAGATGACTCTAAGTACGTTTTTTGGGACAGCTACCATCCGACACAAAGAGCTTATCAGATCATTGTGCAGCAGATTTTAGAAAAATATACCAGCGGCCTTTTCTGAGAGACTTAATCTTTATATTAATTCTAATAAATGTATTCGTCTGTATACATCAACCGTAAGCAAGATGATTTTCCGTATGAAACAAGAAATTTGAACACATATACGGGTAGATATCTTCTCGAAATGATAATTCGTTTCATAATTTTGATCACATAGGCATGTAAAAAAATGTATAAGTAGTAATAACGCATGAAATTAATTAAAAGAAGCTGCTATTGTGTTTCTGAAGAATCTGAGAAGCAATGATTCTGGCAGCTCTTTCGGAGAGATGAAATGTGTCCCAATACACATATTTGTTTGCATCTTTACATGTGAATAGAGTCAATGGGTTGCACAATATCGACTGTTGTAATGTTCCAGTACCACAACATCCAAATTTGGTAACTTCAAATCCTGATTTTTTTCAGAACAAAAATAAACAAGTTAACACATTGATTTAATAAGAGATATTTGTTTTTTCTTTTTATAGAAGAGACGTTTTATTGAAAACATCTAGAAATAGTACAAAAGAGAGGTACGAAACCTGTCATGAATTCAAACGTGATCATCAGGAACAATAGTACAATCAAATGATTTGCGGCCTAAAATGATTCACAGAGAATAAAAAACAAAAGAACCGACTACTTGCTAGGTATCATACTAGCAATACATAGTTTCTCAAGCGAGGAGGATGACAAAGCTTGAGATGCTGTCTCGTTAAAAAACCTTACTAAAAAAAAAACCTCTTAGGATAAAAATCTAGTTGAAGAAAAAAAAAGTGCAGCGATCAGCAGAATAAGGTAAGAGTTGGAGAATATGCTCTCAATAAGGGTGAGAGGGCATTCAACTATAGTAATGGGTACTAGAGGCCGGCCTTGACGGACTTGGCGACGACCACTTTCAATATGTCACCTTATAAAAAAAGGTTTGATGGGATGTCACCTCGACTAGATGAAGTGCTATATAAATGGAAATAGTGAATTAAGATTTTAGATGGATCCCTATCTTTATCTCTATCTGTCACTTCTAATGGTGTCAATTTTTCTATCCAAAATGTGGCATATAATTCATTTCAAGGGTATTTTGGAATTTTTGTCAAAAAAATTGTAAAAATAAATAAATAAATATATATATATATATATATATATATATATATCTTTTGATTTGAAAATGGAGTTCATCTATTTCCCAAAAACATAAAATAGGGCATCGAAGAGTTCTACATCGGAAGTACAGAAAAGAAAATACATTTTATATAATATATATATATATATATAATGAGTGATTTTACTCTCAACAATACTAAGCAAGAAATTTTTTTGGTTTTGTGCTTTCGTTAAACAGATTAAATTCGAATTGAACATATTTAAATAAAATAGAATTTATAATAAAACACAAATTCGACACAATACGATCCATTCCTCGATTCTAGAAGTACCCATCAATATTTACAAAAATCTAACTGTCGATATTTTCAAGCTAGCTACGTAGACGTACAGATAAGGCGAGCACAGGATCAAAACCAGAGCTACCTGAAGCAAAACCCACACCAGTAAGCAGTTCTTTGTTCTGCAGATCCTTGTCAAGATATGGTGGCACAAGTTCTTTGATTCCGAAGCCTTCCGCTATGACGTCATTAATTAATTGATGAGAAGTATAATGAGTGGCATGATATGTAGGTCATGAAAAAAATGAACAGAAATGAATTAAATGATGATTTGTTGAGTCAAATTTTGCACCTAACCAATCGATTAGGAGTTTTCCATTGCTGCATCTTCCGGTTGCGATGCCTCCATGGAAATCTCTTCCGTTGGGTGGGATATTGCCTTTGGCTAGGGTGACACGATCGTTGTTGTTTCCGGTATCGAAAATTGAATCTCCGAACCCAAAAAATTGCTTGGAATAATGTACCATTTTTCACAGCAGGCAGCTGCTGCTGCTCCATGTAGGCACCTGATGCTGTGATGCACAGGCACAGCTACAAAGATAACTGAATTTCAACTACTAGTACAACTAATACTTTTGGGAAAAGATTTGCAAAGAGCAAATCCATGCACAAGTACTTCTTCTTCTGCATATTCAATTTCTTTTTTTCCAAGGCTCGATCCAGATAGCCCTCTCGGCAGAATTAAGTGCTGTGAGAGCTGCCTTATGACCTCGTCAATTTCAATCAAGGCTATCCTCCAGGAAAAATGAATCGAAGGTCCCGATGAGGTCCAGTGGCTCCATCGATGATAATGCAAGGATTATTTATATATATGATCATAAAAGTGAAACATACGAATGGCATGTAATAGATGATCCGTACAGGCAATTGATCTCTGAAAGTCACAAAACTTGATGGTTTTGTTTGAGTGTTTATAGCTTCATGCATATTCCATGATCATGAGGAAAATTAATAAGCCTGAATAGCAACTGGTAAGGTAATGAATTAGCCAAAGTTCGTTGCTTTCTTGTGCATTATAAAAATTTAGAAATGAAAAAGGGGCCAATATTTATTCTTTCAACATTTCAGTGGTACCATCAAGATGTTATGGTACAACGCTTAACTTAGACGTATCATTGATTTATATGCTAATTTCTGAATGAGGTACAAGAAAATCAAACACGATAATAACATCGTCTTAAAATTATTGACTTCACAACTTACATAAACACGAATGCTGGATTTAAAAATAAGATAGACTTAAATTTTAACGCGAAATTCTTATAACCAAACTGTAGGAATAAATTTCAATGATATAAGAAAAAAAAGGTAGGCAATACATATTTTTTTATTATATAAAAATAGCAAATAATTATGCAGTGCAACATAATATAAAACTGTTTAAATTGTACCGTACCTATGAGTCATTCAGACAATATATGTATCAACTAATGAATATATGTCGATATTATCAACAAACTCTCATTTCACGTGGACAATATATTATACAATCTTTAATAAATTCATATAGACCAACATTATTATATAGATTTCTCTATAGGATCCTTCTTATACACAGAAACTGTTAATGTTGTTTTGAAAAATATGAGCAGCAACGAATGTGAGAGCCCTTTCCCCTGGATGAATGGAATCCCAGAACACATATTTATTTGCATCCTTGCATGAAAAGTGAGTAAGGGGATTGCACAACAGGGAGGTTTCCACGGTTCCAGTGCCACAACATCCAAACGTGGAAATCTCGAATCCTGAGTACAAAATAAACAAATTATTTAACAAAAAAATAAATGATGAACATATATTTAATTATTAATAATGGATTTTTTTTCTGTAATTAAAATGATACCTGATTTTGTAGGGTCCAGAGAGAGGTCATGGATCGGGCTGTAGAAATCCAAGTAAACAAACTTGGCGTCTGGAAGGACAGTGCTCAGGTTTTGGAGTTCAGATGATATCATCGAATTGTACAATTGTGTGTTTTCGTTTTCCTCATCGGAGCACTCTCTCCGAAATAACCCACCTCTGTTCGCCGGTGCACATCCCAGTGGTCCTGGAGACACAAAACCAATTCGCCGTGCCCCGCGTCTATACAATTCCTTCAAAATATAACTAGCTAGGTTAAGTATAAATTAAACTCGATTTTTTTTTAAAAAATTTGTATGTATGCCACTCTCGAGGAACCTTCTAGCTTTTGTACGTCATATACATGTCATAATATCGAAATCGTTTATTTTTAAAATTATTATATTTCAAAATCATCTCGAAAAAACAAAAAAAAAAAGAAATTGATGTGTCATTTAATTATTCATAACCCAATTAATGGTATTTTAACCAATATAGATCAAGCATGATGATAAAGAATAAATCGTCTATTTAATTGATATATAACCTTTATTAAAAGACGGTTTAGAACTTGACCGATTCCAACTAAAATATTTGTACAAATTAAAACGATGTGTGAAACGAAAATTATGGAACAAAAGGTTTCCTCGGCCTAAGGTGAAAAACAAGTATTCATTTTCTTATAACAATACTTGTACGCTATACTGCGGGAACCTTTTTGTTTTGGTCTTCTAATTTAGGGAGTTTTCAATATACATATTAACTGTAGTCGATATTTAGGGAACGTACTTTCTCTAAATCATCATTTCATATCATTACAAAAAATATAAAATAATTTGAGACCGTTTATTTATATATATGTATTAAAAAAATAACGATATTCATTACGATTAAGACCTTACTCAACCGTACTTTTTTTGAAATGTAAGAGTAGGTAAATCACACATACTTACCGTGAAGAAGTCAGAAGCCATGCCAACAATAAAAGCAGCATACGAAGGAAAATCACCATGATACTGTATCTTTCGGCCCAGGGAACGATAGGCAAGCATCATGTCATTGGTGCCTATCGAAACCATAAAAAGACTATTGGATAGGATGGCTGCTTTCCTCTCTTCTCCAACAAGCAGTGTTAGCTTCTCACTGTGCTCCTCCAACATTTTCAATTGTTCCGGTAAAGATATAGCTCCCTATAAAAAAATATAAAAAAAGAAACTTAAACCTCTATATATACTATTTACTTTTACCATACATAGCTAGAAGGTTGCAGGTAGACATACCGTTACGTGAAGCACAGGATCAATACCGGCGCTACTTGAAGCAAAGCATACACCAGTAAGAAGGTCTTCGTTCTTCAGAGCCGGGTCAAGATATGCTGGCAAAAGTTCCTTGATGCCCAACCCCTCCGCTTTGTCATTACAAACAAGTAACAGAAGGTCAAAAGAAACTCCTTTGATAACTATTTCATCAGTTCTCAATTTCTAATTTTTTATTATAAAAAGTAAGATAGCCTACGAAACCATTCCTACTAAAAGCCAAGCAATGCCCCAGCATCATTTTCCCACACCTAGGGAAAATCCCCATGGGTGCTCATCAGGCCGGAGAGTGCGGCTTTGGCGGACTTCCGCCTCAGCCGAGCCCCAAGTTCAAGCGATGTCCCTGCATCATCGAGAGGGCACTCTTTGGGTTTTGCCATTAACAATGCGGACTTCCGCCCTTAGCCCACCTCAAGTTCAAGCGATACCCTCGCATCATTCTCCCACACCTAGGGAAATTCTCCTCCCAAACCTAGGGGATATGTGGACTTCCGCCCTCAGCCCACCCCCAAATCCTAGCGATACACTCGCATCATTATCCCACACCTAGGGAAAATCCCCTCCCAAACCTAGGGAATATGCGAACTTCCGTCCTCAGCCCACCCCCAAGTCCAAGCAATACCCTAAATCCCCTCCCAGGGCGGCGTACCTATGGGACATGAACCTGAGACCTTCATACTCTGATACCAATTAACTTATGTAGGACAGCGAAACCATTCCTACTAAAAGTCATGACTGATAATAAAGGCGTAATTAATCTTTTTGACATCACCCAGGATTAGGCCTGAGAGTACACTCTCTGGGCTTTGTTGCGGACTTCTTCCCTCAGCCCACCCCTAAGTCCAAGCGATGCCTCCGCATCAAAAAGTACAAAACTTTTAGCTGAATTTATCTAGTTTGAGCAGTACCTATCAAGTCCGAGAGCAGTTTTCCATTGCCACATCGTCCTGTTGCGACGCCATCCTTGAAATCTCTTCCATTGGGTGGGAAATCGCATCGAGCTAAAGTGGGAACTTCATTGTTATTGCCGGTGTCAAGAATCGAATCTCCGAAGGCAAAAACTCCTTCAAATTTGCATGTTAGATTTTTCACTGCAGGTTGCTGCTGCTCATTATAGGCAGCGCCTGTGCTGCTGCTGCATAACCACATACATAACTGAATCCCAACTACTAGTAAAATTAACTTTTTATTTAAATTTGCACAAACCAAATCCATACACAAGTAGTTCTTCATATTTTTATTTTATTTTTTATTATGGCTTTCGATCTCTTAAAGTTCAGTTAACTTGGGGATGCAAACCATTATTTATATCATCATAAATTGAACATATATACGTCACCATATATACATACACGCAAGTCAGGAACTAGAAATAAAGTAGACTAAATATTAACGTAATTTTAAAAAAAAATTTAGAAAAATACATATCTTATACAAGAAATAATAAATAATCATGTACTAAATATAATATAAAATACTTGAATTGCAACAAACTCATCTTTTATATGGACAAGAAATCATACCATCTCCCCAAAAAAAAAATCACATTCCTTATTTAAGTGTATAACAAATTAATAAATTGTGCTATAAGCTTATAGAGCCGTGCAAGCAAATTGATTCACACAATTTATCGCTGCGTGTTTATGGTTTCATGCACATTCCATGATCGTAGGGAAAACCAAGCTTGATTGAAAAGTTGATTGATTAATTAGCTAATTAAGTTCATTGGTTTCTTATTCTGCATTCAATTAAGCAGCTACGTACAATGACTAGTTTATTTTTCTTCTGTTCTTTATGCTTGTGTATGATATTTTTCAGTAGTTGCCAAGGTCGTGTGAAGCTGCCGGAAAATGTAACAATTCCGGCTGTTTTCATGTTTGGCGATTCGATTGTTGACACCGGCAACAACAACAACCTTCCTACGCTTGGTAAATGCAATTTTCCTCCGTATGGGAGAGATTTCATGGGAGGATTGCCTACCGGAAGATTTGGCAATGGCAAAGTTCCTTCCGACATCCTCGGTAATTAATAATCTTTCTATGATATCCTATTTATTAGTTTAGTTACCCCTAATTAAATAGTAATTATGATATACAGAGTAACTTATTCAGTGGCGTAGCCAGAATTTGACATCAGATAAGGCCTAATTATTTTTTCTTTCTACAAAATGTACTCTTAATTGATGATTTATTGGTTATCACAAACTTCCAAACATGTTTGTTCAAAATTTCACATTTTAGTAAATTTTTATGGACTATTTTTTGGTGGTTTCTAAAATAAAATAAAATAAAATGTTTTTACGAGTTTATTTTTATTTTATTTATTTATATAAACACTATATATTCATACTTTTAGATCTAATAAAAGAGTAATTTCAGAAAGTTAATTACTATCATTGTAAACATTAATAAATGAATAAAATAAACAGGAAAATAAAAATAAAAAATTGAACCCTTTGGAAATATGAAGTAAATACATTTTAGAAATATTTATAATTAAGAAAGAAAATTAACAAAATTAACAAAATAGGAAAATAGTGTAAACAATAGTTAAAATTTTAGAAATTTTATATATGTATGGTAAATTAATTAGTATATTATATCATGTATAATATAATACATATAAATTTAGTACAAAATTGTAAGAGAAAGTAAAATAAATTATGCACAATAGATAAATAATCTAATTAAGTACATTTATTATACTATAATAAATATTTAAAATATGTTTTAAACATAAATAAAGGAAATAAACAAAATTTGAATGGGCCCCTCTCCCACTGGGCTCTCCCTTCCTCTGAAATTACTGTAATCGTTCTAATTATGTTTTTAATCTTGTACGTACCCGTTAAGTGGAACAACTGGGAATCAAAGAATTATTACCAGCTTACCTAGATCCATATCTTCAAGACAAGGACTTACCCACCGGAGTCAACTTTGCTTCCGGCGGAGTAGGATTTGATCCATTGACATCGAAGATAGTGGTATGTACATGTACACATGCATGCCACATATATTTTCACACACTAATTTCTCATGATGATCACTAATTAATTATTTTTGTTCATGATTCTAATTATTTTGTGTTGTTCAGTCAGTTATATCGCTTACAGAACAATTACAACTTTTGAAAGAATACACAGAGCGACTGAGAAATTATGTTGGAGATGCGAGAGCAAGTGAGATTATAAGCAGCAGCCTATTCATGGTGGTAGCAGGTAGCAACGACATTGCCAATACCTACTTTCATACGCCTGTACGCTTCCCGCAGTACAATATTTCTGCCTACACTGATTTTATGCTCACCCACGCTTCAGCTTTTGTGCAGGTACGTTCAAATTAGGGTTTTCATATGTTATCAATACTTTTTTAGGATAACACTGGATTACACTCCACCTTAATTAATTAAGGATATATGTTCATACGTCATTTTGATTTATCGAGTAATGCTTATTTATATCTCATTTATCTGAATCGTTCAACTTCTAAATAATTATTTCAAAATCATATATAAAAATCTACAAAATTAGAGGTTGTTCAGTTATTCATATGTAGGTATGAGTCAACCTTAGGACTGAGGTGTGCTCCAGTCCACTTGAAATTGAATATTCGAAGGAAAAATTTATATAATGTTAATTTATAGCACAACTTATTAATATGGTCCACTTAAATAAGAGGGTTTTGATTTTTTTTTATAGATAATATGGTTTTTTTTTCCACGTAATTGCAATTTAAATATTTATATTGTATTTATTGCATGATTATTTGTTATTTTTGTATAAAATATGTCTTTTTATTAAGTGTATTTTCTAAATAAATGAAATTCTCTTAATACTGTCGAAATTTGATAATAAAAAAATTTACGTTAATATTTACTATTTAGCCCACTTCATTTCTAATTCTTAGGTTGTTGTCTGTTCATATATATTTAACAAATCAACGGTATTGGTATAAATATAAATATATATATTTTCATGGTGCACCGTTCATTTAATTTACATATATGAAAAGTGAAGTTATTTCCAATTTGGGTGATTTTTTTTGTATAAATAGCCTTGAAATGATAATTTTGGAGTTGAATTGAAAATTTTCAATTATATTATATGTATATAGATTATTCTATAAATCGAAAGGGTGACACGATGAGGAACCTCAATAAAGCTGGAATTGTATATGCAAGTATATATTATTCTAATTTTTTTCTATATATTCTTTACTAATCATCATTTTATTATTCGTTTACTGTCTTGAAATTCAACCTCCATGATTAAACCTAAATGATAAAAATCTTTGAAGTTAATCAAACTTATTGTTTTCTTTATTCTTTCGATATGTAATAATTGAAGAAACTACATGCAATGGGGGCACGAAGGATCGGCGTGGGCAATATACCGCCGGTTGGATGTGTGCCGGCGCAGAGAACCTTAGGAGGAGGTTTCCAAAGAAAGTGTGTGGAGGAAGTAAACGAAGCTGTCCAAATGTTCAACACCAAGCTATCGGCGGAGGCCGACCGCCTTACCACTCACGTATTCCATTTCCAGACCAGAGTGATAATCATGGATGTTTACAGCCCTTTCGTCGATATTATCCGCAACTCACAAAAATACGGTATTATGTAATAATTTCTATCTAATTATGGTGTTTAATTTGATGTAAAATATGATTAGGTGATTAATTAATGACGTAATCAATAAAATGAACGCAGGATTTGAAGTTATAAACAGAGGATGCTGCGGTACGGGGTTGATAGAGGTTGTGTTTCTCTGCAATCGATGGTCTCCGGGGACATGTCAAAATCTGTCAACCTATGTCTTCTGGGATGGTTATCATCCAACTGAGAGAGCATACAAGATTATGTTGAATCAGACGCTTCAAAACTTCATTGACGCCTTATTCGATCGACAACAATTGATCCGGTGATATGATAATAATGCAACGTTGCCTACAATGTTATACTGTTATAGCCCTTTCGTCCATAAATCTAAGGATACTCGTTGCCTACAATCATCATCGGAATTTGGATTAGTTACGGTCTCTACTTGCATTTTACTCCTTTGAGCAATGTTCTTAGAGGCTGCCCTAGCTTATTCTGGCGTGCTTTCGATTAACCCTTTAACATTATTTTAAATGCTCTAGTTTAAGACACTTTGATTTTGTAATAAGATGTGTGCGTGTCACTTTTTTTCTTTTGATCAGATTGTAAATTCCGACAAAATTTTAATGAAGTCTCAAGTAATTCACCACCGAAAAATTGAAAAATTTGCTCTATTCTCTAATGCATTTTAATATTTTCTCTCAAAAAATATAAGGCGTTGGATGAATTTGACCATTATTTAATAAATCCTTCAATAATCTCTTATTATAAAGTCCTCTCTATAACAGTATAACATCCAGGAGAAGTTCAGCCTGACCTTGGGCCTGGGCTGATGTCAGAGTTTACAGGCTGGGCTAGTGTGAACTGATCGGGGCATGGGCCATTACCAACCCGAGTATTGGACACGGAATTGAAGCCTAACGACGGACCGCTTAACCTGAAACGCATAGATAAGAAAATTGCAAACCGAGAAGAAAGGAGAAGAGTAAAGAAAGAAGGACCGACTGTTTACCGGCTTGCCGCTTTGGAGTTGAGTTTGGTTTTTGAAATAGCAGATTCTGGAAATGCGCGAATTTGTCGTGTGCGTAAATCGGCGAGCGTAACTTCGAGTAATCGTCGACCTGAACTCTCGCTCTCTGGCCTCCTCAACCCCCGAGAATCTTGATTGGGTTTTGAAATGGAACCCGTAGCTTTCGTAGTTGACAAGTTTAAAGGCTTGACGAAATCGACCCAAGACTTCTTTGACGGTCTCATCCATGGCCGTCCTCAACCTCCAGCTCGCCGACATCCGGTATTTCCAAAATTACTCTATTATTTTGCTTCTTGTTTATTATACTTCCGTTACTCACAGTCCCCATTGTTATGTATGTTTTCAGTGAAATTGGAAAATAATTTTAATACTTAGTTACCAAGCTAAGATCTGTAGATGCTGAATGCAACATTGGTATGAGGTTTTATAGATTCTGCAACCTTTACTGGGAATGTTGTAGTAATTGATCAGATTAGATGAGTAAAGCAATGAGCATTTTGATTAGGGTTACAAGTTACAACTTGTGAATAACACTTATATGATATGAAATTTTCAGATTGATATATTGAAGAGGTTGCAGAGAGAAGCATTTTCGGATTTAATGAAACTCAGGGATAGACAAGATAAGGTTGAGAGAATGGTTTCCTTGTATGGGACCTCGAAAGGAAGTCCATTCCAAGAGACTAGCACACTTGTAAGGGGAGAGGTTGATCTTTTGGGGGCTTTCTTTTTGGTGCATAATGTCGATGATGTGGTTGATTACAACTCTGAGGCTCTGAATCGGGCTGGAATGAGAACGGGGGTTGATTCAAGGTTCGCTTTTGAAACAAGTGTGCGGCAGAATGATACACTTGTAGCAGAGTTTGTGGCCAGTCAAAAGCACAAGACTAGTCCTTCTGATCTTTCAGAATGCCCACTTTCTCTAGCAAAAGTTTCGTATACAGCAAATGTTAGCAACTGGTTATCTGCAATTGCAATCCCTGTGGGAGCTCAGTGCAGGGATGTTGCAGTTATTACAAATCCTTCCCACCAGGTATCACTCTTGCATTAATCTCAATGGTGGCCTAGTTTGTTTCATGCATTCATTTTTTCATTTTGGTACATACCTGCATTAATTTTTCATTTCTTTCGGATGAGACCTGTGTGCATCAAAGGATTTGGAGTGCATTAAGGTCATGGCTTACGAGATAGATCATATGTGTCAATCCAATGGTTATTGAAGGCTGTAAAGAATATGCATTTTTCTTTCTCGGTGTGTGGAGTGCGGACCCAATTGATATGCAAGTTTATATTTTTCTAGTGATTGAACTTGAATTTGACAAACCTTAGTTTGATAATCACCAAGGGTTCCATCTCATTTGGTAAGATTGTTTCTATTGTGTAGTTAGTGAGTTTGTTTATCTGAGTAACATCAAACGTACCAATATACATGTTGGACATCCTATTGGTGTTGTGTTCTCTCACTGTAAATTTTACTGGTAGTTCCGTGCAGTCCCCCCGTTGGATTTTTTAAAGCAGATATATATATATTTTTTCTTCTGGCAGGGAAAGGGCCTTACTGATCTTTCATCATTTGGGCCACCAGTTCTAAATCTTCGTAATGGCAGTGCAGTTGGCTTAATGGTGAAAAAATCAAATGTTATTGCTTCGTTGGCTCAGTTTGTTTCCGGACTGGGAACACAAGTCGGCACTGATAGAGTTGGGCGCTGCTTGAGCACTTTTGGGCAAATTGTCTGTCAAATTCCAGGAGGAACGAAACTCTCGCTTCTTGGTCTTCTCCAAATGCCTAAATCATCAAGTGCATCCGTGGATCATAGAATTGGAACATTCACCATTCCCTTAGGCAGTTTGACACAGGAGTTATCCCATGAGGCAATGGTTGAGGGCAGTCTGACATATCATGGATCCCCTCAGGCAATAGCTGAAGCATACACTCCGCACCTGGTAACAAACACACATGAAAATGGCTCAACTGGATCCGTTGCTCTAATGTTGGAATCAGAACTTACCGATATCACAAGGATTGGGGGGTGGATTGAGATTAAGCAGTCAAATCCGAAGCATCTAGAATGGGCTGTGACTGTGTCTGATGATTCTGAAGATTCAGGCGGCTGGGGAATTAATTTGAGTGGGATGCTTGGAGGTCCCAGTTTATGGGATCGTTTTCAGATTGAATCCTACATGAAACTCAACTTGGGGAAGAGATTCATTGTGAAGCCAGGTGTTGCACATATAGTAGATGGGAACACAAGAATGACTGCCCTTATGCTTCGGTCGAACTGGTCCCTCTGATCGCAGAGCCCTCCAAATCACGTGAGAAGAGGGACGGATGGGACTGGTAGAATAGTGATCGTTTTTTGGGCAGAAGTTCTAGTTCCAATTTTCCAATCTCATTTGATAGAAAATCACAGCCTTCTCATTCTATACTCTATTTTGTTTTATAACTTTGCACTGTTATATATTTCCTAGGCCATCTTTTAGCGACACAACAATGCATACGATGGAACAAATCAGAAAAGAATTCTGACCATTAGATCATCTTGTTTAATTGTACAACCATTTAGCTGTATGGATAATAAACAAGAGAAATGAGAAGATTCAAAGCACAATGTTGCTAGCATTCTACTCCTATTCTCACTCATGAATTAATGCTAAGCTATTAGATAAAATAATATAATATGAAATAGGTGTTTGATAATATTTATATTGATTAGTTTTCGTATAAATTAATACGATTGAGTATTTTTATATTGTCTAAATACGTTCAAATAATATTATTCAAATTGTTCGTATTAAATAGTCGGATGAAAAATAATCTTGAAAAGTATAATAATAATAATAATCATCATTATAATAAAAAAATATATAAAATAAAATTTTAATAAATAGAAATAATAATATATCAATAATAAATTAAAATAAAATAATAATGTACATCATTAATATTTTTATATGAATATTTCTTATTAATTAGTATAATTTAATTCGTTCGGTATAGTCGTTATTTTAATATTGTCGAGCACTAAATACTCATTTGATATTAACCTCCCTTTTTTCGAAAGGTAAAATTTAAAATTTTATTTTTTATATGAGTGAAGAGTAATATTATTAGAAGAGAGTAGAAAATGACATTTATAAATTAAGTTGGAAAATAACAAGATTATAATTTGTCATGAAGACACAATGATTTATGTCTTTTTATATAAGGATTTTAAAAGAATAATTATATATATTGAATATCAATTTTATACGGTAGGTAAAGTCAAATTTATAACGATTAAACTTAATTATTTTTAATCTTTATAGTTTTATAATATATAAATGGCTTCAATTTAATTAATTTAATGAATCTATATGACTGCCACGAGGATAATTGAGGGGGCTGAGAGTTATGTAAAATCTCCATTTTCTTTTGTCTTTTCAAATCTTTATTGCCAATTTAAAATAATAGAGTATAAGGCTACTCGACCACCTTCTTCTAGTATTAATTGTTTTCTCTACGGGCTTCTCTCTCTATCGATTCCCAAATATCATCTCTCTCTGGGCTTCTAGGGTTAAGGGCAGCGATCTGAACGATGGCGTCAGAGAGGAAGATTACACTGAAGAGCTCGGACGGTGAGACGTTCGAGGTGGACGAGGCGGTGGCCTTGGAATCTCAGACGATAAAACATATGATCGAGGACGATTGTGCCGACAATGGGATCCCACTCCCCAACGTCACCAGCAAGATCTTGGCGAAGGTCATTGAGTACTGCAAGAAGCACGTCGAGGCTGCTAAGCCCGAAGACCGCCCCGCTACCGATGAGGATCTCAAGCTCTGGGACGCTGATTTCGTCAAGGTCGACCAGGCCACCCTATTCGATCTCATCCTGGTCCGTCTCTTTTATCCCCATTTCTTAAATTTATTGTCTTCTCTTTTAAATTTATTCTGCTAGTAACAAATTCGATTCCTTTACTCTTAATTGCGTTAGCGTTATCAGATTGGAATTTTCTTTCTGATTGCAAGTCTTGACTTTTATCTCCCACTCTGTATTGTCTCCTTATTGTTTGTAGGGTATTAGATTCATGAATCAATTTGTCTGATTATGCGGAAGGTTAATCCTTTCTGTCTTCTGGTTACCACTGGATTATATATTTTCTTTAAGTTTTTTTTTTTATAGATATATTTTCTTAAAGTTGAAAGTTTACTTTATGCCTGCATATATATTTGCATAGCTATTCGGCATATATATTTGCATAGCTCCAGAGATTGTTTGGGACGCTTCTATTATGATTACTTCTTATGAATACATAGCTCGTCTTGGTAGTACGACTAATAGGGAGAACATTCTTTGAGTTCTGCTGTTTATAGGCTGCAAACTATTTGAACATAAAGAGCTTGCTAGACCTGACTTGCCAAACGGTGGCGGACATGATCAAGGGCAAAACTCCTGAGGAGATTCGCAAGACATTCAACATTAAGAATGACTTTACACCCGAGGAAGAGGAGGAGGTCCGCAGGGAGAACCAATGGGCTTTCGAGTGATTTGCTGTGCTTTTTGAGCTGTGGCTATGGCATGTTGTTCCTATTATCTAAAACATTTCTTAGTGAAGTATTTATTATATTTGGCTATTGTTCCTCTGTGAGACATCAGTCATTTTCTTGCACCTTGTTTCCCCTTCTCTTCTAGATGTATAAACTCTGATGCTATCTGGTTCTCTTATGTTAAGTTATATGGTAGAAATGTGGTTCTTATTCTGTGTTCATTCTTGCTCTTTAGTTGCTTGATTCCTTAGGCAGAAGGAGTTTCCAATTTTCTCTGGTTCCTTTTATATAACCTCTGAATTATTTGATTTTAAGTTATGTGTAGAGAGTGTAATCTTTTCCAATACGATTGGAGAAACTGCCATTGTTGAGGCCTGATTGTGATGAAACCGTAGTGGATGGTAGTGGTGATTATGGTAGATGAATGATTGCAATGAAGATCGTCTTCTGTTAGAGGGCATAGGGGATTCTGGACGGACCTTGTGGTCAGCTTAAGGTATCATTAATAGAGGGCCTAATTTTCGGCCCTGTATGACGTTGCCAATTTCGTGCATTTCCAGCAGTTTTGAAGAATGAATTAAATCTCTAGGTTGTCCAGTACTTTAATCTTGTGTTCAGTATCTTATTGTTTTGAGCTCTTCGTGTTAGATTCAACTCTACACTGTATTTTTATCGCAGATGTTCTTCAAAGTAGAGTTATGATAGTTATAAGTTATTGAAATATTTGCTATTTCGGACTTTATATTTTCCATTGGTCCATGTAAGAGACCCAAACATATCTTCCTTAGAAGTGGAAGTGGTTGAAGAGAAAACCACTTGGTAACTCAGCCTCTGGTTATTCTTTGAAAATTGTAGTTTAGCCGGAATCACTTGGACACTAAGACCTTTAGGCTCATCCACAGTAGCGGTGAAAACCATTTCACTCCTGCAACACTGGTAACCTTCCTGCTTACATTCTTGCTCTCTCTTCCAGTAAACTTGGAAATTGCTATGTGTTCATCATTGTAGTCCTTGGGGGCAAGCAAATTCTCTGGGAGCAATTCTTGTGATGGTTTTAATTTTGGATGTGCTGAACCCATAGTGGCAGGGGTAGTCCAAGTATTCAATTGTGTCAGTTTCATAAACCAGCCTGGTTGCAAGTGTCCAGTTGCTCTCTCCCTTGCTTCATGTTCGTATGGCATGGCTGTATTTGAATCTGTTGTGATTGGGGTTCCTAAATTGTTTGTTTGAGTTGCTGTTGTGATGATTGCTATCCCAGGAACATGGGGCATGCCATTGAAGTCCCAGAGATAACATTGAATTGTGGGGCATGCCCTTCCATGGTGCAAGAATGTGACACCAGCTGCTGCAACATCAGGCTGCAAACAGGTACATTAGATGGAAACAATAGGAAAATTGGAAATCAGAAGCTTGCTTGTTGCTTGCCTTGAGAATGGTCCTTGTGCCATGTGCCATGTTCCTTGAAGAAATCAAATGTGATTGTTTCGTTGGCTCAGTTTGTTTCCGTACTGGGACACTAAGACCTTTAGGCTCATCCACAGTAGCGGTGAAAACCATTTCACTCCTGCAACACTGGTAACCTTCCTGCTTACGTTCTTGCTCTCTCTTCCAGTAAACTTGGAAATTGCTATGTGTTCATCATTGTAGTCCTTGGGGGCAAGCAAATTCTCTGGGAGCAATTCTTGTGATGGTTTTAATTTTGGATGTGCTGAACCCATAGTGGCAGGGGTAGTCCAAGTATTCAATTGTGTCAGTTTCATAAACCAGCCTGGTTGCAAGTGTCCAGTTGCTCTCTCCCTTGCTTCATGTTCGTATGGCATGGCTGTATTTGAATCTGTTGTGATTGGGGTTCCTAAATTGTTTGTTTGAGTTGCTGTTGTGATGATTGCTATCCCAGGAACATGGGGCATGCCATTGAAGTCCCAGAGATAACATTGAATTGTGGGGCATGCCCTTCCATGGTGCAAGAATGTGACACCAGCTGCTGCAACATCAGGCTGCAAACAGGTACATTAGATGGAAACAATAGGAAAATTGGAAATCAGAAGCTTGCTTGTTGCTTGCCTTGAGAATGGTCCTTGTGCCATGTGCCATGTTCCTTGAAGAAATCAAATGTGATTGTTTCGTTGGCTCAGTTTGTTTCCGTACTGGGAACACAAGCGAGCAATAGTAGAGTTGGGCGTTGCTTGTGCTTGAGCACTTTCAGGCAAATTGTGTGTCGAATTCCGAGAGGAACAAAGTTCTCACTTCTTGAGTTATTGGTCTTCTCCAAATGCCTAAATCATCAAGTGCATCTGTGTATCATAGAATTGGAACATTCACTCCCATGAAAATGGCTCCACTGGATTCATTTCTCTAATGCTGGAATAAGAATTTATTGAGATCACAAGGATTGGGGATTAAGCGATCAAGTCCGAAGCATCTAGAATGGGCTGTGACTGTCTGATGATTCTGGAGGTTTAATCGGCTGGGGGGATTCTTGGAGGTCCCAACTTCTTGGGTCGTTTTCAGATTGAATCCTACGTGAAACTCAACTTGGGGAAGAGATTCATAGTGAAGCCCGGTGTTGCACATATAGTAGATGGGAATACAGAATGACTGCCTGTATGCTTCAGTCAAACTCGTCTCTCTGGTCACGAAGAGCTCTCTATCACGATTGCGGAGAGCTCTCTATCACAATCGTGGAGTCATGTGTGGAGAGTCACGTGAGAAAAGAGATAGATAGGGTGGTGATACTTTATTTAGTCAGAAATTTTAGCACAGTATTTTTATAGATAATAAAAAAGAGAAATGAGAAGATTCAAAGCACGATGTTTTCTAGCATTCTTTGGGGGCAATTATTTTATACATATTCAATATTAGCCTTAGTATTTTTTTGAGAGAAACTTCAAGATTTTTCATTATATAAGTACAAAGTAATATCACTAGAAAATAATAGTATCTTTATCTCGTATTTAAAATAATAGGGTAAAAAACTACTCCACGTTTTTCAACAACCGTTCTCTTTCTATCAATTCCTAAATATCATCTCTTTGGGTCTCTTCAGCTTAAGACATCAACAACTCTATTAGATTCACCCGTCTTATACTTGAGGCTAAAGTTGAACTTTTGACGATATGAGCTCCACTTGGCATGTTGGTTACTCAACTTCGGTTGGATATTTAAGTACCATAATGCTTGATGATTTGAATAAACCAAAAACTCCCGACAAGCAAGATAATGTTCCCAGTGTCATTGCACAAACTACACCATAAAAATCCATATCATAGGTGGAGTAACGACACTTAGCACCTGCCAATTTCTCACTGAAAAATTCTACCGGCTTGCCTTCTTAACTCAAAACAGCCCATATGCCCACATGTGATGCATCACACTCAATATTTAAAAACTTTTCAAAATTTGGGAGTGTGAGTACTAAAGCTTCTATCATTCTTCTTTTCACATCTTCGAATGCTTTGTGAGCTAATATTGATCACTCAAATCTAGTTACCTTTGAACATTCAGTTATTGGGCTCATGTGGGAACTAAAATTGCGAATAAATCTCCTATAAAATGACACAAGCCTATGGAAGCTTCGAACATCTTCCACCGATTGTGGAATTGCCACTCATTAATAGCTTGGATTTTCCCAGGATCAGCCTGCAACCCCCCAGATGAAACAATAAAATCAACAAACACTACTTTGTCGCATAAGAATCAACATTTCTTTAGGTTGACGTGCAACTTCTCATGACAGAGTACCTCCATGACTTTTCGTAGATGGGCCAAGTGTTCTACGACTATATATTAAGATGTCATGAAAGTAAACAACCACAAATGAATTTAGGAAACGTTTGAGTACCTCAGTCATATCTCGCAAAAATATGATAGGAGTATTGGAGAGTCCAAAGCGCATCACTAACCTCTCATAGAGTCCGTTAGGCGTTTTGAAAGCTCTTTTCCACTCATCCCCACTTCTCATGCGAATTTGATGATACCCACTTCTCAAGTCAATCTTTGAGAATACTCTAGATCCCATCAACATATCCAACATGTCTTCTAACCGCGGGATAAGGAACCTATATTTTATTTTGAGTTTGTTAATGGCACGAATTTCAATGCACATTCTCCATGTTCCATCCTTCTTGGGTGTTAATAAGGCCGACACAACACAAGGGCTTTTGCTCTCGCGCACAAGCCTTTAGCAATTAGACCCTCTACCTACTGTTGAATCTCAACTTTGTGTGTTGGTGGCATATGATAAGCAGGGAGGTTGGAAAGGGCAACACCGGGAACTAAGTCACTTACATGCTGAATGCTCCTCATCGGTGGTAAACCAGGAGGCAATTCCTCGCCAACCAGCTCCTTAAATTCTTCCAACATATGTTGGGCTTCTTTTGGGTACTCACTTAACTTGACTGGCAGGTTTTTCCGTACCACTCTTGCAACAAGAGCATACATAACTCCCTGTTCCTTACACTCAAGCTCAAACTTATGACCTATCAAGAGACCACTAATTTTGGCATCTATAGGAGTGCTATGTGACTCTTCTTTGAGCGGTGCAAGTTTACTTTTTTGCCATCTTTATTAAAGTTATATGTGTTAGTTTTAGTTGAGTGTGTCATATCATATCTCTATCAAATAACCATGGCCTCCCCAATAAAATGTGACATGCATCCATCTCAAGGATGTCACACTACGCTTCGTCATCGATTGAATTACCCATGGTAAATTTAACTAAGCACCATGAGGTGACTGGAACCTCATTACCCTTTTCGAAACCATTGGACTTTGTAGGGATCCATATGTTTATCCATTGGCAACTTCAATTTGTCCACTACCTACTTTGAAACAATATTTTCAGTACTTCCCCCATCAAGAATCAAGTTGCATACCTTCCCATCACAAAGAACTCTAATTTTGAAAATACTCAGGCGTCTCCCGTCCTCTTCAACCTTTGTGACCCTAGGAGCTGTCAACACCCATCTGACGACTAGTGACTCTCCTTCTACTGGGGCTTCTTCGTCTTCATCGTATGTGTCGTAAGTTTGGAAATCAAACTTTGTTTACTTTTCTTTGCGGACATGGGTAGGATGTATGCCCCATCTCTCCGCAAATAAACAACGGATTTTGGAAGTGTTACCAGCCTTAAGTTGGTTTGCACCTTCACTGTTGGGAGGACCAAACTTCATTAGTTCCTTCCCCTTTTACCCTATCTAAATTTCTCCCACTAGTTCCAGCACTTGGGATACATTGCTAGAAATTGTGAATGCCTCGGGCAGCAGCTGTAGTCATTTGCCAATTACTATCCGGGCGACTTGAAATAGTCCTTCGGCTACTTCACCGTGAGATCTGTTTTTCTGCTATTAATGCATATTGACAAGCATTCTCTAAGTTGAACAAACATACTACGCCCATCTCTTCCCTGATGGACTCATTCAAGCCAGAAAGATAACGAGACGCCATTTGTTCATTAGTCTCATTTAACCCAACTCGGAAAGACAGATTATTAAATTCAACGGTGTATTCTTCTATGCTTATCCCTCGTTGTTTCAAGTGATGAAACTTTTCATACAACTCCATGGTATAGTCGGCTGGCAGAAATTGTTTTCGCAACTTTTCTTTCATATGCCCCCATGTGTTGATTTTTGCCTTACCTTGTCGAGCATGTTGTTCTTCAATTCTCTTCCACCGTAGAAGTTGAAGGGCAGCATTATTCAACTTGAGCTTGGCAAACAACACCTTCTTGTCTTCAACCATGGGTTTCCACTCAAAATAATTTTCTAAACTTGCTTCCCAATCTAAAGTAATCTTCAGCGTGAAATCCTAGATATCCTAGTCCTTATTTAGTAAGGATACTAGACAGATTCGGAATCACCTAATTAATCCAAGTCATATAAGAACTACAAAAATGGAAAGAATAAATAAACAATAATTATAATTATAAAAATTCTATCAAGCACTTATCCCTCCTAGTAACACATTCTAGACTTAGAGAATTCCATTGATGCTCCTGCATCATCCCGAAATTATTATTATTATTTTTTTGCGTGTTTACTTTTTTGGCTTTATACCTGCATTAATTATTCTTTTCTTTCGCATAAGACCTGCTTGCATCAAGGGTTTGGACTGCATTAAGGTCATGGCTCATGAGATAGATCATACATGTCAACAAAATGATTACTGAAGGCTGTAAAGATTAATATGCATTTTTTTTTCTCGGCGTGTCAGTGTGTGGACCCAATTGACATGCAAGTATATATTTTTCTAGTGATAGAACTTGAATTTGACAAATGGTTCCATACCATTTGTTAGAGAATATTTCTTTTGTGGCGTTTGTGAAGTCTGAGAGTTTTTTAGGGGCTCTGTTATCTGATCTCCCTGTAAATTTTACTGGTTGTACCAATAAGTAGGAAAGCAGATATATATATATATATATATATATATCTTTTTCTTCTGGTAGGAGAAGGGCCTTACTGATCTTTCGTCATTTGGGCCACCCCTTCTAGATCTTCATAATGGCAGTACAGTTGGCTTAAGGGTGAAGAAATTAAATGTGATTGCTTCGTTGGCTCAGTTGTTTCCGGACTCGTCAACACAAGCAGGCCCTGGAAGAGTTGGGGAATTAATTTGAATGGGATGCTTGGAGGCCCCAACTTCTGGGATCGTTTTCAGATTGAATCCTACATGAAACTTAACTTGGGAAGAGATTCATTGTGAAGCCCGGTGATGCACATATAGATGGTAATACAAGAACGACTGCCCTTATGCTTCGGTAGAGAAAAGTGAAATTCTAGTTCCAATGTTCCATCTCATTTGATGAAAAAACACAACCTTTGACATTCTCTCTATTTTGTTTTATGATTCTGCCTTGTTATAAGTTTTGTAGGCCGACTTATAGAGATACAATCGGCCATAGTCTTACACTTGGGAAAAAGAGGAATCCTGTACTGCACCAGTCCTTGACAGCACGACAGCCCGTGGTGGATAAATGAGCTTATGAGAGTGACCTAGAGTCTTCACTTTCTTTTGTCTTTTTATATCTTTAGTTAAGAATAAGAACCTTAGCTATACGGAAAGGTAGTTTACTTGCTTGCTAAGCAAGCAGGGTGCTGCAATTGCAATAATGGAGTAAAAAGCTACTCGTCCACCTTCTTTTATTAATTTTTTCTACAGCCCTTCTCTGTCTATCAATTCCCATTTATCATCTCTCTCTGGGTTTCTGAGGTTAAGGACAGTGATCGGAACGATGTCTTCAGAGAGGAAGATCAAACTGGAGAGCTCGGACGGTGAGACGTTCGAGGTGGATGAGGCGGTGGCGTTGGAATCTCAGACGATAAAGCAGAAGATCGAGGACATTGTGATCCCACTCCCCAACGTCAGCAGTAGGATCTTGGCGAAGGTCATTGAGTACTGCAAGAAGCACGTCGAGGTTGCTAAGCCCGGAGACCGCCCCGCCGCCGATGAGGATCTCAGGCTCTGGGATGCTGACTTCGTCAAGGTCGACCAGGCCACCCTATTCGATCTCATCCTGGTCCGTCTCTTTTATACCCTTTCTTAAAATTTACTGTCTTCTCGTTTAAATTTATTCCGCTTGTAACAAATTCGTCTCCTTTACTCTTAATTGCGCTAGCGTTTTCAGCTTGGAATTTTCTTTCTGATTGCAAGTCTTCACTTTTATCTCCCACTCTGTATTGTCTCTTTATTGTTTGTAGGGTATTAGATTCATGAATCATTTTTGTCTGATTATGCGGAAGGTTAATCTTTGCTGTCGTCTGGTTACCACTGGATTATATATTTTCTTAATTTGTGGAAAGTTTACTTTATTCCTACATATATATATATATATATATATATATATATATTTGCGTAGCTATTCGGCATTTATATTTGCATAGCTTCAGAGATTGTTTGGGACGCTTCTATTATGATTACTTATGTATACATATCTAATCTTGGTAGTACGGAGAACATCTTTTGAGTTCGTTCTGTTGTTTGTAGGCTGCAAACTATTTGAACATAAAGAGCTTGCTAGACCTGACTTGCCAAACGGTGGTGGACATGATCAAGGGAAAAACTCCTCAGGAGATTCGCAAGACATTCAACATTAAGGATGATTTTACCCCCGAGGAAGAGGAGAAGGTACGCAGGGAGAACCAATGGGCCTTCGAGTGAAGGACTTTGGGATGATGAGACCTGTTTTAGTGGTTTGTTGCTCTTCTTGAGCTGTGATTATGCAATGTTGTTTCTAGCTATTATCTAAAAAATTTCTTAGTGGAGTACTTCTCTAGATGTATAAATTCTTAAGTTAATATGGTAAAAATGTGGCTCTTATTCTGTGTTCATTCTTGCTCTTTTAGTTGCCTGATCCCTCAGACAGAAGGAATTTCCAACTTGCTCTTGTTTCTTTGATTTAACCTCTGGATTATTTCATTTTGAGTTATGTGTAGAGACGTTAGTCTTTTCCTATACGATTGGAGAAACTGCCATTGGTTAAGCCTGATTGTGATGAAACCTTAGTGGATTGTAGTGACGATTAGAATAGATGAATGAATGCAATGAAGATCGTCTTCTGTTGTTCATAAACCTGTTGATGTCGGTTTCATAAACCAGCCCTGGTTGCAAGGGTCCAGTTGTTACTTCTCATGCTCCATAATCGTTCGGCGTGGCTGTAGAATTTGAATCTGTTATGATTGGGGGCTCCAAATTGTTTGTTTGAGTTTCTGTTGTGATGATTGCTGATCCGATCGCAGAGGGACACCAGGTAGGGTTTTGAGCTTTGACAGCGGTGGCTATCGCAGTAACATTGGGACATGCCCTTGAGGTCCCAGAGATGACATTGAAGTATTGAACTGTGGAGGCTCGTTTCTGCTAGAGCAATGTCGGTGTCATTGCCCTTCCATGGTGCAAGGATGTTGACACCAGGTGCTGCAACGTTAGGCTGCAAACAGGTACATTCACTAGATGGAAACAATGGATGAAGATAGGAAAATTGGAAATCAGAAGCTTGCTTTTTGCTTGCCTTGAAAAATGTTCCTTGTGCCGTGTGTTAATCCTCTGTTGGTGCGGGTTGATACCTCATCAATGTCACTGTCGATAAGATGGTTGCTACTGGATTTCTTCACAAGCAAATAGGTAAGTGCTTGCGTTGCTTCCTAAGAAAGATCCTATTCACAAAACTAGATTGAACTGATCGGGCCATGAGCCATTACCAACCCAAGTATTGGAATGGAATTGAAGAAAACGCGGGCCTCTTAAACTGAATAGAAAAGATATGAAAACAACTAAAAAATCGGGAATAAAGGAAAAGAGGAAAGAAAGAACGCGGCAGTGGATCCCTATCATTCCATCGTAAATTTCATTATTAAGTGTAAAAATCTTTTGAAATGCGATTCACGTTGCGAGTTGAAGCATATATACCAAGAAACTGTAAAGATCTTTTGAATTGCGATTAACGTTGTGAGCTGAAGCATATATACAGAGAATTTGATACTGCACGACGTAAAAAGCTACTCGTCCACCTTCTTTTATTAATCGTTTTTTCTACCGCCCTTCTATCTCTATCAATTCCCAGATATCAACTCTTTCTGGGTTTCTGAGGTTAAGAACGTTGATCGGAACGATGTCTTCGGAGAGGAAGATCAAACTGAAGAGCTCGGACGGTGAGACGTTCGAGGTGGACGAGGCAGTGGCGTTGGAATCTCAGACGATAAAGCACAAGATCGAGGACATTGTGATCCCACTCCCCAAAGTCAGCAGTAAGATCTTGTCGAAGGTCATGGAGTACTGCAAGAAGCACGTCGAGGCTGCTAAGTCCGGAGACCGCCCCGCCACCGATGAGGATCTCAAGCTCTGGGATGCTGACTTCGTCAAGGTCGACCAGTTCACCCTATTCGATCTCAGCCTGGTTCGTCTCTTTTATACCCTTTCCTAAAATTTACTGTCTTCTCGTTTAACTTTATTCTGCTTGTAACAAATTCGATTCCTTTACTCTTGATTGCGTTAGCGTTATCAGGTTGGTGTTTTCTTTCTGATTGCAAGTCTTGACTTTTATCTCCCTCTCTGCATTGTCTCCTTATTGTTTGTAATAGCTTCAGAGATTGTTTGGTGCGCTTCTATTATGTTTACTTCTTATGTGTACATAGCTAGTCTTGGTAGTACGACTAATAGGGAGAACATCTTTTGAGTTCTGTTGTTTGTAGGCTGCAGCCTATTTGAACATAAAGAGCTTGCTGGACCTGACTTGCCAAAATGTGGCGTCAGAGAGGAAGATTACACTGAAGAGCTCGGACGGCGAGAATTTCGAGGTGGACGAGGCAGTGGCCTTTGAATCTCAGACGATAAAGGACATGATCGAGATGATCGACGACGATTGTATCCCACTCAACAACGTCACCAGCAAGATCTTGGCGAAGGTCATTGAGTACTGCAAGAAGCACGTCGAGGCTGCTAAGCCCGAAGACCGCCCAACCGCCGATAAGGATCTCAGGCTCTGGGATGCTGACTTCGTCAAGGTCGACCAGGTCACCCTATTCGATCTCATCCTGGTCCGTCTCTTTTATACCCTTTCTTAAAATTTACTGTCTTCTCGTTTAAATTTATTCTGCTTGTAACAAATTCGTCTCCTTTACTCTTAATTGCGCTAGCTTTTTCAGATTGGAATTTTCTTTCTGATTGCAAGTCTTCACTTTTATCTCCCACTCTGTATTGTCTCCTTATTGTTTGTAGGGTGTTAGATTCATGAATCATTTTTTTCTGATTATGCGGAAGGTTAATCCTTGCTGTCGTTTGGTTACCACTGGATTATATATTTTCTTAATTTGTGGAAAGTTTACTTTATGCCTACATATATATATATATATATATATCTGCGTTGCTATTCGGCATTTATATTTGCATAGCTTCAGAGATTGTTTGGGACGCTTCTATTATGATTACTTATGTATACATAGCTAATCTTGGTAGTACGGAGAACATCTTTTGAGTTCGTTCTGTTGTTTGTAGGCTGCAAACTATTTGAACATAAAGAGCTTGCTAGACCTGACTTGCCAAACGGTGGCGGACATGATCAACGGCAAAACTCCTGAGGAGATTCGCAAGACATTCAACTGTAACACAATATTTACACCCGAGGAAGAGGAGGAGGTACGCAGGGAGAACCAATGGGCCTTCGAGTGAAGGACTTGGGGATGAGGAGGTCTGTTTTAGTGGTTTGCTTCTCTTCTTGAGCTGTGGTTATGGAATGTTTTCTAGCTATTATCTAAAACGTTTCTTAGTGAAGTATTATCGAGATGTATAAACTGTGATGTTATCTGGTTCTTTTATTTTAAGTTAATATGGTAAAAATGTTGCTCTTATCCTGTATTCATTCTTGCTCTTTTAGTTGCTTGATCCCTTAGGCAGAAGGAATTTCCAGTTTGCTCTGGTTTCTTTGATTTAACTTCAAGATTATTTCATTTTGAGTTATGAGTAGAGACGGTAATCTTTTCCCATACGATTAGAGAAACTGCCATTGGTAAAGCCTGATTGTGTTGAAACCCTAGTGGACGGTAGTGATGATTAGTGTAGGTGAATGATTGCAATGAAGATCATCTTCTGTTGTAGGGCATAGGGGATTCCGGATTCACCATGAGGTCAGCTTAAGGTATCACTATTAGAACGCTTTATTTTGCAGCCCTGCATGACGTTGCCAATTTCGTGCATTTCTAGCCGCTTTGAAGAACGAATTATTTGTCTATGTTGTTTCAGTACTTTAATCTTGTGTTCAGTATCTTACTGTTTTGATCTATTCGTGTTAGGTTCTACTCTACCCTATATTGTTAGCTCAGATGTTCTTTAAAGTAGACTTATGATAGTTATAACTTATTGAAATACTTGCTATTAGTTTTCAAATGCTTACTACAAATGGACTTCGGACTTTATATTTTCCGTTGGTCCATGTAAGAGATCCAAACATATCTTCCTTAGGAGAGGAAGTGGTTGAAGAGAAAACCACTTGGTAACTCAGCTTCTGGTTGTTCTTTGAAAATTGTAGTTTATCAGGAATCACTTGGACACTCAGACCTCTAGGTGCATCCACAGTAGCAGTGAAGACCATTTCACCGTCTCCTGCAACATTGGTTACCTTCCTGCTTACATTCTTGCTCTCTTTTCCAGTAAACTTGGAAATTGCTATTGATGGGTAGTTGATGTTAGATATGTGTTCATCACTGGAGTCCTCGGGGCAAGCAAATTCTTTGGGAGCAGTTCTTGAGATGGTTTTAATTTTTGATGTGCTGAACCCATAGTAGCAGAGGTAGTTCAAGTAGTCAATGGTTTCAGTTTCATAAACCAGCCCTGGTTGCAAGGGTCCAGCTGTTGTCACTTCCCCTGCGCCATAATCGTATGGCGTGGCTGTAGAATTTGAATCTGTTGTGATTGGGGCTCCCAAATTGCTTGTTTGAGTTGCTGTTGTGAGGATTGCTGATCTGATTGCGGAGGGACTCCAGGTCGGGTTTTGGGCTTTGACGGTGGCAGCTATCCCAGAAACATGTGGACACGCCATTGAAGTCCCGGAGATGACATTGAATTGTGGAGGATCGTTTCCTGCTACAGCTAAGTCTGTGTCGTTGCCCTTCCATGGTGCAAGAATGTTGACACCAGGTGCTGAGACATCAGGCTGCAAAAACATACATTAGAAGGAAACAATGGAAGAAATAGGAAAATTGGAAATCCGGAGCTTGCTTGCTTGTTTCTTGTTGCTTGCCTTGAGAATGTTCCTTGTGCCATGTGCAGGTCCTCTGGATGAAAAGTATACAACTGTTGGAGCTGGTTGATACTTCATCACTGTCACTGTCGGTAAGATGGTGGCAACTGGATTTCTTCACAAGAAAATCGGTAAGGGGCTTGCAGTGCTTCATGTGAAAGATCCTATTCACGAAATTAGATTGTTTTGGTTCTGTAGTTACCTGGTCGAGTTGATATAGGAGAGGATATCTAGACCGTCCTTGGGACTGATGACTGTTGCCGGAAGCTCTGAATAAGTCTCCGCCACCAGTCCGGGTTCTTTCTTTTGAAAAATGACGGCGACTCCACCCACACTCTTCACTTCGTGTATCTGTTCATCCCACGAAAAATTGTCATCCCCAGCGTCACACGCCACAATCTTCCCCTTGATCTTTTCTGCCATTGATGAGTTTAGGTAGCAGTTTCTGAAAATATTTAGTGTTGAAGTAATGTGATCAGAGAATCAGAGATTGATTATATGTCATCAACCCTATTTTTGTGTAGGAAATGAAAATATGTACCGAGTATATATCAATGGGTAGGCGGGAGATTTTTGGAGTTGAGAAAAATTTATGCCTCTGCCTTTAATGACTTTGTTCGCGCCCAACACCACATCGGACTCAAAATCTCGGTCAATGGTGGAGGCAGCGACGGTCAAAATCCAAGGCGCCACGTTCACAACCGTTTGAGGGGAGGGGCCGTCGTTTCCCGCAGAGCAGACCACCATAATCCCCTGCTCCACCGCATGGAACGCTCCTATCGCAATGGGGTCCTCACTCAACTCGGGTGCAAACCTGGCGGAGGAACCTAGGGACAGCGACAGAATGTCGACGCCGTCAGCAACCGCGTCGTCAAAGGCTGCTAAAATGGAGGAGCCAAGGCAGCCTTCCTTTGAGCATACTTTATAGACGGCGATCCTTGAACCTGGGGAGCCTCCCTTGGCAGTCCCATCGGCTACGCCGTAGAAGGAGGCACCCGGTACAATGCCCCCCGCCGCAGTGCCTGCCACGTGGCTGCCGTGTCCCTCGAAATCCCTCGGCGAATCTTCCTCTGGTTCCGTGCTATCAGACTCAGAGTTGCTGTAAAACCTTGCTCCTATCAACTTCCTGATCATCATCAACCAAATCAAAATATGAAAATCCATGTTTAATTAAAACACAAAATACGAAAATCACTGTATATGCATGAAAAATGAAATAAGAATCTGAAATTAGTCATGCACAATTTTTGACCTGTTACAATCGGAAGAACTAAAGTCATGGCCTTTCATGCAGGTGCCCTTCCACCGTGACGGAATTGGACCCATATCTCTGTCGCTAAAACTCTCCGATTCCGGCCAAATACCTATAAATAGGTACTTATATCTCATACACATCAATAATAAATTATTAATTATGAATCAGCCAAACTTATGGCTACTAGCTAGGCTGATGGTACCTGTGTCTAAAACACCGATTATGGTGTCGTATCCGTTGTCGTTAACCGATGAAGAAGCGGCGGCCGCCGCCGCCGCCTTAAGATTTGAGTCGATTTCTACGGCGGTTTGATACTTGAGGAAATCCCAGGAATGAGTAGTGTGGAGTTTTAGTAAGGGATCAGGAAAAATAGAAACAACTCCAGGGTTTTGAGCAATGGAGTGGGCCTCCTCTTCTGAGAGGCGAGCTGCGAACCCTGAGAAACCATGCTTATAAGTATGCACCACTGCATTTCGTTTCCTGCACCCACAAATTTTATATATTACTAATATAGTAATATTCAAGATTTTAATTTTAACTTAAAAATAAACATAATCAAATATATATTAAGAAAAACGAAAAAATAAAAATAAAGAGAAAAAGTTGAGGAAAAGGCACTACAATAAATACGGCCTGGCCCTACAAGATCTTGCCCGACGAACAGAAATTCGTCACCAAAAGTGAACCGACGAAAAAAAATAAATTCGTCAGGCCAAAACCAGTGAACCCTAAACCGACGAACAGTAGAATAGGACAGGTGCGTTCTTGAGGTAAGGCTTTGGAACGTAAAAAATATCGGTTTGGCACGAAAGAAAAACATCGTTGACGCGTTAAGAAAGGGACAGGCGCGCGAGACAGCTAAATTAAGTTCCTAACATAGGAGGATTCACTAGCTTCATTACTTACTAAACAGACAAATGGATGTATATGTGGTGTTTAGGTTTTGGCTTTGTTTGGTCAATATTTATTTGGTTGCTCTTGCTCTACATAAAAACGAATAGTATGTTGCATGCAAAAATGAGTAGCCGTATTAAAATAAATTACAGACCGTCTTAAGAAAGAGGTGACAAGTTGAGCATGATTATCTTTTGACGATGACCCTGGAGATCCCATGTAGATGATATAAACTCGGTTTTTGGTCCCGGCATTCTCATGATCAGCTGCCATAGCTTGTGGAGGAAATGAGATGGCGGTGATGAGGAAGAAGAGAAAAGTAGAGAATGACATGAAAATGGAGATCCTTTTCATGCCCATTTTGAGCTCTAGCTCTCTCATGGGACTAGTAGATTGAGTTGATGATCGAGTGTACTATATTTATAGTCGTATGTGGGATTACATAGGTGGTGAAGATCTTTACATAGATTGTGCTACGAAATATATTAATGGTGGGTGGGTAAGTAGGATAGATTTACAATACCCACATCCATTTATGTAAAACAGATATTTTCATTTCATTTTAGTGGGCCTTCTCCTATTATCTTTTTGATTCATTGAATTGTTTTTATACACATATTATAATAAGAACTGTTCATTCTCTAAATCATCATGTAAATATCATCTCTGTAAAAAAAAAAAACATGATTGTAAGTCTTTCGGTCTTTCAAAATAATCAAATAAATAAACAGTTTTTGTAAGAATTAAGAAACTCATGTGAGCCGTCTATTTATTTGATATATATAAATGACTAAAAGATCTTCATTCTTGTTGAGTTTTTAAAGAGATTATATTGATATGATGATTTAAAAAATGAACAGTTTCAATTATGATATACATTCAAAGACAATTCAATAAATCAAAAATGTTATATGAGGAAGTACTACGCACTAGCTAGTTAGGTTATTGCGTATCTAATCTTATTGCCTAATCTATTCTGATATCCTGGCATTGCCAATCTTGATCATATTGATGGTGGTGGAGGCCGAATCTTCATCATATTGATGGTGGTGGAGGCCGATCGATCGGTCGTGAAAATGGGGCATTATAAATTATTAAGTAATATTGTTTAGTGAACTGATTTTGATTAGTTTTATAGTTTACCATTCCACTGTTGTGACCACCCATATTCTATGCATCAATTTTGGCAACCACCCCATCCCGATGTATCGATGATCCCATTCATATGCGCATGCATAACCTTTGAATGCTTCATTATAAACCCTTTTTTCCTACGTAGTACCAATATCTCTCTCTCTCTCTCTCTCTCTCTCTCTCTCTCTCTCTCTCTCTCTCTCTCTCTCTCTCTCTCTCTCTCTCTTTCTCTCTCTCTCTCTCTCTCTCTCTGCTTCTATTCTCCCAAATATTGTATTCTCCAATATTACGATTGAATGTAATCGCATAATTTATCACATTCATAGGTTATTCAACAAATAATAACGATTGAAAACTTTCCCATCGAGTCCGATTATAATTTTAAACATTGACGATTAAAGGATAAACTCATCCCTCCTTCTAACTAGATATACTTTCTAACTAAATATACTTTTTTATATTTATTAATAAAATTTTACTCGTATTAGCATATAAATTTAACTCGCTCGAAATAGAAAAGCGCGTGTATCCGTGTAGCTTTAGGTTTATGGGGTCTAAAGTCGTTTAAAATAGAAAAGCGCGTGTTGATCACTTGATCTGAATTGAGTGCAATGGAATGGAGAGCACACAATAGAAATATGGAGTGGTTTTCCATGTGCCTTAGTCATTAGCTAATCAAACCCTAATCATCACTTTGATTCTTAATTCAATCCGCACAATCAAATAATCAATCGACTCAACTTAGATAAATTCCATGTAATATTATATATATATATATAGTAGTGCTATAGAATTAACTGGTTAGTTTCATAATACAGAATTAGAAACTCGATTAGACACATATATATTTCATAAAATAATATTATTGTCTAACCGTTCATTTTGTAGTTCATTATTCAGAGTTCATATTTGCAAAAAATTCATTCAATTCGGAAATTGTTTACTCACTTAATTATTACTAAGAATATTTTTGTGTGATATTTCACGCACTGTGTTTGTCTATATACTTAGTTATTGTGTTATATAACCAAACAATTTCCAAAATTGGATGAATTTTTGCAGATACGATTTTTTTAAAATAAAGAATTACAAAATAAACGATTAGATAGTGATATTATTTTGTGGTGTGGTCTAACCGAGTGGTTGGTTCCGTATTAGCTGATCAATCTAGAACACTTATATATATATATATACATGATATTGTTTCAAACAAATCACACACAATTGTGTACATGTAGGGTGGAAATGAAGATTTATTTTCCAACAATTGAATAACAAAATGGTGGGCAGAGATCAATTATCCAAAAATAAAAAAGCTTCAAAAACTCAAATTCAACAAGAAATGACTCAAAAGATTTCAATAATGCGCCACTATGCACACCACACCACCATGATCGATTGAATCCCCAATTTTCTCAAGAGTCATGAGTGACGTTAACCTTCAACTTCAATTTCAAACTCCCTTCAAAATCCAAACACCAAGCATGTTATTATGTTGGGATTTCAACTTCAAGGTCCAAGCTAAAACTCCAATTCCAATTATGAAATAAAACTGGAAACGAAACAAAAAATTTGTTACACAACACAATATATTTTAATGCTTCAACAGTGTAATTATAGTGGTATTTTCTCCTCACTATACGCTTCCTAAAATTCATGGTGTATTTCTTCGTCTTTTCATTCCGAAATTACTTCTAGATTCAACAAGTAATTTCAATGAGTTTAATATTTTCCTGCTTTTGGGAAAAAAAATTGTATAATGTGCAAAAAAGAAGATTTTTCGAAATCTCAACAGTCACATTATTCGAACGGTGAAGAATACAGAAATAACATATATTAAAGTATTTTAAAATACTATTCATTATAATAATTTTGCTATGTGTAGCTAAAATATATAATCTTATTTTGATACTTTAATCTAATTTCAAAAACTTACTAGAAATCGTAAATTATAACTCATATTTTTTTGCGAAAACTAAAGTTGTTGAGATTTTGAGAAATATTTTAAATGTACACTGGCAAAATCATTTGAAACATGTACTGCCATATAGGCGGCCATTAAATAGTGTTTAAATTTTTTTAAGCAAAAATCATGAATTTCAATAAAATTTTGTAACGAAGTCCATAATTTACTTAAGGGTCTGAAAGTAATTACGAATCTTATCTGTCAACTTCAAAAGATCATACAAAGTAATGTGAATGAAAATAAAATAAGTATTTGAAAGTTTTTGTCGAATTTTCAAAAACAGACTAAAGATCATGAATAATAGCTCATAGTTTTTGTGATAACTGTGATTGTGGAGATTTCGTGAAATATTTAAACACACGTTAGGTTAACTATTATAAGTCATTTCAGATGTCTTGCCATTTAGGGTGACCATTAACTATTTTTTTTAAATTTTTTTAATCCAAAAATCATGAGATTTAATGACATAAAAAAAATTACACATCTTATTTGTCAGCTTCAAAATAACTTATGGTTTCATGAGAATGGGAATAGAACCCCTTTTATAAAATAGGCAACTATTGAGACGTCACAAAAAAAGATTTAATTGCATAGTAGAAAACTATTATAAGCAATATAAACACGTTCAACCAATTAGGATGGCCATTAACTAACTTTCTGAATTTTCTTTTGCCAAAATTCATGTATTTCAACAAAATGCCATAACAGGGTTCAAAATTTACTATAGGGTCCCAAAAGAATTACAAATATTCTTTATCATTTCAAAATATGTTAATGGTAATGAGAATGAAAATATAATAAATATTTTGAGGCTATTGTCAGATTTTAAAAAATCGACTAAAAGTCGCGAGTCCTTGAATTTTTTGGTAAGAAATGTGACTCTTGAGTTTCACGAAATATTTTAATTATAAATTAGATCAATTAATTATATAAAATATTATTAATATGTCCTTCCAATCTAGGTGGATATAAACTGGCTTTTTTGAATTTTTTTCCAAAATCAAGTATCTCAATAAAATATCACACATAAAAAAAAACCCACTAAAAATCATGAGTAGTTCATAGTTTTATGAAAAACGTAATTGCTGAGATTTTGCAAAAAAAAAATAAAAAAAAAATTAAATGCAAATTAGCAAAATTGTATTAAGCATGTTGAGACGTGTACAACAATATAGGGAAACCATTAACCAAAATTCATTAAAATTTTGTAACAGGGTCCCTAATTGAATTTAGGGTTGAAAATGTGATAATTAATTGAATGCTTTTGTCAAAATAAAAACAAACTAGAAATCGTAAGTTATAGCTTATAGTTTTCACAGAATTTGTAAAAACTACAAACATGAAGATTTTGAGAAATAGTTCAATTACACGTTAGATTAGCTATTATAAATCATTTGAGACATATTCTGCTATTTAGGGTGTCTAGTAACTAATTTTATTTTATTTTCAATTGTAAGCCAAAAATCATGAATTTCAATAAAATTTTATATCAAGGTCCAAAATTGACTTTATGAATGGGAATGGGAATGGTAATCAAATGAGTACTTTGAATTTTTTTTTTATCAAAATTTCAAAATTGGACTGAAAAATCGTGAGCTATAACTCGCTGTTGTTGAGAAGGTGCTGAATATTTTAATTGCACATTAGAAACACAATTATAAGTCGTTATAGACATCTACTGCCAATCATAGTGGCCATCATCAACTAACTTTTCTGAAATTTTTAGGCCAAAATTCATAAAAATGTTCCTTGTCAACTTAAAAACAACGTAAGGGTGATAAGAATAAAAATATAATACGTATGTTGATATTTTTATCGAAATTGCAAAAAAAAAAAAAACCTACTAAAATTTGTAAATTATAGCTAACTATTTTTCTAAGAAATGTAACTGTTAAGATTTCTTGAAACATATTAGATGCACATAATAGAAAAATTACTATAAACCATTACAGATATATCCTGCGAATCAGGATGGGCATTCACTAACTTTCTTAAAATTTTAAACCAAAATTCAAGTATTTTAATAAAGTTTTATAACGAGGTCTGATATTGAATTTAGGGTTTGAAAATATAAAAAATATTATCTTTCAACTTCAAAATAACTTACGAGTTGATGAAAATGACAATATTTTTCGAGAGTTATAGCTCCCAAATATTCTCTTTCAACCTCAAAATAATTTCAAAGTTTTAAAGCCGACTAAAAACGCTTAGACTAATAGATAAGATAGTGTCAGTGTGTGGGATTGGTTGTATAGCTCACAAATCTTATGAAAAATGCACCCGTTGAGATTTTGTGAAATGTTTTAACTGCACATTAGCTAAAATATTGTAAGCCATTTAGGACATGTCTTGTATCCATTAACTATTTTATGTTTATTTTTTTAAGTGAAAAAATTCGAATTTGAATAAAATTTTGTAACGTAGTTCGAAAGTGACTCTAGGGTCTAACGGTCAATAGATTCCACCCCTCTTAATTATAAAATATCTCACGAGGTTATGAAAATGAAAATAAAATAAATGCTTTGATCCTTTTAACAAAATTTCAAAAATTGATTATCAATCGTGAGTTATAGTTCATTAACTATTCACAATGCCCATTAAATTTTTCATACACATTTTTTAAGCAAAAAAACTGGAATTTCATTGAAATTTCATAACAGAGCACGAAGTGAGTTTAGGGTATGAAGGTCTTTAGAAAACATACCCCTCAACTTCAAAGTATCTTATGGAGTGAAGAGAATGGAAACATAATAAGTATTTCAACGCTTTTGAATTTTTTTTAAAAATCGAGTAAAAATCATGGGTAATAGCTCACATTTTTTTTTTTGTAAAAAATGCAACTGATAGGATTTTGTGAAATATTTTAACTGCACTTTGGTCAAAGTATTATATGCCACTTGAGACATCTCCTTCCATTCAGGATGCCCATTAACTATATTTTACGTGTTTTTTAAGCAAGAAAACTGGAATTTCAATAAAATTTCAATTTCATAATAGGGAGCGAAGTGAGTCTAGGGTATGAAGGTCTTTAGAAAACACCCCCCTCAACTTTGAAGTATCTAACGAAGCGAAGAGAATGGAAATAAAATAAGTATTTCGATACTTACGAAAAAAAAAATCAAAACTCGACTAAAAATTGTGAGTTATGGCTCACATTTTTTTGTAAAAAATACAACAGTCGGGATTTCGTGAAATATTTTAACTGTACATTAGCCAAAGTATTATATGTCATTTGGGACACATCCTGCAATTCAACATGCCCATTAACTATTTTTTACGTATTTTTTAAACAAAAAAACTCGAATTTCATTGAAATTTCGCAAAAGGGTGAGAAGTGAGTCTCGGGTCTGAAGATCTTTAGAAAACATCTCCCTCAATTTCAAAGTATCTTACAAAGTAAAAAGAACGAAAACAAAATAAGTATTTTGATGATTCTGAAGAAATTTCAAAAATCAACTAGAAATCACGAGTTATTACTCACATTTTTTGTAAAAAATGCAACTGTTGGGATTTCGTGAAATATTATAACCACACATTAACAAAAGTAATAAATGTCATTTGAGACATGTCCTGCCATTCAAGATGCCCATTAACTATTTTTTACTTATTTTTTAGGTAAAAAAAACTCAAATTTCATTGAAATTTCATAACTGGATGCGAAGTGAGTTTAGGATCTAAAGGTCTTTAGAAAACATCACCTACAACTTCAAAGCATCTTACACACTAAAGAGAATGGGAACAAAAAAAATTCAAAAATCGACTAATAATCATGAGTTAGCTCACATGTTCTGTAAAAAAATGAAACTATCAGAATTTCGTGAAATATTTTAATTTCACATTAACCAAAGTATTAAATACCATTTGGGAGATGTCCTGCCATTCAAAATGCGCATTAACTATTTTTTAAGGAAAAAAACTCGAATTACATTGAAATTTCATAACAAGGTGCAAAGTGAGTCTCAGGTTTGCAGGTCTTTAGAAAACATCCCCCTCAATTTCAAAGTATCTTACAGATTGAAGATAATTGAAACAAAATAAGTAATTCGACATTTTGAAAAAAATTCAATAATCAACTAAAAATCGCGAGTATTCACATTTTATTGTAAAAAATTCAACTGCCGGGATTTGGTGAATTATTTTAACTGCACATTAGCCAAAGCATGAAATATCGTTTGGGACATGTCCTGCCATTCGGGATGTCCATTAACTATTGTTTACGCATTTTTTAAGCAAAAAAACTAGATTTTCATTGAAATTTCGTAATAGGGTGTGAAGGGAGTCTAGGGTCTGAAGGTCTTTAGAAAATATCTCCTTCAACTTCAAAGTATCTTACGGAGTGAAGAGAATGGAAACAAAATAAGTATTTTGCTGCTTATGAAGAAATTTCAAAAATCGACTAAAAATTGTGGGTTATAGCTCACATTTAAAAAAAAAATGCAACTATCGTGATTTCGTGAAATATTTTAACTACACATTAGTCAAAGT
Source organism: Prinsepia uniflora (assembly GCA_032719365.1). NCBI lineage: Eukaryota > Viridiplantae > Streptophyta > Magnoliopsida > Rosales > Rosaceae > Prinsepia > Prinsepia uniflora. The sequence goes on along the minus strand of CM064866.1, from coordinate 931,958 downwards.
ATTAAATGTCATTTAGAACATGTACTGCCATTCATGATGCCCATTAACTCAATTTTACGTATTTTTTAAGTAAAAACAAATAAAATTTTATTGAAATTTCATAACAAGGTGCGAAGCGAGTCTCAGGTCTGAATGACTTTACAAAATATCCCCCTCAACTTCAAAGTACGTTAAGGAGTGAAGATACTGGAAACAACATAAGTAATTCGATACTTTTGAAGAAATTTCAAAAATTGACTAAAAATCGTAAGTTGCTCACACTTTTTTGTAAAAATGCAACTGTCGGGATTTCGTGAATTATTTTAACTGCACATGAGACAAAGTATTAAATGTCATTTGTGATATGTTCTGCCATTCATGATACCCATTAACTATTTTTTACGCATTTTTTGAGCAAAAAAACCCGATTTTTAATGAAAGTTCGTAATAGGATGAAAATGTATCTAGGGTCTGAAGGTCCTTAGAAAACATCCTCCTTAACTTTGAAAGTATCTTACGAAGTGAGGAGAATGTAAACAAAATAAGAATTTCGATGCTTTTGAAAAAAAAATAAAATTGACAAAAAACAGTGAGTTATATAGCTTACATTTTTTGTAAAAAATGCAATTGTCTGAATTTCGTGAATTATCTAACTGTACATTAGCTAAATATTAAATGCCATTTGACATGTCCTACTATTATGGATGCCCATTAACTATTTTTTACGCATCTTTTAAGCAAAAAAACTCTAATTTTATTGAAATTTCATAACAGGTTGCGAAGTGAGTCCAAGGTCTGAAGGTCTCTAGAAAACATCTCTCTCAACTTCAAAGTATCATACGGAGTGAAAAGAATAGAAACAAAATAAGTATTTTGAAGTTTTTAAAGAAATTTAAAAAATGACCAAAAATCGTGAGTTATAGCTCACATTTTTTTATATAAAAAAAAACAATTGTCAAGATTTTGTGAAATATTTTAACTGCATATTAGCCAAAGTATTGAATACTATTTCGATCATGCCCTACCATTCAGGATGTTCATTAACTATTTTTATGCATTTTTTAAGCAAAAAAAAACTCAAATTTCAATGAAATTTCGTAATAGGGTGAGAAGTGAGTCTATAGTCTGAAGGCCTTTAGAAAACATGCCCCTCAACTTCAAACTATCTTACGGAGTGAAGAGAATGGAAATAAAATAAATCTTCCTATACTTTTGAAGAAATTTCAATAATCAACTAAATATCGTGGGTATAGTTCATAATTTATGTAAAAAAATGCAACTGTCGAGATTTTGTAAAATTTTGAAGTGCACATTAGCCAAAGTATTAAATGCCTTTTGGGACATGTCCTACCATTTAGGATATCCATTAAGTATTTTTTTACACATTTTTATGCAAAAAAACTAGGGTATGAAGGTCTTTAGAAAACTTCTCCTTCAACTTCAAAGTCTCTTACGGAGTGAAGAGAATGGAACCAAAATAAGTATCTCGGTGTTTTTGAAAAAATTTCAAAAATCGACTAAAAAATGTGGGTTATAACTCACATTATATTTGGGACATGTCCTACCATTCATAATGCGCATTAACTATTTTTACGCATTTTTAAGTAAGAAAACTCGAATTTCATTGAAATTTCGTAATAGGGTGCGAAGTGAGTCTAGGGTCTGAAGGTCTTTAGAAATATCCTCCTCAAGTTTAAAGTATCTTACGAAGTGAAGAGAATGGAAACAAAATAAGTATTTTGATGATTCTGGAGAAATGTCAAATATTGACTAAAAATCGTGAGTTATAACTCACATTTTTTTGTAAAAAATGCAACTGTCGGGATTTCGTGAAATATTTTGACTGCACATTAGCCAACGTATTATATGCTATTTGGGACATATCCTGCCATTCAAGATGCCCATGAATTACGTTTTACACATTTGATATGCAAAAAAAAAATCGAATTTCATTGAAATTTCGTAATAGGGTACAAAGTGAGTCTATGGTCTAACTGACACGACCCATCTCAATCCCCCGGGATTAACGCGGGATGTGTCATGCTCCCGTCTAACCCACGTGTAACACGAAGGCCAGACAAGGGATAACCGCCCAAACTTAGTCCATTTGGGGCTTCCAGAGTGCGTCAGGATCAATGGGAAAGTGTGATGTCTCAGTCTCATCAGCAGCCCGCATCCGCGATCAACCTAAAGGGCATTAAAACCATTAAAAACTGTGAATGGACGAAAATAAATAGTTTAATAAAAATACATTGGGCCTGAAATAAATATCTGGGCCCACATAAGGACAAATGTCAGCCATGTCTCGTAAAACGTGCCACTATGAATAGTACCTCAAAACTTCCGTGACCCGTATCTTTTCTGTCGAATGTCTGATTTCGACGTGCCGCCTGTCTACGGACTCGTATAGACACGATCTACGTAACAGTCTTCGGTCCTCGTGCATTGGACCTCCCGGTTAAAAAGTCAACTTTTTACCCTCGTTCAGGGCAAAATCGTAATTTCACCCTGAACGTCCGATAATCCTCGGCTAATCCTCGATTAGCCTAGTTAATCCTCAATTAATTCTTAATTAATCTCAAATATTTGGGACGGGTCGTTACACTAACGGTCTTTATAAAATATCCCTCTCAACTTCAAAGTATTTTACGGAGTGGAGAAAATGGAAACAAAATAAGTATTTCAATACTTTTGAAGAAATTTTATTAATCGATTAAAAATCGTGAGTTAGCTCACATTTTTTGTAAAAAATACAACTGTCCGGATTTCATGAATTATTTTAACTGCACATTAACCAAAATATTAAATATCATTTGGGACATATCGACCATTCAGCATGCCTATTAACTATTTTTTACGTATTTTTTAAGTAAAAAAACTCGAACTTCATTAAAATTTTATAATAAGGTGCAAAATGAGTCTTGGGTCTGAAGGTTTTCAGAAAACATTCCCCTCAAATTCAAAGTATCGTACAGAGTGAAGAGAATGAAAACAAAATAAGTATTTCGATGATTTTGAAGAAATTTCAAATGTTGACTAAAAATCGTGAGTTAGAACTCACATTTTTTGTAAAAAATGCAACTATCGGGATTTCGTGAAATATTTTATCTGCACAGTAGCCAAAGTATTATATGTCATTTGGAACATATCATACTATTTCTTAAGCAAAAAAACTCAAATTTCATTGAAATTTCACAAGTTACGAAGTGAGTATAGGGTTTGAAGGTTTTTAGAAAACATCCCCCCCAAGTTCAAGGTATTGTACGGAGTGAAGAGAATAGAAACAAAATAAGTATTTCGATGATTTTTGAAGAAATTTCAAAAATCCACTAAAAATCGTGGGTAGCTCACATTTTTTTGTAAAAAAAAATGCAATTGCCGAGATTTCGTGAAATATTTTAACTTCACATTAAACAAAATATTATATGTCGTTTGAGACATAATCTGCCATTCATGATACCCATTAACTATTTTACGTATTTTTAAATAAAAATACTCGAATTTCATTGAAATTTCGTTAAGGGTGCGAAGTGAGTCTGAAGTCTGAAGGTCTTTAGAAAACATCTCCCTCAAATTCAAAGTATATTGTTGTGCGAAGAGAATGTAAACAAAATAAATATCTTGTTGAAATTTCGTAACAAGGTGCGAAGTGAGCTAGGGTCTTTCGGTCTTTAGAAAACATGTCTCTCAACTTAAAAGTATCTTATGAAGTGAAGAGGATAAAAACAAAATAAGTATTTCGACGATTTTGAAGAAATTTCAAAAATTGACTAAAAATCGTAAGTTATGGCTCACGTTATGTTGTTGCAGTTAAAACAGGAAGAGTCAATATAAAACCCTATATTCAATTTCTGTTTAAAACTGAAATTAAAGACTAATACCATATCCTTTGAAGATTTGGAAATGGAGAAACTCATATCCAGTAAAATTTTGAAGAAAATAAGGGAAAAGAAAATAGTGAGATGAATTTGAAGAAAAAGAAAGAAACATAGATGGGGCTTTTTTTTCCGTTGCCCGAGGGAAGGCAGCATGTTGCTGCTTAATTTCAGTATGATGGGTACAAATTGGTTTGGGCAGTGGGCTGCTGTTTTGCAGCCCATTTTTTTTTTTTTTTTTTTTAAATTTTAAATTAGACTAAATACTTAATAAATAGAGCTATATAATAATATTAGGATGGACTAGTACATAAAACTATAAAGAAGGAAGTTTGGGTGAGAAGAACTATAGCCCTTCCCCTTCCCGCCTAAGTTCAAGCCCTATCACTCTATATAGGAAAACTTTGTACGAAGCAAAGTTGATTATAGTTAAGCGTTTATTAAGTAAAATAAATGAAAGTGTACTGTAAATTTAGTGAAAAAAAAAACTTCATAAATGAACTGACATAATTTGCATGACATGATATTGGGCGATAAGTTAGATATTAGGGGAAAGAACTTCTTCGTCCCTATTTTGAAGCTTACCCTCCAATTTACCGAAATATCAGTCGAAAGATCGGCCATAATGCCGATATTTTCATCACTGCGTGGATGGTTGAATCAAAGACGTTTATGAGTGTTAAACTCGTAACACGTCCCAATAGATCATAGAGGAGACTTAATGACGCAAGATGATCAAATTGCAGAGGGAAAACCCTTTCAATATCTAAAATATTACACTTAAGATACAAAAATTTCGTCAACCACATGTACTTTATAATAAATCAGTTACAAAGAATATTACAAATTTAATCTATTTTGTGCACTGAAGTGATGCGGATGGAGAAGAGTTGGATGCAGAAGAAGAGGTGAACTGTGAGGAATTGGTGCACTGAAGTGATGCGGATGGAGAAGAGTTGGATGCAGAAGAAGAGGTGAACTGTGAGGAATTGGTATTGTAGATTGAAGACTGTGTCTGACCCTCTCTTTCCAAATCAACACTATCAGTGCCCAGGATAGAAAATGACACCGGCGGAGAGAAGTAGCTTGCCACCGGCATCTTTGACGGAAGAATCGGCGGCGGAACTTCCAAGTTAAGCACTTGAATCGCTGCTTGTATTGAAGGTCTAATCTTGTAATCTGGGTGAGCACACCACAGCCCAACAATTAACAGGCACTCCATTTGTTTCTCATCGAAATCTCCACACAATTTGGGGTCAGCTGCTTTTGTGACTTTCCCTTCACCATAAAGCTTCCAAACCCACTCTACCAAATTAATTTGAGTGCTTCCCAGCGTGGAATCAATTGGTTTCCTCCCACACCCAATTTCCAAAGCAACAACTCCGAAACTGTAAACATCTGATTCCTTACTTGCCTTTCCTGCAGTGACGCATTCCGGGGCCAAGTACCCCATGGTTCCGGCTAAAACCGTCGTGTCTGATTGTTTCCCATGATCCACAAGTCTAGCCAACCCGAAATCCCCAAGTTTCGCGTTGAAATTTGAATCCAACATGACATTGCTCGTTTTGATATCCCTATGCAACACACATTGCTCCCATTCTTCATGTAGATAGAACAGCCCGGATGCAAGCCCTTGAGCAATTCTGTACCTTGCGTCCCAAGCCAACAAGCTTTTCGCTCTGAATAAATGTGAATCTAAGCTTCCATTTGGCATGAACTCGTAAACAAGTAGGAGTTGTTTCTTTTCGTGGCACCAACCGATTAGTTGCACAAGATTCCGATGCCTTAGCCGACTGATGATCCTTACTTCTGCTGCATACTCCTTCATCCCCTGCCTAGACCCACTTGAAACCCTCTTAACAGCAACATATGAGTTGAGGTCTTGGATGAAGCCTCTATAAACCCCGCCGAATCCTCCCTCTCCAAGCTTCTCTTTTTCGTCAAAATTGCCCGTTGATCGAACCAGAGTGTTGTATGAAAACTTTTTTGGGCCAGTGCCTTTTTCAAATTCCTCATCGATCGAGTCATTGACTATAGGATCTTCCTCATTGTCGCTAATTTCTCCTGTTTTACTCTGCCTCCAACAAAAGCACCAAACCAAAACCAACCCACCAACCAAAACCGACCCACCAACAACCAACCCAACAACTAGTCCAATGTTGATTCCATTTCCTGACGTTGGGTCGACAATGGGGGTTGGATTTGGACTGCCATGTTCAGGCACCCCTGGCGTATTGTTCTTTTCACTCCCGTCATCGATCTGAGTCGAATTGAAACTCCATGAATTGATCTTGTGCAGAGCAGTCCAAGCCCCTGTTGCAGCAGAGAACCCAACAATCACCCAACCCTGCAAAATCTCGTTCACATCCACCGTGTAAGAAAGACGACTCATCACTTGGACCCCGCCACTGACGAAAGTGGTGAACTCAACACTTAGATTTTTTGATGAAGAATCGTAGCTAATTCCAGCACTATTGACTCGTCCTCCTGTTACATTTCCATTCCAAGGCATGGTAACTTTGGACTTGAGAGAGTTGACATCGATGCCAACATGATCTCCGGCGGGATCTTGAACGGAAGTGACAAGATTCGAGAAGATATCAAACTCCACTGCGACAAACGGGTACAAATTCGTTGAGTCATTGTTTGGGGGGTTTATGACTGGAAGGCCTAGAGAGCCTCCTACGCCTACTGTGGCGTTGAGTGAGGACCCGTTTGGCGCCAAAAAGAAGGCGAGCCCATCGGCATAGGAACTTTGGCCTCGGGAGTCAATTCCAAATGTGAAATTTGTGGTGAAATCGGCTAGTTTTCCTGTGGCATGGTCGCGGAGGAGGAAGGGTTTAGTAAAGGTGGCTCGACCAACACTTTGGTCCTTCACATCGTCGGCAGCGCTTTTGGTGATTCGGAGGAACTGGCCGTCGACGAAGGCATCTCCCTCGAGAGCTAATGTGTTGATGCCATTAGGAAAGTCGGAGAAATTGAAGGACAACGGAGCTACAGATGGGACCATTAATTGAAGCAAGACAAGTTTAAGAAGAAGAAGGACGAACATTTCTAATTTGTAGGGTAAGCTCAAGTTTTGATCATCTAAAATATGGAGGAGTTTTCTTATTATTTCCTTAGTGCTCTTATTCAGGAGCGGCCCTTTGCTTACCAATTCAAATCAAAATAATTTTTCTCACGACAGGACTTGGTCAATGGCCATACCTGACGAAAATGAACCCTCGACGAAAATGAACCATCAATGTATTATACTTTTATTCATTATTTTAGAAGTGGGGTTACATAATTTAATGTCTCTTTATAGTCATTGGTCGCTCTATGAAACTTCAATAATTTCATATCTGATGACCTGAATGTGGAGACTGGACGGACGAAGACCTCAGGCTGCGAGGTGAGACCAAACTCCAAAGTTACTTGAAAATTTGGTAATCAGGGAGTAAGCTACTAGGAGTTTCTGATTTGGCCCTTCCCACGAAGTTTCATTACAGTTTTGACGGGTCGAATCCGGGACCTCACCTGTGACACTAGTCCCTTTTTTGGGGTTAAATAAAAAGATTATATAACACCTATAAAATAGGCCTCAACAGAATAAGCAGACAACTTAACATCGGACACAGAACTGATACAAATCCAGCAAAGAAAAACACACAAGGATACAAAGGACCCCAATAGCAACCCAACCTAAAGGCTGATGTTCCATCTGAGAGCTTTCAACACATTAATGTTTGAATCTCTTCCATCTCAGAACTTCCAACACATTAATGTTTAAACCCTAAACCCTAAACTCTAGTCCATTTTACCATTGGCCAAACTCTTTAGGTTGATAACTAGTTTTTGTTTTTATTTATTTTTTTATTACGAAGGTGGGAAATTTTTTAGAAATTATCCAAATAATATGTAATTAAGATTCGAATGTGAGATCAATTAACTGCAAGTCAATATTAGAACCAATTTAACTAGACCCACTTGACAACCAGCATCGTTTAGCGGATTCCATTTTTTAATTAAATTTTCATATTATTATATATTGTCGCATAATTGAAAAACAAAATCTCAACTCATTTAATTATATAAATGACAAAAATAATTTATATTGATATTGAATATGTAGTGCCGGTTAGCAATTAATGCAAAGCTTCGTTAAAATCATCAGCTCAATCTACCAAAGGTAAAAAAGATAGCCAACGAAGAACCCAAAATCAAATGACATCAATAATAGGGTTTGGATGCTCTGCCTGGATTTTTGTCACTGAGTTTTTCTTGACTTTTCTCGAGCCAATAGTACTCCTTTAGGATAATTTCAAGGTTTGCATTCTACGTTTTCTTAATTATTGCTGATTTATGAGGCATATATATATATATAGCCTCATAAATAATTGGTCCAATTATTTGAAAGTTCAGGACAAAAATGAAAAATATGCTCTCAATTCACACACCGAATCATTAAAATCGTAAATTTTTATGCACTGATTATTTTATTTTTATATTATGAGGTCCCGTTAAAATTTGTTAGGGGAAGTCTATTAGGACAAAATCCCTAAAACGAAAAAAAAAAACTCATGTCCAAAATATTACATTAAAAAACCTCATGCCCAAAACATTACAATTAGTTACAGAAAAAATCTATATTTCTAACTTATACATGGATGAAAATGTCAAAATGTCTACATTTAAGACTGTAATTTTCATATTCAATACAAACATTTAGTCTTCAAATAAAAGCTTCATTATTTAAAAAATTTGAATGAACATCAGGCTTACATATTCTTATATTATTTATTTATCTATATATTTTATGTATTAATTAATTAAATTACAATATAAATATATTAATAATTTTGGACTTATTTTCGGCTCAGGACTTGTGCCCCTGGAGCCCCGTTTTGGCCGGATCACAATTATGAGGCATAATCCGGTAGCCAGACAGATATAATGAAGAAACCAAACAAGAGCTTTTGTTTCTTCCCAGTCTACAACATATTTCAAGGAAAGCTTGCGTACAAAACAAGGAGGTTTGAACTTTAATATGCACAAAATGGTGGATTGTTTGGCGGGTCAAACATGTGGATGTCATTTGAACAGCCATTATTTTCTAGATTAGGGCATTAATGGTTGTATTTGTATTATCGAACGAGCAATGCGATGATAGATAATATATTTCAAAGTTGACATCTGATTACTTGAGTTGCCCTGAGTCTAGGATCTAAATGTCTTTTAAAAACATCACCCTTAACTTCAAAACATCTTATTGAAGGAAGAGAATGGAAATAACCGGAAATTCTACAACACCCCATCGCACTAAGTATGGTGTGGGATCCAGACCGTTGGATCAAAATCTAACGGCTAGAAAATAAAGAGATATTTTTTTTCTATTATTTTTTATCATATCTTATTGAAAAAGTACGATGTACTTAGTGTCACGATATACTGTAGCCATTCCCGGAAATAACGTAAGTATTTCGATATTTTTGAAAAAATTTCAAAAATCGACTAAAAATCATAAGTGATAGCTCACATTTTTTGTGAAAAATGCAACTGTCGGGATTTCGTGAAATATTTTAACTGCACATTAGTCAAAGTATTAAATGTCATTTGGAATATGTCCTGCTATTCAGGATGCCCATTAACTATTTTTAATTCATTTTTTAGCAAAAAAACTCAAAATTCATTTAAATTTCGTAGTACGGTCTGGTGTGAGTCTAGAATCTGAATGTCTTTAGAAAACATTACCCTCAACTTCAAAGTATCTTACAGAATGAAGAGAATGAAAATAAAATAATTATTTCGATATTTTTGAAGAAACTTCAAAAATTGACTAAAAATCGCGAGTTATATAAAACTCACATTTTTTGCGAAAAATGCAACTGTCGGGATTTTGTGATTTTTTTTTACCACACATTAGTCGAAGTATTCGATGCCATTTGGAACATGCCATGTATTTAGAATGTCCATTAACTATTTTTTATGCAATTTTAAGCTAAAAAAAACTCGAAATTCATTGAAATTTTGTAGTAGGATCCGGAGTGAGTCTAGGATCTGAATGTCTTTAGAAAACATCACACGCAACTTCAGAGTATCTTAAATAGTGAAGAGAATGGAAGAAAAAAATAAGTATCTTGATGCTTTTGAAAAAATTTCAAAATTCGACTAAAAATCGTGAATTATGCTCGCATTTTTTTTGAAAAATGCAACGGTTGGGATTTCTTGAAATAATTTTACTACACATTAGTCAAAGTATTAAATGTCATTTGGGACATGTCTTGCTATTCAAGAAACCTATTAACTATTTTTTATGTATTTTTAAGTAAAGAAACTCGAAATTCTTTGAAATTTTGTAGTAGTGTCCGGAGTGAGTCAAAGATCTGAATGTCTTTAGAAAACATCACCCTTAACTTTAAAGTATCTTACAAAGTAAAAGAATGGAAAAAAAATAAATATTTCAATGCATTTGAAGAAATTTCAAAAATCGACTAAAAATCGTGACGCTCACATTTTTTATGAAAAATGTAACTGTCAGGATTTCGTAAATTTTTTTACGGCATAATAGTCAAAATATTAAATGTCATTTGAGATATGTCCTTCCATTCAGAATGCCCATTAACTATTTGTTATGCATTTTAAGCAATAAAACTCGAAATTCATTAAAATTTAGAAGCAGGGTCCAGAGTGAGTCTAGGATCTGAATGTCTTTAGAAAAACATCACCCTTAATTTCAAAGTATCTTACAAAGTGAAGAGAATGAAAACAGAATAAGTATTTTGATGTTTTTAAAGAAATTTCAAAAATCGACCACAAATCGTGAGTTGCCCACATTTTTTGTGAAAAATGAAACTGTCGGGATTTCGGGCAATATTTCTACTGAAAGTTATTCAAAGCATTAAATGATGTTTGAGACATGTCCTGCCATTCAGGATGTTTATTAATTATTTTTTACGCATTTTCAAGAAGAAAAAAATCGGAATTCATTCAAATTTCGTAGCAGAGTTCGGAGTGAGTCTAGGATCTAAAAGTCTTTAGAAAACATCACGCTCAACTTTCAAGTATCTTATAGAGTGAATAGAATGGAAACAAAATAAGTATTTTTGGTGTTTTTGAAGAAATTTCAAAAATCGACCTAAAATCGTGAGTTATAGCTCGCATTTTTTTAGGGAAAATACAATTGTAGATATTTCGTGAAATATTTTAACTGCACATTAGTTAAAGTATTAAATGTCATCTGTGACATGTCTTGTCATTCTGGATGTCTATTAACTATTTTTCATGCATTTTTAAGCAATAAAACTTGAAATTCATTGAAATTTTGTAGCAGGGTCCAAAGTGAGTCTAAGATCTGAATGTTTTTAATAAACATCACTCTCAACTTTAAAGTATCTTACAGGGTGAAGAGAATGTAAATAAAATAAGTATTTCAATGTTTTTGAAGAAATTTCAAAACTCGACTAAAAATCGTGAATAGCTCAAAAATTTTGTGAAAAATGCAATAGACGGGATTTCGGGAAATATTTTAACTGCACATTATTCAAAATATTAAATGTCATTCGGGACATATCTTGCCATTTATGATGCGCATTAACTATTTTTATGCATTTTTAAGCAAAAAACAATTGAAATTCATTGAAATTTCGTCGTAGGGTCCGAACTGAATCTAGGATCTGAATGTCTTTAGAAAACATCATCCTCAATTTTAAAGTATCTCAAAATGTAAAGAAAATGGAAAGAAAATAAGTATTTTGATACTTAAAAAAAAATTCAATAAACGACTAAAAATCGTGAGTTATCACATTTAAAAAAATATAACTATCGAGATTTCGTGAAATATTTTTACTGTGCATTAGTCACTGTAGTAAATGCATTTTGGGACATATTCTGCTATTCAAGATGCTCATTAAAGATTTTTATGCATTTTTAAGTAAAAAAAACATCAAAATTCATTGAAATTTTATAGCAAGGTCCGGAGTGAGTCTAGGATCTGGATGTTTTTAGAAAACATCACACTCAACTTCTATGTATCTTACAGAGTGAAGAGAGTGAAAAGAAAATAAGTATTTTGATGTTTTTAATGAAATTTCAAATGCAATTGTCGGGATTTCGTGAAATATTTAAAGTGCACATTAGTCAAAGTATTAAATGTTATTTGCGACATGTCCTACCATTCTGGATAACCATTAATTTTTTTTGTGCATTTTTATGTAAAAAAAAACTCGAAATTCAAATAAATTTCGTAGCAGGGTCCGGAGTGAGTCTAAGATCTGAATGTCTTTAGAAAACATTACCTTCAACTTCAAAGCATCTTCTAGAGGGAAAAGAATGGAAAGAAAATAAGTATTTCGATACTTTTAAAGAAATTTCAAAAATTGACTAAAAATCTTGAGTTACAGCTCATTTTTTTGTGAAAAATGCAACTGTCGGGATTTCGTGAATTTTTTTTACTGCACATTAGTCAATATATTAAATTTTATTTGGGGTAATATTCTACCATTCAGGATGCCCATTAACTATTTTTATGCAATTTTAAGCCAAAAAACTCGAAATTTATTGAAATTTCGTAATTGGGTCCAGAGTGAGTCTAGGATCTGAATGTCTTTAGAAAACATCACCTCTCAACTTCAAAGTATCTTACAGAGTTAAATGAATCCAAAAAAAAAATAAGTATTTCAGTGCTTATGAGGAAATTTCAAAAATCAACTAAAAATTGTAAGTTATAGCTCACATTTTTTTAGAAAAATGCAACTATCGAGATTTTGTGAAATATTTTAAATGCACATTAGTCAACTTATTAAATGTCATTTGATACATGGACTGCCATTCAGGATGCCCATTAACTATTTTTATGCGTTTTAAAGCAAAAAAACTCGAAATTTATTCAATTTCGTAGTAGGATCCGGAGTGAGTCTAGAATATGAATGTCTTTAGAAAACATCACCCTCAACTTCAAAGTATCTTACAGAATGAAGCGAATAAAAAGAAAATAAGTATTTCGATACTTTTGAAGAAATTTCAAAAATCGACTTAAGATCGTGAATTATAGCTCACGTTTTTTTTTTAAATACAACATGCTAGATTTCATGAAATATTTTAACTAGACATTATTTAATGTATTAAATTTCATTTGGGACATATCCTGCCATTTAGAATGCCCATTAACTATTTTTATGCATTTCTAAGCAAACAAACTCAAACAAACTCGAAATTCATTGAAATTTCGTAGTAGGGTTCGGAGTTAGTCAGGGATTTGGATGTCTTTAGAAAACATCACCCTCAACTTCAAAGAATCTTACACAGTGCAGAGAACGAAAATAAAATAGGTACTTCGATGCGTTTGAAGAAATTTCAAAAATCGACTAAAAACCGTGAGCTCATTTTTTTGGTAAAAATTGTAATTGTCTGGATTTCGTGAAATATTTTAACTGCACATTAGTCAAAGTGTTAAATGTCATTTGGGACATGTCCTCCTATTCAAAATGGCCATTAACTATTTTTTATACATTTTTAAGCAAAAAAAAATCGAATTTCATTGAAATTTCATCACAGGGTCCGAAGTGAGTCTAAGATTTTAATGTCTTTAGAAAACATCACCCTTAACCTCAAAGTATCTTACAGAGTGAAAAAAATGGAAATAAGATAAGTATTTCGATGCTTTTGAAGAAATTTCAAAAATCGACTAAAAATTGTGAGTTATACCCTCACATTTTTTGTGAAAAATGAAATTGTCGGGATTTCATATAATAATTTAACTGCACATTCGACAAAGTGTTAAATGCCATTTGGGACATGTCCCGTCATTTTGGATTCTCATTAACTACTTTTTATGCAATTTTAAGAAAAAGAAAAAAACTCAAAATTCATTGAAATTTCGTAACAGTGTCCGAAGTGAGTTTAGGATCTAAATGTCTTTATAAAACATCACCCTCAACTTCAAAGAATGTTATAGAGTGAAGATAATGAAAATAAAATAAGTATTTCGCTTTTGAAGAAATTTCAAAAATCGACTAAAAAACGTGAGTTGCTCACATTTTTGTGAAAAATGCAAATGTCGAGATTTCGTGAAATATGTAAACTGCACATTATTCAAAGTATTAAATGGCATTTGGGACATATCCTGCAATTTAGGATGCCCATTAACTATTTTTTATGCATTTTCAATCAAAAAAGCTTGAAATTCATTGAAATTTCGTAGCTGGATCCAGAGGGAGTCTAGGATATGTATGTCTTTAGAAAACATCAACCGCAGCTTGAAAGAATCATACAGACTGAATAGAATGGAAATAAAATAAGTGTTTCAATGCTTTTGAAAAAAAATAAAAAATCTACTAAAAAAAAGTGAGTTATAGCTCACATTTTAAGTGAAAAATATAACTGTTGAGATTTCGTGAAATATTTCAACTGTACATTTTTCAAAGTATTAAATTTCATTTGGGACATGTCCTACCATTCAGGATGTCCATTAACTATTTTTTATGCAATTTTAAGGAAAAAAACTTGAAATTCATTGAAATTTCGTAACAGGGTCCGAAATGAGTTTAGGATATGAATGTCTATAAAATATCTCCCTCAACTTCAAAGTATCTTGTAGAGTGAAGATAATGGGAAAAAAAATATATGTATTTCTATGCTTTTGAAAATATTTTAAAAACCGACTAAAAATCGTGAGTTATACCTTACATTTTTTGTGAAAAATGCAACTGTCGGGATTTCATGAAATATTTCAATTGTGCATTAGTCAAAGTATTAAATGTCATTTGGGACATGTCTTGGTATTCAGGATGTCCATTATCTATTTTTTATGCATTTTTAAGGGAAAAAAACTTGAAATTCATTGAAATTTCGTAGCAGGGTCCAAAGTGAATTTAGGATTTGAATGTCTTTAGAAAACATCACCCTCAACTTCAAAGTATCTTATAGAGTTAAGAGAATGGAAATAAAATAAGTATTTCAATACTTTTGAAGAAATTTCAAAAATCGACTAAAAATCGTGAGTTATGTACTCACATTTTTGTGAAAAATGCAACTGTCGATATTTCGTGAAATATTTTAACTGCACATTATTCAAAGTATTAAATGACATTTGGGACATTTCATGCCATTCAGGATGTCCATTAACTATTATTTATGCATTTTAAGCAAAAAAACTCGAAATTTATTGAAATTTCATTGTAGGGTCCGAAGTGAGTTTAAGATCTGAATGTCTTTAGAGAACATCACTCTCAACTTTAAAGTATCTCATAGAGTGAAGCGAATGTAAATAAAATTAGTATTTCGATACTTTTGAAGAAATTTTAAAAATCGACTAAACGAAACACTTTCCAAAGTAATACCTCAATAGTAGTAACTTGCAAATCTCTTCTATATATCTTGCATTGTATTATTTGTAAATTCCATAGTATTTTCTACTTCTTCATTTTGAACTAATTTTATCTAAATTTCATAGACTTTTGAAGTTTCTCGTCCAAACACACCCAGAATTTTAAGACTTAATCGCACACAGACCACCACCAAAGACAACGCTAACCAAAGTAAGAAGTAGGACTCTTAACTTTGATACCAGAGGCTACCATGAGGGAACAAGAAAAGCAGGAGGATGATGGCTGGAGTCGACAATCATATTATAAATACTTGTCACATATTACGTACTCTAAGTACAAATTCTAATAGGTTCTTTGATAGTTTTGGTAAAATAAAAAAAATATAAAAAAAAAACTATGTGCCCATCATGTGGTGTGCCCCTTAACTTCATAGCATCTTATAGGTGATTAAAATGGAAATGGAATAAATATTTTTGACAAAATTTCAAAAATCGACTAAAAACCGTGAGTCGGAACATGTATTGCCATCTAAGCTACCCGTTAACTAATTTTAATGCATTTTTTAATAAAAAAAACCCGAATTTCACTAAAATTTCAAAACGAGGTTCAGAAGTGAAACTAGGGCCATAAGGTAATCAGAAATCATCTCCTTCAATTTCAAAGTATCTTGAGATTGATGAGAATAAAAATAGAATAAGTATTTTAATGTTTTTACCAAAATTTCAAAAGCCGACTAAAAATCGTGAGTTATTGCTCACAATTCTTTTGTGAAATGCGTCATTCAGGATTTTGTAAAATATTTTAACTGCATATTTTTTGAAGTGTTATAAGCCATTTGGGAGATGTCTTGCCATCCCCTTCAACTTAAAAATATTTTAAGGGTGATGAAAATGGAAATAAATTGAGTATCTTGATATTTTTGACAATTTAAAAAACCAACTAAAAATAGTAGGTTATATAACTCACGACTTTTAGTTGAATTTTCAAATTTCGACAAAAATATCAAAATATTTATTCTATTTCTATTCGCATTACCAGATAAAATACTTTGAGATTGAGGGATAGTAACTAAAGACATTCAGGCCTAGGGTTACTTCCAGACCCTCTCACAAAATTTTATTGAAATTCATATTTTTTTGCTTAAAATGGATTAAAAAATAATAATTAATGTGCACCCTCCATGGTAGGACATGTCTCAATCGACTCGTAATACATTCGTTAATGTGAAGTTAAAATATTCCAAGAAATTCGGACAAATGCATTTTTCACAAAAACCGTGAGTTATATAACTCACGATTTTTAGTCGGTTTTTAAAATTTCAACAAAAATATCAAAATACTTGTTTTATTTCCATTATCATCACTCTGTTCGATACTTCAAAGTTGAGGGGGATGGTTTCTATTAATCATCGGAGCCTAGACTCTAGAGTCACTTCTAGACCCCGATTTCCATGAAATTCAAGTTTTCTTAGCTTCAAAAATACATTAAAAATAGTTAATTGGCACATTGGATGCCTTAAATGACTAATACTACTTTTTCTAATGTGCAATTAGAATATTTCATGAAATCCTGACATTCGCATTTTCACAAGTAACTCACGAGTTTTTAGTCGGGCTTTGAAATCTCGTCACAAATATCAAAATACTTATTCTATTTTCATTCTCACCACCTCATAAGATACTTTTTAATTGATGGAGTGGTTTCTAATGATTTTCTACAAAATTTCATTGAAATTCAAGTTTTTTGGCTTAAAAATGCATAAAAATAGCTGATGGGCTCTTTGGATGGCAGGATGTGTCTCAAATAGTTTATAATATTTTAAGATAGTTAATTAAAAAATGATATGGATTGCTATGTCGTGCGTCATATGTATTGAAATAGAAAAATTGAGAATATAGTTGGTACACATAACATTATTCATGTTCATGCGGTGAAGGTTCACGAAACCAAATTTTGAATATACTAAACTTACATACTAGATTAGAAGAAACTAGACAATACAAGTGAATTTCATTGATAAATATAAAAAGATAACACCTAGTTAGAGTGACATAATGAGCCTTACCCATCAAATGCATCTATATACATAAATAAAAGTTTGATAGCAAAAAGAAAAATAAATTACAACAAAAATCATAATTAAACATGTAATTAAAATACAAATTATTGCTTTCTAATTTTTAATTGTACCCTTCGAGCCTTAATAACGTTAAAATCCTCCATTATCTTTTCAATACTGATAGTATAAGTGTAGCTTCTTTCAATGTGGATGGTCATACAATCAGCAAGAAACGTATCACTTATTTTATTTTGAAGTCGATTCTTTATAATTCTCATAGATGAATTAGCATGTTATGTTGTTGCAGTTGATGCAGGACAGTACAAAACTTTATATTCAATTTCTATTTAAAACTACAATTAAAGTGCAATACCTTATACTTTGAAGATTTGAGAATGGACAGACTCACACGTAGTAAAATCCTGAAGAAAATAAGGGAAAAGAAAATGGTAAGATAAGTTTGAAGAAGAAGAAAGAAACATGAATGGGGCTTTTTTCCTTCTGCTCGAGGGGAGGCAATATGTTGCTACTTAGACCTCATTAGACCTGCTCTAATGATGTTAGGATAGTCTAACCCTTAAAAAGTACATGCAAATTGAATGGGTAGGGTTATAGCCCTCGTCGCTCAAGCCCAAGACTCGTCACTGTTCATATATAGGAAACCTTTGTACGGAGCAAAATTTATTATAATTAAGTGTTTATTAGGTCAAATAAGTGACATTTTACTGTCAATTTAGTGGGGGAAAAAGATAAAAAAAAACTTCATAAATGAACCGACATAATTTGCATGACATGATTTATTTATATTAAGAATTTGCATGACATATATTGTACTATTAATTTTTATAATAATTCAAGTTGTGGTAAGAGATAAGCCTCCCATGTCATTTCATTCTGCAACTTGAAATTCAATATGGTGGGCACCCCACTGACGTGCACGAAGCATGATGATGATGATGATGATGATGATGATGATGATGATGATGATGATTCATGATTATCTTCAAAATCACAAAAGAGGGAGAAAAAGGCGTGATACTTTGTAGACTATGCACAAGGCTATACGTAAATATTATAAGGTCAAGTTGCAAGCATTACTCACAAAAATCCGAAAATGGGCGTACAAACAGCAAGCAAAGTAATTCGGTTTGGAATATGATGGTGGGTCATAATGACATGCGACGCGCTGATGCCCAATGCCATGCAGTTGCGTTGTGGACACTTAAAATGGGGCCGTTAAGTTTGAACATCGATGACATCCTAGTTTGTAGTAGGAATTTCCCCAAGAAAAAAAAAAACACTTAAAATGGAGCTGACGAGGATCTGCCCAATGCCAACCGCAACTGCATTCATTTCAATCGCACACAATAATACACACACAAACTGAGCAATATTGATTACTGAGATTCAATTGGGTTTCAAATCAAAGAGAAATTATAGGTAGTGAATTCATGGATGGCATGGGAGTAATGGACCTTTGCGTGGAGTGCTTTGAGCCTGCGATTCTCCTCCCGTAAATGGACAAGTTCAAGTTCCAACTCATTTGTATAAGCCTGCATCCATCAACAATTTACAAATTATCAACATTCTACCATTCACCATTCACCAGAAAACGGAAGACAAATTAAGGTTAGAGAGGTTCCTGTCTTCGTGCCCTTGACCGAGCAGCAGACTCTCTGTTCTTCATCATGCGCTTATTCCGGTGGTTCCTGCAACTCCTATCATCGTCATCATCGCCGTCGTCATCATGGTGATTCATTTGATGATCCTGCCAACCCTGACCCACAAAAGGATCCCTTCTCTTGCAGTAAGACGGCAACACCGAAGAGGAACAGGGATCCAAAGCAGGCTTCATTGCTGGACCAGCGGTAGTGGCAGTGAGTTCAAGTAGATGAAGATGAGATTGAGTCCACGAATTCGGTGGTGGTTGCTCCTTGTCTTGTTCGTCTGTGCCTTTGTCGGACGTACAAGCAGTAGTAGGAGGAGTGCTGGTAGCTAAGAAATCTTGGAAAATCAAGCTACGAAAAGCAGGACCGGCGTGGGTATGGTGGTCGCGACACGGAGCTATGTCTTTCCACACATCATCCATCGACTTCCTGCTACTTTTGGCTGCGGGAATCATAATCTCTATTTACAAGGTCATGGTTATGAACCCCATGGATGAACACTTGGATCGATCATCAACAAGAAGAAGCTAGCTACTTAAGAGTCCAAGAATCTAAGAATGAAGACAAGGAGGATGAAGGTGGAGCTAAGCTGAGAGAGAAATAAAACCTAGTCCTAATATATAGATAATCGTATATCCACTACAAACTTTGTTAATTTGTGCTACAAAAAAGCATTACACAATCACGTGCTTGCAATCCTTCCAATTCAATTAATTAAGCAATCCACCACTGCTTCTAGCCTCCACTAGTATATTGTATATGGTACACAAAGCACCAAACCAATTTGAAGAGCATCAACGTGCATCTACTTATCTTCCCGATGATCGAAACCGTCTATTTTTTTTTTTTTTTGGGGGGGGGGGGGGGGGGGGGGGGGGGGGGGGGGGGGGGGGGGGGGGGGGGGGGGGGGTGGTCAACAACTGTTTAGTTGAAAACCAACCCAATCCACTGGTATCTTGCCTTCTCTTAATCAATTCTCAATCTCATCACTAGAATTTTCAAGACCAACATATCATGCACATTTACAAAACACTTGGGGTTATTATTCACATAAAACAAGCATTGTTTTGGCTGCCAAAGCCACAAACCCAAAGCTAGTCTCAAGTCTCAACATATGCAGTTTTTGCCACAGTTATAAAGCAGCATCCTTCCTTCATCTTCTGTTGGGTAAACTAATTCCATTGATGCAATCAAAACGATAACATATGCTAAAACCAACCAGCAATAACCATAATATCTCTAACATAATATCATTTTGAAAAACTTGAAACAATAATCTAAACAAGCATATATGTCTCTAATTTGAAAGAGAACAGCAAATAGAAAGTTTGAGAAAATTTTACAAACATTTAAGAGTACAAAACTGCAAAAAATTCAAGAAAGGGTCTCACCCGTCCTTCGGTGGCAAACAAACATAGAAGCACACGGCAGTTTAAATCCACACCTCTATAAATGGAGTCATACCGACCAAAAACAAAGAAATTTGCTTAAGTTCTCTTTGATGCACCACAAAATAGACGCATAAGCATCCACACCAAATCCAAACTATAGAAACCAATGACCTCCAAACTAGGCTCTTTGCTTCATCTCATCATCCTCTTCCTCTCTTTCTTTGCGCTTGCAGAATAACTTATGGTTATTTCTTATTTTTTTCCTGTACTAGCCTCAAAAACATGCCAAAACTAGGCAAAGTTACAGAAATAAAGAAAAGAATTTGCATACCCTCAATAAAGCTACCTCCCTCCCTCCCTCCCTCCCCCCAATACTTTAGCAGACGCTTCAAAATTAGATGTGCACTTTTTGAAACTGGATGTTGCTTGAATTTTTTGGTGGTACAAATGATATACTTCCAACTTCAACGGTCCTGAGCAACGTCCCCATTGGTATGTTGTGACTGTCCAATTGATTCACCAGAAATCTCCGGAGTAGCCAGAGAGTTTGGATCTGGCTTACCTACCATGTTATTTTCGCTACGAGCTACTTCCTCCACTGCCAGCTTTTCAAAAGAAATTGCAAGCGTGTTACTAGATAGACCAGCAGATGGGGATGGTGAGTTTGACTCAGGTGAAAGCTTCACAGCTGGTACCCATTTCATCCATCCATTACGCCTCCTCACCTTGTCATCCTGCAGATATTAAAATTTCCTTGTTAGACAATGTGCACCAAAAACAGCCAATGGGCAGCACAGCTTCCATATTTGCCTTGAAAGAGGTATCAATGCCTATTCGAAGTCATTTCACCCCATCAATATTATAAAGACCCAGAAGGTCATATTTTTTCAGTTTAAAATATAAGGTGAAAATACATTGCATGTACATCATGAATAAAATATATAAGGTCAATATATAAAAAAATTCACCTGAATTTCAACATTACTTGAAGCTCTCAAAGAATCCAATATCATCTGGATGCTGAAATTCAACGCCTTAACCTGCAAAGATAAAACAACAATTAGGTTTCATTGATGTGAACACGATGATACTTGAAAATGATATGAACCAAGTTTTTTGAGGGGAAAAAAGATACTTAAACATGACATAGAAAGCATAAGCTCGGTATGAAAAAGATAAGCTTACTCAAGATACTTATGCTCATAGATTCCAGAATTATGTTCCAGGGCCTCTTTTTTTCCGGTATGATTCAGTTATCTTTTGTTTCTACATATCCCCCTTCTTTCTTTCTTTCACTTTTATTCAAAAAAAGAAAAAATCATTTAGAAATTATCACCAGGGTATCCACCTTCATAATTCCCTCCATTCCATAATTCCTCTCAGATAACAGATCTTCAGAACTAGATGTATGTTTAGTTATTTACTACCCTCAGACTACTTGAGCTGTTCTCTACATCAAAAACACTGAGCATGAAGGGCAAAAATTAAAACCTAGCATAATCTGAATATAAAACTCCAAAGAAGGAAAGTCAATTAATAGAAAAATAGAGAAAATGGCTATAGATTAACACATATGTAGGAATACTTAACAGTTGAGATTTAGAGAAACGTAACACAATTATGCTTCTGTTCAATTAGAACGAACCATTGGCAGTAGCCACAATCAAATATCAACACAATTAGAAACAAGCAAAGCAATGAATAACCCAACTATCAATTCTCATAAGTAAATAACAAAACCTATATACTTGAAAAGTAATCACCATAAATCTTATTTCTCGGTCATCTAACCCGTTATACATATCCTCCCCTAAGAGAGAAATATGGTGGTTTTGCAACTCATATAAAGCATTTTCATGCTACCTGCCGTGGTAAAACTATTATGGTGAAAACATGTGCAAGACAAAGTGTCACATCGTAAATGATTAAATTTGGTATTGAACAACTAAGAAAAATTAAAACTTTCAAAGACTCAAATGTCTTTCAATAACTTATATTTTTCATCATGTTAAATATAAAGGGCCGTGACTATGGGTTAAGTGCCAAAAAGAAAGAAAAATCTGCTCAATCATCCAAAAATAACTTACTCGAGGAAAGGTTGCTATTAAAGATATGGGAACCCAGCCCTGAGCATCCATGTTATCCTTTAAATATTTATCTGTTATCAGATTAGCATCACTGCATAGAACAAAGAACAGAACATCGATAGTTAATTTCAAATACTGAGAAATTGTTTCATACCTCTAACTAATTATCCACCAACAGTGTTGAGAATTAAATGTACCTGAAGTAGTAGTCTATTTGGCTGACTACTGATGAAGGCAATGAAGGCAAAGGGGATTCAGCAACAGGAGGAGCAAACATTGGAGGGTGTGGCGCTTGAGAAATGAACTGCTCCAAAGGCAGTGTAGGGATATAAACGAACTCTGAAAAGAACATTGACATTAATTTTACTTCCAAATAAGCCAAAAAAAAATTGGACTTCTAAAATAGCATACCGACCAGTAAATCCAATGGGGTTTGGAAAGGGTCTTCCAGGCTGAGGTGGAAACATAGCTGTATTTAGTGGTGCAGGCCTTACAAGGCCCCTTGGGGGAGGAGCTCTGTGCTGATGCATGTGAACATCCCTGACATTCATATAATTCCCACGATCAACGTCACGATTGCCTCCGTGATTGTGATTGCTGTGGTAGGGGCTATTTCCACGTGGGTGGTGGCCAAAACTTCCCCTACGGGAGGCATTCCGATAATCATTTACCGGTTGTGATTGAGGCACAAAGCCGCCAACTGCTCTAGCATCCCAACTGTTGCCCCGAAAAGAAGGGTATCTTGGGGAAGGCTCTGGCATAACTGGTACAAAATTGCCATATCCATTTGAAAGAATAGGAAAAACCGGGAATGGTGGTGGTGGTGGTGGGGAAGGGTGCACATAACCACTATGTGCATGCCCAACCCCCGTGCTTCCACTGCCGCCACGCTTTAATGGTCTTTGTCGAGCTGGAAATGCATGATTTGGTGTGGAGTTAGGGTTTGCATTATTAGTAGTATGCCTTTTCGAGTTTGGTAATTGTGTTATAACAGGTCCCTGTCACCAAAACACAAGATCAATCATGCATAGAGAATTACTATCAGTGTATCAGTACTTATAATTAATTCCCACTTCAGGGAAATGTGATAGCCTTGTTTGGTTGCAGAGAAAATACACAAGGCAGCCTTGTAAATGCAGAGAAATTACTTATTAATTCCCCACGGCTGAATTAGTGGAGTAATTCCATTCATTGTTATCTAAATATATAGCCCTAATCCTTTTCCCTTTCCCTTTTCTTAATCTTTCTCTGCAACCAACCACACACACCTCACGCAAACACATAAACTGAGATTTAGAACAAACAATAGTGAAGTGATTGGGACCAAACCTGAGAAAAAGGGACTGATCCATGGGTGACAGTTGCATCGGAGACCGTCTTTGGAGAGGAATCAGCTGGTAACTTAGGTGAAGCCCTAGTAGATTCAGATAAAGCAGGCCATGAAATAGCATCCATTACCGTTACAGGACTTACCTCAATCACGCCATCAGAGGGCTTGTTCCAAGCCGCCTTTTTTGGCCGAGCCACATTGCCGTTATGCCCATTTGGACGGACAGTGGTCGACGGATCATCCGCCATCGGTGGAGACACCGCCCTTGAATTGGAGGAGCAATCGGAAAAAGGGGTTTGCTCCGGTGCCGCCGAGTTTCCCAACGAGCACAGTGACGATGACGAGGATGGTGGAGATTGATGAACATCCTCTACCTCGTCTATCTCTCCTCCTCGTACCACTTTAGCCCAAGGAGAAGGTAAACTATCTCTATCCCTATCCGCCATAACCATGAATTAGGGTTTGAAGAAATCAGAAACCAAAAAACTCTCAAAATATAAATTAATCAGTTCACACCCGAAGTTAATATATTCCACAACAACAACAAAATTGAAAACAAATAATCGGCAAAGACACAAAAAGAATCTCCACTCGAGAGAAGAGAAGATTGGTATTTTTTTTTTCTTCCTGTAAATTAGAAATTTTAGAATGCAGATTTTGATCACTAAAGATGGATCTTGAACGTGAAAATCACAGGAAACCGTCAACACTGAAAACCAAGGGTTTGATTGTATCAGGTCTCCTCCTCCTCCTCCTCCCTCTATGCTCTTTTGTTCACAGAACTCGGCAGGAAACTACAGCATAGAAGAAGCTTTAGGCTACAGCTAACAGGTTTTTCTTATGGAACTCCCCTAATTACTAAAACCCCCCATCTATTTTCAATTATTATAATTCTTCCCCATTCCCTTTCCTTTTTGAGCTTTGACATTAGTTTCTTACTATTTTCATGATATTTTTACTTGATATGTAATAATGCCCTAAATAATATAATTCTCGTATTTTTATTATTTTAGATTTATTAACATAAAAGAAAATGAGTTCACCTTAAATTAGGTGTCAAATCCTTTTTCTTTTTTTTTCTTTTTTCTAAAACGTATCTTTAATTCAAAATATTTGAAGATAATATTATTAATAAGACATATATGAACATAAATAATAATATCAATTCCCTCTTAAATCATGCATCGATATTCAAATTAATTAATATTATCGATTTGATATGTATACATTTTAGCTAAATTAATTAGCAATACCATCTAATAATATTTATTTTCGATATATAATAAATAATTTCTAATTAAGGGAAGTTGTGCACTAATTTAGATAAGAGATTGTAAATAAGAAAAGATAATTGTAAATTATGAAGGTTTTTTTTTTAAGAAGTAATTTTGACTTGTTATTTTTTACATGTTATATTGTAAATTTTTAATTTAATATTCAATATATATATATAATATTGGGATTTTTATTTCACTTAATATTAGGGTAATGTCAATATTTAATATATATAATATTATTATTATTTTATTATTATATTTATTATTAAATGATTAACGATGTCAATACTTAATATATAATTAATATTGGCATTGCTTCATAGTTTCTCTCTTGTATTTACATAGCTTCCAAACACAGAAACTAGGCATGACAATTGACATGCCAAATCTACAATCCGGCCCAATAAATATGGGCCTTGTCATTCTAAAGGGAGGGGCCTTGTCATTCTAAAGGGAGGGGCCTTGTAGAAATAAATGCTCATTACGACTCGTTTTGTACTGGATTTATTCTTCTTCAAGAGGATTTACTCTTCTTAGTTATTATAAGTTGAAAAAAAATCGCAATAAATTCCAACAAGAAACAACAATTATGTGGTTGTTATAAAGAAAATGGGAGATGATGTCACACTGTAATACATCATATTTTATGTCAAACATTTTATATTTAAATTTCGTAAAACGTAAAGTCGTAAAGTCAATATTTGAATCATAGAATGTAATTAATTCCCCTCAATTATATTTTGTATTATGAAAATAATTGTCACGCGATTTGTTTAAATTCACTTATTATATATAATATATGAATTTATTATTATAAATAAATAATATTGTATTATTATTCTTCATTCATATTATAATATGTAAAATAAAAATATTACGTGAAAAATATTTGAAGTACATATAAGTGTTGATGGATGCGTAAGCATAAAATTATGATCACGACGCTACTTGAAGACTAGAGGGAGCTTAGGCCCCTAGTATATTTTTTTTCCCAAGGATATGTATATGCAATTATATTCGTATCATTTTAATTTGTATTTGACACTTTCTATTTTTTGCAAGAACATATCAAATATCTTTTTAATTATTATTTACTAAATATCAAAATTTGAGGGCATTTTAAGTAATCAACTTGAAAATAATATAATTATTTATTGGAATATAAATAAAAACATACTCATGAAATTTTATAAACTATTGTTATTACTTGTCAAGTAAATCTAGTTCAGTTGGTTCTAGTGTTGACCTGTAGATAATTAGTCTCAAATTCGAATTCCGATAATGTATTGTATGGATAATTTCCAAAATTTTCCCATTCCCTTGTAATAAAAAAAAAAAATTATTGTTATTACTCATACTTTATTTTTGTTATTATTAACATCATATCGGACTAAACTCACCGGACTGTATATCTAAAGCTCAAATACCCAACATGGGCCGAGTCCACACAACCTACGCAACCCTAACAGTGGGCTAAAGACAGGATGACACGTAGAAGTATCTTCACCCTCGATCTGTATGCCACTTGTCAATAGGTAAACAGATGAGCATTCGTCTTACATCAAAACTATTATAAACGAATACCTCACTTACTCATATATAAGGAGTGCACATTTCCCAATAAAAGGTAACTAATACTCACTATTCACTATTCCTCTGTTAAACTTACCGTTCACTGTTTTTTTTTAACTTGACCGTCGGAGAACTTTAGATAGTGGTACCCGTACTAACGAACGACCCACAACTCTTCCTAATATACAAGTCACGAAAAGAAACACGTATCACACAGTGATTAGACAACAAATAATTCAGAGTTAGAATATTTCATATTTTAATAATTGTCATTATAATATCTTAAATAAAGTTCCTTTTTTATTTTAATCTTTTTCATAATACAATTAAAAAACTATAATAAATTAATTCCATAAAAAAAACATCATTTAGCTTATTTATAAAATATTTCAATTAACTTAAATTTCTAACCACGCCCGCTAATAACAACGAAAGCTCATGGCACTACCGCAACAACCTCATGTCATGCCATTGCCCATTGCCAGTGGCACCCGTCACTCTCAGTTCTCACCAACCGTATATTAATATAATATTCATTATTGGACTGGGTGTGGGGGCCTACATGAGGGTGCGGAATAACGTAGGAAATGGCGTCGCGATGTCAAATACAAAATTACATTAAGCACCTTCCCCCGAGTACCCAACAAAACAGCATGGCCACTCTGCTTTTTTTTACAACCGTACAAATATTTCTAGCCGTATAAAATTAGAACGATAAAACGGCTTCATCAAGTTTGTGACAAAGGTACGGTGACATAGGGTCATCTTTGCGAATACCATGCTTTCTAGTATAAAACCTACAAGCTCATCATTAACAGCAGCATAAAATCTTGCACTAGAATTACAAATTCTTATCCAACTAAACATCTGCTCAAGGAACCAGAAAGCTCTTAAAGCTCTAATGATGATCTCCCACGAAATTGAGTCATAGATCTTCTAAATGTCGACCTTAACTGTACATTTCGAAATTCCAGAACTCAAATGATAAAGTTTAAACAATTCCTGAATTAAGAGAAAATTATCTTCGCTGGGACTATAACTCCACTCTTCCTACCCTATATTTATATTTACTTTTTATTTCATTTATTTTAAAATAAAATATAAATTAACACCCGCGCGAACGCAGGCTAGTGCAATACATAAAGAAAGGTCCGTGGGTCGCGTGGGCTGGGCCCTTCATGCATTTTCCTCTTTCCGTCAAAGGAAATCGAGGTGGAGAGAGAGTTCTGTGCTGAGAATGCGAGAGGGAATCTTTTGGAATTGTCCGCGAAAATTTGTAAGCATCCAACCATCCTTCGTCATTATATAATTATATAATTAGAAATTGACTAGAGGTTGAGTTGAGTTTGAGAGTTGGGTTGTGTTGTGTCCTCTTCACCCAATCCAATCCTATCCAATTCAATTCAGCGGTAGCAACCCAAAACAAGAGAAATCTGGGTCTGAAATTTCATGGCTCAATCCACTCCAAATCATACGCAGACAGTTTCTGGGTGGGCAGCTCACGATTCCTCCGGCAAGGTCACTCCTTTCATCTTCAAACGGAGGTATGAATATGAATATGAATTAATTAATCACACATGATTCATTAACTGTTTGTTCTAATTAATTCATAATTATATATCCACATTCCACAGAGAAAATGGGATCAACGATGTGACCATAAAGATCTTGTATTGTGGGATATGCCACACCGATCTTCACCATGTCAGAAATGACTGGGGAGCTACCATGTATCCAGTCGTCCCCGGGTAAATACCAATTACATATCACTCGTATTAACCAATTTAACTCCTTGATTCATTTGTTTTTCACGTGACAATATTAGTAAATGTGCGTTGCGTATTTGAAAATTACCATTAGGCATGAGATTACGGGCGTGATTACCGAAGTCGGAAGCAACGTTACGGAGTTTTCAGTCGGTGACAAAGTCGGAGTTGGATGTTTGGCAGCAACATGTTTGAAGTGTGAGTTCTGTACATCGTCCAGAGAGAACTACTGCGACCAAGTCCAGTTCACCTACAATGGCATCTTTTGGGACGGTAGCATTACCTACGGTGGGTACTCCCACATGTTAGTCGCAGATCATAGGTAACAAAAATATCTTCAAATTAATTACACCCTTTTTTTTTTCTTT
Organism: Prinsepia uniflora; assembly: GCA_032719365.1. Lineage (NCBI taxonomy): Eukaryota > Viridiplantae > Streptophyta > Magnoliopsida > Rosales > Rosaceae > Prinsepia > Prinsepia uniflora. Next base: position 903,281 of record CM064866.1, on the reverse strand, counting down.
CTAGATCTAATTTAATGGTAGTTTATAATCGATCAAATAGTTAAGATTAAAGAACATCGATCAAATTAATCACTCATTGTATATTGTGTTTACTTTTTCTATTTTTTCGATGCGATTTTTCAACAATTTTCAGTTACAATTTTTAATTTTTTATATAAATGCACCTAAAAAATTATGTCAATGGGACCAAAATAATGATAATGTGGTTAGTTGGTAAGGATGCAGACTTGCAGAGCTGTGGCCCGTGGGGAAGGAGGGTCTGATTTTGTGATAAGATTTTAAATGTTCTGGTTTGTGGGGGGTTTTTTAGGAAAAGTGAATGCAATGCAAAATGATAGTGATAGGTCTAGGAAGTGTTTATTTTTTTCGTTAATTATTGATATTGAGTGTTTGATTTAATTGGATAAAAATATTTTTTTTATATGTATATTATTGCAATGATGAAATAGAATTGATTGGTTTTTTTGATTAGTTGGCTAGTAGATGAACCTATAGCCTTCTTGTTCTTAGTTTTTACTATCGTAAAAATTCTTATAATAATTTGTGTTGATAAATTTTGTTTATATGTATGTTTAGATAAATTTTTAATCATCATCAATACGGTTGTGAGGAGTAAGGCTTATTACGTACTTCTGACTATGTGTATCTTTTATGTTTATTAATGAAATTCATTTGTACCGTCGAGTTTTTTGTATGTAACAAATTAGCATAACATCCATGTAAAAAAATATTCAAGGGGCCCCAAGGGGGACTCGAGGCGGCCTCCTTGTCTGTTGCCTTTAGGCCGGTATTGAATTTAGCTTATCTGAAAATTAAATTTAAGAGGCGTCCCATTATTAAGCAATAATAGTTAACGAAGGTAGGTGCTTAAGCTAACACAGTAAGCATGATTAACGAAGGTACGTGGTGCCAATACCCGACAACTTGCCAATGGACGCCGCAGCACCGTTATTGTGTGCCGGAGTGACAGTGTTCTGTCCTATGAGAGACCATGATTTACACCGATCGCCGGGGAAGAAGATTGGGGTGGTCGGACTAGGGGGTCTTGGGCACATGGCGGTCAAATTTGGAAAAGCCTTCGGTCATCATGTGACGGTGATCAGCACCTCTCCGTCCAAAGAGAAAGAGGCCAAGGAGCGTTTGGGTGCTGACCACTTTCTAGTCAGCACAGATCCTCAACAAATGCAGGTTCATTTCCTCCTTATAATTAATTAGCTACTTCAAATTTCATTTTGTTTTTTAGAAGAAATCAATTAATTAATTGATGAGTGCAGAAAGGGAAGAGGACGCTTGACTTCATCATAAATACAGTGGCAGCCAAGCACTCTCTTGGGGGGATCTTAGAATTGCTCAAGGTCGATGGAACTATGGTGGTTGTGGGTGCACCAGACGAGCCCTTTGAATTGCCTGCCTTCCCTCTTCTTTTTGGTAAATTAAACACATACCCTTCGTCTCTTAATTTGTATCGACTACAAAGTAAACACATTTGTAGTCAATACAAAGCATTACAGCGAATGTCATTATGTACGAAAACGATCAGATTTTCATGATTAATTGATTGATATACATAGGCAAGAGAGCAGTGAAGGGCAGTATGATAGGAGGAATCAAAGAGACGAGGGAGATGATGGAACTATGCGGAAAGCATAATGTGTTGTGCGACATTGAGCTAACAACACCCGACAAAATCAACGAGGCCCTAGACCGCGTAGCAAAGAACGACGTTAGGTATCGATTTGTCATCGACATTGCTTCTGCCGCTGATGCTAAAACACCTTCCAATCTTTAGCACCAGCTGCCATAAGTTTATGCCAAAATTGGGTATGCAATAATAAACTGTAGTGATGCAATGTCGCGCTTTAACATCTGTTCTATTGTTGTCGTTCTTGCTGCTGGTAAACATTTTTTTTAGTGGAATGGTTGCAAGTATTGTGAGAAGGTTATTAAATTGTATTATTCTAATGATATTTTTATTTACTATATTTTATGATTTCAGATTTAAAATTTAAAATTTAGTAATTATAAAGAATGAAATTAAATATCCAATAAATAATAAAATATTTTGTGAAGAAGTGCTACTAAAAACAGGGGGAAGGTGGTTGTGGAGAAGGTTCGGAGTCAAGGTTGGGTTGCGACTTGACTCTCGAGTCGGGTTAATTATGTGTTGAATTGAATTAGTCAAATTCAATATCATGTAATTAAGTATGCTCTTTTCTTTTTGAATGGAAAATTATTCTCTTTTTTAATTGAAAATTTATAAACGCAATGCCATTTAGTAAATAATATTTTTGCTTCATAGGGCATATGGGAATGATCTTGAATTTGATTTTTATAAAAGACGAGATCGATACAAGAAGTTTATCTATTGATGACTATGATAAAAACTATTGTTTCCGAATTAGGGTATCTTAAGATTTTTTTTTGGTATGAATATTACGAGATGTTCCTATATCTAAAGTGTGCCCTAATTCCCACTTGTGATCCTAGCCACAACGTACTCCAAGTAGGTTTCGAACCCTACCAAATTAGGCACACAAAAAAGTCGCTATTTATATAGCAGTTTGTCTATTGTACCACACCTTGGGTGTCTTAAGATATTTGTTGTGTGGATCGAAGTACCCTAACTTATACCAATTCAAAACTTGTAGATCGTGATATAGTGTGTGTTATGTATTTTATTTTGATCAGATTAAAAGATTCATAATTGTGTTTGATAAGATAACCCCAAATTAACTCTATATATCATCTTATACAACTAGCTAGAGTTCCTATGAATAATCTAGCATATTTATGAATGAATAAATAAAAATTGAGGAGCAAAAGAAAGTCTCGTGGGTACATAATTAACTAAGGAAGCAGAGTCAAGTGAGTTTAATTCAGTTCGTTCCAGCATTAACTTGTAGATAATTAGTCTCAAGTTCGAATCGGATGACATACTCTATGAAAAATTTCAAAAAATCCTTTATTTCTCTGTAATATAAAAAAGAACAAAGGAAACAGATTCTAACTAATACTTCATTCCTTATTAATTAAGTTTTGGATACTAATTAAGGGAAGATTGAGAGTTATTATTTTTGAAATAAATCATTATTACACCCTTAATAACTTTTACTTTTATTTAAAACTTTTAATGCTTGTATATTAAACAAAATAAGACATTACCTTAAATTTTTTTTATTCAAAAGTCCATAAACAGAATTTGTAAGTAAAAAATTTCACATCTACCCATTTATATCTCAATAAAGATGATGAGTGAGTTATTGAGAATTTTTTTAAACAATTAAAAATAACATTGACTTTTTTTGTCCTATTTGCCCCATGTGCCCCTTAGTGTTTGATTTATTTAGCATCTTGGGCCCTTTATTATATTATGCATATAATAAATATTATATATGTATACTATATATATATTGTATGTAGTTACAATTGAATTTTTTCTATAAAATAAAAAATAAAGTCCGTATTGTCTGGGGTTCAACGGTAGGGTATATAATTTTTTTTTTTGGTGGGGGGTGGTGATGGTGGTGGTGGTGGTGGGGGCTTGAGATGGTGGTGGAAAATCGTATGACAGAGGGTTTAATTCTTGAATTTGGGCAGTAAACCCTAAACTATACGAAATTAACCAAATTATTTAATATCGGAAGATAAAGAATTTATTTAATTTAAAATTTAAAAGTATTTTTGAAGAATTTTTGGTTTTAATTATCTTACTTTAAGTTAGATTGGATACTCATAATACTTTTAAAATGATGGTGGTGGAAAATCGTACGAAAATTCAAGAATTAAACCCTAAAATATATGAAATTAACCAAATTATTTAATATAAGAAGATAAAGAATTTTTAAATTTAAAATTTAAAAGTATAAAATGAGCAAGTGAAAAAAAAAAGTTATAAATAGGAGTAATGTTTTCATAATCCTCAATATATATAATCTTATAATAAAAATAAATAATAATGTTGAAATCATGATAGATTTTGGTAAGTGTTTTTTAGATTGTTGTTGGACTAGTTTATAATTGGATGACATTAGTTGTAATTTATATAAAAACTATGGTTTATTTTAAATTGTGTAGTTCTTTGACTAGTTAAAGGATCTATGAGTTTAATTTTTCTATATGCAAGTTTTTAAATAAACTTATATATTAGTAAAGACCTATGAGTTAATTGTCCTTATTTTTGTCATTACAACTTCTTTCGATCAATAAATGACCATCACCGACACCACTCAAAGATAGTCACTATTCGTTTGAACAAAATCCACCAAGCCACTCATCTACCGGACTCCACATATACATTTATTCTAACACCTCTTCCCTTTAATTGTGATAAATATCACCCATTTATTATTATTGGCCGGTTGAATTTGTAATTAATAAATAGTTTTTATAAAAGATAATAATAATAATAATAATATAATAATGAATTCTTATGAAAAATATTTATTATTATTGAAGCTTTAATCCGATTAAATAATACATTTAGTTGGTAAACATATTATTCAATATGTGGGTGTTTGTGAGCCGTTAATACCATTATCAGGGCAATATGAACACTATGTAAATTATGGATCACGTAACAACTCTATAATTTTCGGGTGACTTTGGATTCCACACCGCCCAAAGAAACTCCTCGACCGTTGGAACAAAATAATCCACCAAGTCACTCATTTATTGAACTCAATATGCGCATTTTTTAATTATCTTATTATATAACTCTCTTCTTTAATAGAGATTAACATCGCCTATATATATGAGATTTGTTTATACTAAAGAGTTATTCAATAATATTATAGATAAATAAGTCCCCAAATATTATCGAGCACATTATTACTACGGCAATATATATTTTCCTCTAAATTAAGTATGAAAATCTTCTAAATCATGTTTAGTACAAATTCAAAACACGATGCATAATATTAGGAGGAACGTAATATTATGAAAGGAAAATGTGGTCGAAAACCAAAGTAATGCGTATAATTCAAGGAAGAAAAGAGAAAGAAAAAGAAGAGAAATTTATTAAGGAGCCAAAAAGTCTTATCTCTTTAATTGATTAAGGAGCCAAGAAGAGTACGTAGTTATGAGGAACAAGTTGGAGTCAGCTCATAATAACGAAATTTTCACCAAATTGTGGTGTAATGTAATCATTCATTTGCTTGCTTGCAATATTGCAATTAATAACCTGTGAATTAATAAATAAAAACACATCGGATCCTGTCTCTCTCGAGACATCCCCAGAGCCCGACACGTGTACAGAGATGACGGCGTGTGAGGGACTCTAACGTGTGACAAAAGACATAACCAATCCAAAGATAGAGCTTGCTAAGGCCGTGCTATCATACACATGAGTTCCGTCCACATCTCCCCTTCTCAATCTCATATATATATACGCCACGTACCATCCTCTCCTTTCGTCTTCCTTTTTAAACCGCTAAGCTTTTCATATCAGATTCACTCGTCATCTCTTCAGATAGACACCGACGACATAGAATCCTATCTATCTACGTACATATATATATATATATATATATATAAACATATTCCATCACTCATGCCACAGATGAAGAAGATGTTGAGATCTGTATTTTCAAGGCCAGGTGACCTCGCTAGTTTATATATATACGGACATATTTCAATATTCTACTCTAGTGGTATTTTCTCATACCGGTCTTTCGATTCATTGAATTAATTTTGTACATATATTATAATCAGAACCGTTTACGGTCTAAATCATCCTGTCAAAATCAACAAAATTAGAGGTCGTTTTGTTATTCATATATATCAACTAAATAGACGATCTGCTACGAAGATCTTAATTTTTAACCAAAAATATTTATTTATTTTATACATATGAGTGACTAAACAATTACGAATCTTGTTGATTTTTTTTATGGAGATGATCTTAGCATCATAATTTAGAGAATGAATGGTTTCGATTATGATTTATGCACAAATACAATTCAATAAATCGAAATGGTGGTATAAGGAGGTATCACCCTGGTAGGATGCAAGTATTTTCTTCGAAGATATTCTGATCATTTATTGCCTATTTTGTTATTAATTTTCCGTTTTGAGATGAGTATTTATTGTTTGGTTGATGGGAAATTTATTTGATTAATCCAGGGCGCAGATCGGGAGGAAAAGACGATGGTGTAAGTGTCGGTGATGATAACTTCTCCAGCAAGTTAACCGTGAACGAAGAGTACGTGGAGGTTTTCAGAACCAAGTCGTACGTAGAAATGTGGGACAGAGTTCATGGACAGCCGCCGACCAATAATAGACTCACTCGTACATGGAGCTCGTCGATTCCTAATTTGTTCATGGAGTACCGCTCAGAATATTTGCTGGAACCCAAACAAGAGGCCTTGAAAAACATGATTCATAAGGAGGGATTGAATCTCCACCGCCTTCTCAATGACTACTTCGAAGCCAGCTTAGAGGCTTGCCACATTTGTGACCTGCTCCTCCGAAGCATCCACCAAACACGTGTCGAGTACCGCAAAGTCAAAAAACTCGTACTCAAATTAACCAAATTGGTACGTGCCCTTGACGATCACGAAGGTGACGATCACGAAGGTAATGATTATTTGGAGTGCGGGGAAATTTTTGGAGAGCTGACGGCGTCTGCCCAGGCGAGAAATCCGTTATCGGTTATGAGCTCCGTCAAGTTTCGTGACGTACATGGCAGATACTCAGCCTTGTTCAATGGACTAACCCTAAAACACAAAAAGATTCGGCGGAGGATAAAGCGGAACAGAATTTGCAAGAGAGTTGGGGGGGTTGGTCTTGTTGTGTCACACAGTGCACTTTTGATTGCTTTGGTTGTATTTGCGATTCACAGCGTGGTCGGGATTGTGGCGGCGCCGGTGCTGCTGGCTTGCTCCTTGGGTTTATGCAAGAAAAGAATGAAGGCGGCGGAGGAGTGGATGGGAAGGAGGTTCCCCGACGAGAGGGACGGGGAGCAACTTGACGCGGCGGCAAAAGGGGTTTATGTTCTGATCAATGATTTTGATACCATGGGGCGGATGGTGAGGAGGTTGCAGGACGAAGTTGAGCATAGGAAGGGTGTTGCCGGTACGTGTGTGAGTGTTGTGAAGAATATAATGGGTGGGTGGGCCAAGTGTGAGGTGCTTGAGGAGATTGTGAGCGAGTTTCATGGTAGTGAGTCGGGGTTTTTGGATCAATTGGAGGAGCTGGAAGAACATATATACTTGTGCTTGCTCACCGTAAATAGATCAAGAAGGCTTGTCATTCAACAAATATTGGCAACAAAAACTCGGAGATGACTGCGACGAGCAGAAATCTCACTCGCCATGAACGAATTAGAAAGAACAAAGAAATAAGGAAATTAGACCACCTTTTTTATACCTAATTATTTACGACCCAAATGATTTAGATTTGCGCGCACCAAGAAATTTGTTAGTTGATACCAAAAAATTTGATGCTTTTGTGCTAATTGTGAATTAGTCTCAGATGTTAAGCAAAATGGAGGTGATCGAGTTGAGCTTATACCTTCATCACCGGGTAAATTTTGAGCAGCAAATTCTGGGGATTATTTGTACTCTTATTCACATCAATAAAATTCCAATTCAGATTTTTTTTTTTTAAATTACAATACACATTATCTGCTTTGAACATTTGTACCTGAACAATGAGGATATATAGCTGCCCCTAAAGTCAAATTGGAGGAAAATGGCACCATTAGTAGTTGTAAATTTGTAATTAAGGATATATTAATGCTTCATTTTCCAAAGTACCAACAATTAAAAAAGAATTCTACTACTTCATTTTATTATCTTTCCATTATTTATGTTTATTTTAAAACAAAATACGATTCGGTATATTAAAAAAAAATTAAAATTAAAATTTATCAAATTTATTTTATTATAATCCGTAATAATTGATAAATCCGTACATACGTACATGCTTAATTTAACATGATTCGAAGGCCATTTTGATATCCAAAAAGGATCGACTATGACAATAAAAATTCAGATCACAATAATGTGTGTATATATATATATATATATATATTTATAGTTTAATTTGTAATGAACATGAAGTAACTAAAAAGTTATCTATAGTTGGAAGTTGAAGCTGCTTCTTGACGGCGCTTCTTATTAATAGAAGAGACGGGGGTGGCGGCGGCGGCGGTGGTGGTGGAATGATAATATCACAAATTCACAACTTGGACGGGGCCCAGAAATTAATAATGCCCAAACCACTTGATTTGATGATAGCCCAAAATAAATGTGGCGGGCTGCCTCTCGAAAATAATTCAAGCACGCCTCTGCCGTTGAATCAGAACCGTCCATTATTATGATCAGGGATTGATCTTATGAGAACTGCACTCTGCTGGAGAAACTCTGACCAAATCCCCAACCGGAAGGGACGACGTTATTGAAGAGCTGAGTTTCTCCGTCGGTTGTCGTGATTCTGAAGGACAGAGATTGGCCGTTGAGATAGGCGTTGGACTGCCAGTTGGCTCCCCAGTTTCTTGACATCGCCATCCAACCTGTTTTGGAGCCTTTTATGTAGGCAGATTTGATAGATCCAGCTCCTCCTACATTGCTGATCATAACCAGCTCAAAGTAATCCCTGCCGTTGATTGTGAATCTCACTCCCCCGTGCTTCTTGCATGGTACCCTGCGCTTGCACACACATGATTATTATCCGAAGTCTTACTATTATTTTTTTAATAAAAATTAATATCATTGTATGATAACCAAGGGCCGCCTTAGTACAAGACTCAAAGTGTCAATTCGGGAAGTTTCCTTAATGATAGTCAACTAAGATTTTAAAAAGACTCGTATGAAGTAGTGAAATTCTGAAGCGTTGAAATTCGTCACAGTAACATTTATAAGTCATTATAAAAAACTAACGTGAACAAAAATTATACAAACAACTAAAAAACCTACGTAACTAATATTATGAAAAATATATAAATCAAACCCCAAACAACAAAAACTTAACACCACGTAACTCTGAACAGACTACCTCTGTTAAAAAAATAGTAATTATTGTCAAACTCATCATATATGGTATTGAAAAACATGTAGAGTATGGACGGATCTGATGAATAATTGATCTCCAACGATCCAGTGACCCATAAATGCGAATAAGGGCCCAAAAATCCTAATCAACTACTACGCCCAAAATCAATGGAAAATATTAGAACAAACTCCTCCAACAATAAGGCATAACAAATTTTGGGAAAACTAATAAATATAAAAAGAAGATTTTGGATAAAAGGATGGGGAACTAAATCAATCAACATAAACAAGTCTTATTACTAACGTAAAAGAAAAGAGAAAAACAATGGAGAGGAGGAGGGAAGAAGACGATTTTCTTCCTCCTCTCCCTTGGTATAATTTTTCATTGGGACTGAGAGTAGAGAAAAAAGAGATGGGGTCATATTAATCCAATTAAATTCCTTTATTTACTTGATTAATATATTAAAAAGGGCGTATTCGATTATAACATTTAAATATTTTTTTAAATGACAAATTTTAAAGATATTTTAAAGGAAAATTAAGTACCTTTGGAACAAGACGGGGACGATGCCACCGCGGTAGATGCCTATTTTTTCCCAAGCAGGCTGAGCCATGTCGAAATGCTGAAGGGGTGGGTTGCACCATCCTCCATTGTTGCTTGGGAGATCGTAGTTAGGAGGGCAAAAGTTTGTTGCCGTTATTGTAACGGAATATCCTTTCTTGCACCATCGTGGATCCGTTTTGTAATCGCATATGATCTTGTAGCACTGCCCGCATGAAGCTCCGTTGTTAAACAACGCCGTACTTAAAGCCGCCGTCCGAGTCCCGTACCCCGTCGAATAAAGGTTTCCATACCCACAAGCTCCCCCTGCAATAATAATAATAATAATAATAATAATACTAAAAAGTTATAACCATTTCGAAAACAAAGCACATATGTACGTTATCCATTTAACACGGAAATTATTAATAAAAAAAAGTACGTAAAAATGTGATGTATTTACGCAAAAAATTATAATTGTTCCGCATCGAACTACACAAGTGATTTCCACATTACACTTTTCTTCTTGTGAATTCTTATTTATATCTGTCTATTGAGTTTCCTTTTATTTACTCAATCTAACCGTTAGAAAAAACGAGTGAGTGTATAAGGAAAAAGTGAAGTGGGAACATCACTTAATTACAAACGGTCAATCCCCATTATAAATTGTATCGGTTTATTAAAACGGAAACCGAACCCCATAGAAAGTTTCGATTTTTCAAAACAAAATACAAGTGATGGTGATTTGTTTCGAAAATCGAAAGTGATAACTGTTTTGAAACAAAATACGGATATGACTCATTTAAAAACAGAAGCCGGGATATTGATCGATAATACTCAAAAGTTATAATAGTTTTAAAATAAGAGGCAAACACTATCAATTTAACATGAAAATTGAACGAGTCAGGCGGTTGATAGGTTTTGCGTACCCATAGTTCCGGAGGCATCACTTCCTCCATAAAATGTGGCATGACCCTTAGTCCATCCAGATGCTGTAAATGCAGATACAGAAGTAGAGAGGCCAAGCAAGATTATTGCGAATGCAAGTATGATGAGTTTGGCCATAGCTAGCTGAATACACAAATTAGAGAGAAAAAGTAGTGAAGAAGGAGGAGGAGGAGGAGGAGATAGGATTTGGTGATATGTTTTCATTTATATAAGGAAGAAGAGGGATCACATGGGACCTCTGCAACCGGATTAAACGTAAAATGATTCATTTGGAAAATTATTATTATTATTATTATTATTATTATTTGTAAATACTTAAAATTAATTGAGTTTTATAAAAATTAATTAATATATATTATATATCTGTCGCAGCAAAAGTCTGAATGCTTCTGAGGGTTGTCCAGTCAATTATTCCCACGTTCTGCAGTCGCCTCCCTCCCTCACACACCCACATGCTCTTCCCCTTCCCCAGCACAAGAGCCGTGATGAATAAATCAAAATTCAGAAATTAACCTAGCGCCGTAGGAGAGTTAATAAAAAACGAGCTCGATTATATTTGATAAATCTTTAGTTATAAGTTCAAATTTTACTTATATTCGTCATTAAAAATTCTTCTGTTGAGAGTTATTATAGAATGGGTACTTCGATTTAATATTTGTTTATGTTATTTATTGTGTTAAACTAATATTTTAACTCTCCATTTGGATGTGATTCTTGAGAAGCGCTTATAAGCATTAACGTTTTTTATTAGTAGCGCTTATCCAAAAGCGATTTTAAGCAAAAACAGCTTCATGTTTGGTTTGCAGTAATAAAAATACTTTTATTTCTAAAGAAGTACTTGCGTTATAATTTTAGAGCGCTTGTTAGTTAAAATAAAAAGTACTTTTAGAAATATAAAATAATACTTATTTCACTTCAAAATTCTTATAACTCGATTTTTTAACATAAAAAAATATTTGAAAAAACAACAACAAAATGAAGAACAAATACTAATTAGATTAGCAATTCTCTCTCTTTCATCATCTATCTCTCGTCTATAACTAAAATTGCGTTGTTCGGCAACCTAATTATGTATTGATTTGATTGTATAACGAAAACAAGGTATCAAAATGTTCGGCTATCTAATAATGAGGATTCAACTACGGTAATTTTTAGGGTTTGGGATTCAAGTGATGATCAAATCAATTTCAATAACCACGATTTTCCCAATGATTATTATTTAGAATATAAATTGAGATATTTTTTAATGTTATATTGTATGGTGGAATATTTATAATTGAGGGCGGTATTATTATCACATGCTACTTCCTTGACTTATGTGATACATTGGCATTATTCCTTCATGTGTTATGCACATGAACCCTTTTTAGTTCTTCATCACAATTATTAAATATTATTGCATATTATTTATAGACATTAGATTGTGATGAGTTGTACGCATTCTCATTAATTTATAATTTATAAATAATAAAAAAATTTGGGTACGTTAAAAGCTTCCTTGACCACCGTCGACGTACAATTTGTGTACGTACTTAATAGTACGTACACACATTACCATTATTACACGAAATGTTAACTGTTAATTAATTTTACATATAGTTGTCAAATATATCAATGAAATTCTTAGAATTTGTTTCTCCTCTTACCATTATTACATGGTATTCATTTTATGAAATGAATAACTGTGGTAAATAATTAAATATTGTGTCTATTTATGTGAAGAGTGCGATGGGTAGTATAGTCATTTTATATATTTATTTATCCTTTATTTATATATGGGATCAGTTACTGTTCAGAAGAAAAAATAACAGATTATTATTTCAGAAGATTATAGAGAATAGACGCTTTTAGTTTTTCTATGCCTCTCCCAAACTCTCTCAATCTTTCACAACGTACAATAACATATATGTCATGAAATTCTTTGACTCATTCCCATTTTATTTTTATTTTGGGTATTTTACCAATTTTAGCTTTGACCACTTGAAGAAGGGTTTGCACGTATAGGAAAAATGCCTCAACACCGAGAGGGTCTTAAGTACACCAAGGTGTACACACCCTCTATCTCACAAGGAGGTGGAATCCGGTGGAGTATGATGGTACAAAATGTGAGAGGAGTCCATCTATTATGAGGTGGTGAACCATTTGTATTGTCTTCTAGAGTGCACCGAAAACTTTTTCCTCAACACCAGTCCTTTTTGGTACAACTTCATTTTTCTCAATTTTAGTCCTTGGAATCAAAACATTAGTGTTTTGAAATCATTTCCATCGGAAAGTACCGATAATATTATCTATACAGAATGATATTTTTAATTTAAATTTATGGCTACGTCATTGTATATATAAAAATGTATTCATTATTTTTTTTAAAAAAAATAATTTCGAATTTTGGAAATGTTATATGGGTTGTTTGATTATATATTGTATATGTATACTTATTTTGATTATACAGTTGCCATGTGATGGATAATGCACCGTCAAGCATTGTTGTGATAGAGGCCAGAGGGAGAGAGGGAGAATCCATGAAGTTGAAATAAATAATAATTCATTAAGTGAGATCTATATTATACGGAGTCGTAGAATTTTATGTTATGACTTTACGATGATAAGTATGAATGCATGAGAGAGATTCTTTTTGCTTGTTTGACAAACAAAACCCACAGAAAAAAACCACAAAGTTTCTTCGCGTAATCTTAGGCGTTCGTACGGAGAACAAACAAACATAAAATATTACGAATGAATGATTAATGAAAGGAAGGTTATGATTAGGAGGGTGTTCAAGTTGGTGTTCAAAAATGATCCAAGTCAATTCCTGCACATGATCCATGCACAATTCTGGGTATGAGAGTTCAGAATGACTTGGAACTCTCTTGAGCTTTAAGAGTTCAGAATGATTTGGTATTTGGTGTTACGTGCAACTACTTTGTTAATATCCTATATATATATATATACATTTAATTGACAAGAGTGGAGAAAAATGATTAGGCGAGTAGAAATACACACCAGTGCTCCGTCATTGGACTGATATAACAGCCTATCCTCCCAACGTACAAAGCAATTGAATGGGAACAGAGACCCAGATAGGATGCCCCCCATCCCTCCAACACCCACACGAGCAAAAAATTATTGAGAAAAAAAAAATACCGCAAGGATGACATAAAACCCAAACCTTGCAAATAGGATACAATAAAGTTTATATTGATATGAATCGAAAGTTGGGTATATTCAATCAATCCTCATGACAAAAATGTGAAATGAAAATTGGGAGAGAATCCTACCAAGTAAACCCGGACTCCACAGCACCAAGATTTGCCAAAGGATCCGCGGCATCGTTATCTTCGACATAATACCAACTTGCGAATAAAAAGATTATCATTGACTTGACAATGAACAAGCATTGTAAGCCTCAGGTTACATCGACCACCGGTCGATAGGGTCCGTCGGCCGATCACGTCATTTAGATGACCCTGTAAGCTCCACTTAAACACATGTAAATACCACATCGCGGACATTAATCTAGGATCGAAGAAATGAAGGGTTTTCCTCAAATTTACTGCAAATCGTGAGCTTCCCCTCCATCCGGAAGTAACTTTTACCGCCTTGACCTTAGGCTGCTGAAATTATATTCTACTTGTATCTCCGCAACAAAAACATTTTTGAGTCAATACCACACCGTTGCTCCTAATCACGTTGGTACGATTGAAGACAGGCTGCTAAGATACAGTAACAATTCTTAAACTGGTCCATTTTTTACATCATTCATAACAAAATGCACACCGATGCCCCTAATCACTTTGGTACGATTGAAGACAAGCTGCTAAGATACAGAACAATTCCTAAACTGGTCCATTTTTTGCATCAATCATAACGAAACATACATAATATTGATACACATCAATCCAACATCGACTACTGATACGCAACAATATCTGTTCATATTTACACATTAGTATCAGCCACCCGACCACCCGACACATCTGTCCAGAATGGACAATAACTATACAGAACCAACATAGGTATCGCCACCTCTTAACAAGTACACTATTTGCTTCACCAGTTAGTTTAACAGTGAAAAGAAACAAAAAGAAAAAAGAAAAAAATAATGGAGTACATACGAATCATATCAGCAATGAGAATACCACCATTTTAAGTACAGGGTTCCTCATGAAGGAAATTGAAAGACAGGCATTAAAAGAAGAAACACGAAAAAATGAAAGAGGAGCATAATTTGAATCAAAAATCATCGTCGTCCTCCTCCGCAATATGGTTGGCAAGCTCTTGCTCTTGTTGTTGTCTCTCTCTCCTCTCAGCACTTTCTTTCTCCTTGTGTGGATTTGGAGGAAACCGAAGCGCCCGAACCGCTTCATTGTGCATGTTAAGACAAAAGGCAATTCTGGAGTTGAAAGCAGCTTGAGGCTCATTAGTTGAGTAAATATCTCCAGTCTCCTTGGAAACCATCCACCCATTTGCATGATCCAATGAGGCATCGATGGCGCCATCACGGATAGCCTTAGCCACGATGCTCTCAGCATCTGCAACTGGGTTTGAAGAAATCAATCTCAACTTCTCAGCAACATCAGCAAGCGAGATGCGGGAATAAGAGATACTGATATTCCGTAATCCAGTCCTGATGACATTATGCCGCAGCCGCACAATTAAGTTGCACGTTTGGTCTGTGCTGAAAATGGAAGCAAATTTTGCTGCAACATTTCTGAATAGTTCTAAATCACCAATCCGAACAGCCTGGAAGTGCCACAATTTAAAAAAGAAAACACATTAACGAAACAACATGTTAAACGCACATGAGTTATGATTCTCTGATAATTCCCGTCCAATAAATAAGGAACCACCATAGATCCAATAATATAGACTCACGTTTGTAAGTTCAAAGTATGGCCTTAAAGCTTTTTCCATTCCTCTTTGCATGAAGATGGTCCTCTCTGGTATTTCCCCAAGAAGCAAACGAACCAAGATGGCCCATTTGTTACACTGAATTCGGAAACCTCGAGCAGCTAAAGGGGCTTTCCGAGCAGCCTGCAAGAGGGACTCTTTTGCATCTGTATACTCCAATTGAATTGTCCGAATCTTTCCAAGGTAGAAGAGATAACGACAGAACTGCATTTAAAACACTTTCACTCAGAAATTCAAAATTTAGTCGCTTCACCTGGTACAGGTAACAAAGAGGCCATAGTAAATCACAAACAGACTTTGATGGACACAATAGACTTTGATGGACACAATAGGGCACACAGAATCAGGCAAGCCAGTTAAATGTAGGACCTGATTGGTGAGTCTGACTCAGAAATCGCAATCCATTTACTATGACCACTTTGGGTAACAGACCGGTGAAAGTAAAGAGAAAACAAAGAAAACAAACACTGCTGCACACCATAGAAATGAAGCACTTAAACTTTCCAGTTTAGAAAAATTCTAACCAAAATGAACCATAGGAACCACATGAAGTTGAGGAAAATATTAGGGTTAAGCTTATACGTACAGTTTAAGTTCTAAAGGAATGACAAGCAGTAATGGGAAACAAAAAAATGGCCAACTCCCGACACACTATATTTATAAGACTGGATCAAGATTATATTATTTATAGAGAGATTGATGTACCTGCTGGTTTGAATGTGCTTCAAATCGTGGTGCCTTGGACCTCAGCTTCTCAGCTTGGTCATATAGGTTGTAATGGAGATAATTACGAAGCAGCAAGTTGAGAAGTGTTTCCTGCATAACATCATCATGTAGCTTTAAGTTCTGACTTCCTAAGACCCAAATCAAGTTAGACGCTCACCTGACCCAACTCATCATGACGCAATGTGGCAATGCGATGCAAGGCAAGGAGATTGCTGAAAAACAGAACACAATTAGATTAGAGCAGATACAACAAACCGACTCAACTATCAATCTACTTGGTTTTCCTCTCAGGTGTTTAACTGTATACTAGCATCTGACTAAGAAATACCTAGATATACGAAGAAAAACTATGCAGAGAGAGACAGAGAGAGATAACAGCAGAAAATATACATATTGGGTTGATTAACAGCTTACCCTCGAATTTCAGCAAGATTTCCAGTAAGCTCATAGCTATATGAGTAATAAAAGTACAATCTTGATGCCAGAACATCAACAGTTCTTCTATTAAAATTCTTAAGTCTAGCAATGCTTTCTGAGGAACAAGCTTTAGCCTACAAAAAAACCAAAACAGAAGGAAATTTTCAAAATTGGGATAAAGTAATACAAGGGAAAAGCAAAAAACAAAACAAAGCGTAATGATGGACTAAACCTCATCATATCTTTTCTGATCAATCAGAAAAAGTATTACAAGCAGGTAACAGTAAATTTCAAGCTCAGGCAATATGTGCTTTGCATTTGCTCGAGCTTGAACAGCAGAAGCTGCAGCATCATTATCAACTTCCATGTCATGCTTATCATCCTACACATTCAACAGCAGATGTGAATGCGAATGTGGAATTGGAACCAAACAATTTATACAAAATTCAAACATGTAGTTATTTAAATTAAAGTCAAATGTAAATAATATTTGATTATACACACCTTAGCGGTAGGAAGATAAGCAGAGAGTCGTGCGTGTGCTTCTGAACCAGGAACAAGTGCGAAATCGAGAAACGCAAGAAGAAGAGGGGCCGTGAGCTTGCGCCTGAGCACAATCGTAAGGCGAACCGCACGAGCAATTTTCCGAACCTCTTTGGTGTTGGAAGCGGCCTCAATGAACGACGCCCCCTCCTTCAAATCTACGGCCCCAAATTCAAAATTTCACAGATTTTAGAAAAAAAGGAGATAGACTGAGCAAATCAAAACCCTAGAAGTTAGAGCAAACTCAGATTCAGAGTCAGAAGGTCAGAGATTGGTGCTTACGCTGCAAAGTGGATGCTGAATCGGAATGTAGAGGGGATTGAGGAAGGGCTTCCTCATCTTTCATCTCCGCGTCTTGAGTCATCTTCTTTCTTCAACAATATTTTCTGACCAGAGTTTGCACACTAGCGGTCGAACCTAGGACCCTCAGTTAAGTGGCAAAACAAACAACCAACTCGACTAGCCAGCCTGATTAAAAGTTAAAGCAACGTATAATATATAAAGTATACAAACTAATAATCATCTTCTTCCTCGAGTTGCTGCAACTCAGGTTTTTCGACCCGACGTCATGACCTGTCTCAAATTATTTCGTTTTACGTCTAATTTTCACAAATTAATAGTCCATATTAATTGTTTTGATCCCAGAAAGGGATTTGTGAGCTCAAACAAGAAATTTCTTTGATATTTCGGCCAATTTCGTTACCCCTTGAGTTGTCGCTAACCAGATCTTTCGATATATCAAGCGATATTTCGTCGATATTAACGATATTTTCATCCATGCGTATACATATTAGGGATGGACACATGAATACACTACAATTCGGTACAGATATTTTAATAAATTCAAATTCAAACCATTAAAATCTTAATAGTTTGATACGATTTGAATTTTGTAAATTTATAATGTTGAATTGTTTTGATTTCTAATTTTCATACATTTTATTAAAATATTATAATATTTTTACCTACTGTATACGTAATAAAAAGTTTTGGATTCGATTTCATAAAGAATATGAGTCCCTTTCATATAACTAAGAATGAAAATATCATTTTTCATTGAAATATCGGCAATTAAATTTATAAAAATATTGATATTGATATCTTTTACGCTTAACAAAAAAAAAGTTAAAAATTTAATCCAAAATTTGAATTTTTTTGAGTTAAATTCTAAAAAAAAAACTTAGACAACCACAAATATTTATATAAGATTAATACATATATCATAAAAATTGAGTGAAGATTTTTCTTTGCTCCTTATGTTAAGATCTTTAAATATGAGTATATTCACAAAAAATATTGCGAATATTTTTTTTCCCTATTTTAATATAAAGACCTCAAATTACGAATTTATCAATAAATTTTTTACGGATATTACGAATATTTTCATTTATGCATATAATCATATAAATTACACATCAAATTCTACCACCAAATGCTGAATACATGAGAGTTCCCCTAATATAATCATACTAATTAAAAAGATATTTGATTTAATAATTGATACCCTTTTTTTCTTTTTTCCCGATTCACCAACTTTAAAGTACTTTTTATGACAAAAAATACAACACGTGAAATAATTATCTGCTTTTTATTTTCTGTCAAAAGATTAGAAACGAACTTCAAAAGCGTAAATTTCTCTCAGAAATCGAGTCAACTTTAAATCAATAATCAAGCCACACACCATGACCAATTAACCACAGCCTTTCTTTTGGATAATTAGTGACGACATGTTGAATGGACCTCTAAACTATCAGCATCATGTTCACACATAACCAAAAGGAGGATAATAGGCACTTCTCCGAAACCAAAACTTTTACCAACAATAATAAAAGAATGCGGTGATCAATCCAGATGGAAATTACAACTGTTCAAACAACTCACCTAACCTAAAAGAACAAAACGAGGGGTTGCCTCATGGGACTATAAACTAGATCTACACTGATCATGCCGTAAAGTTAATATTAGCAGTTTGCCATACCAAGGACAATCTAAACGACATGGGAATAAAAAAGGAAACATGGTAAAACATAGATAGGATAAGGCGTCCATCACTAGACACCGGCATTTTGCATGATGTTCAATGATCTCCATGATGCATCTCAAGCAGCTGCCTGGATCGGCCCATTTGATCTATAGCCACGGCCCCTACCACGATATCCACCCCTCCCACGGCCACGACCTACATAGAAATTTCCACACAAGATCGTATTGAGAAGCGACGAATCAAAATCCAAAAGAATCCAGGTACGCACGCACCAATCTTAAGCTCAATACAAAGTAATGCATACCACGGCCAACTTGAGC
The DNA here is from genome assembly GCA_032719365.1 of Prinsepia uniflora. Lineage (NCBI taxonomy): Eukaryota > Viridiplantae > Streptophyta > Magnoliopsida > Rosales > Rosaceae > Prinsepia > Prinsepia uniflora. The sequence continues at coordinate 883,904 of CM064866.1, read as the reverse complement.
AGGTGCTTCTTCAATGTATCCTCCGTCGTCTGGTCCGTCAAACTGGGGTGCAATGTATCCTCCCCTTCCACGGCCGCGGAAACCACGTCCTCTCCCACGGCCCCTGCCCCGGAAGTTACCCTGACCGCGATCATAGCCTCCATCATCATACTCGGATAGCGCAAAGCCATTCCCTGCCATTAATAATATATATCAGTTACTGTAACAAACAAAATTTTACTTTGTTAAAACACCAATTCAAAATCCATCATTTACAGCCAAAACCAACTGCTAATAAGGGTATCAAACAGTTCTATTGTCCACATATCAATTGACCTACAAACGCAGCAAAATTTTAAAGTCACAATATTCCATTTCAAGTAAATTGACAATCCCCCACATCACTTTTAAGGGCTAATGCTGATAAGGCAGAAATTGGCAAAGAAAATTATAATCCTAGCAGAAACTCTACAAAAAGATGTAGAAAAAAGGAAAATATTTCATCCCTGACTACCTCTAAACCTTCCCCTTCCTCTACCACGGCCACGACCACGACCACGGCCATTTGGCATGCCCTCTGCAGAGAACAGAAAAAGATGCTTAACAATAGGAAAACAACCAAGGAAATCATTGGGGTTAATACATGAATGTGACCCAGAAAATAACTACCTCCTTCATAATCAATCTCTGTTGATGCCTTAACAAGCTCAGCAGGTAAAGGAGATTGGTACCTGATGGTGGTAGTAGTAGATGTTAACATCCATCAACAAATGGAAAGCAACCAATAAACGATGAAATTAAAGATATAAAGAAAACTCTGCGCAGAAGCTTGAAATCTCTAAACGCAGACTGCATCAACTAATAACCATTTAGATAGTAATTGTACTTGAAAGTTATTAATTAAAATTAGTAAACAGGACAAGTAACGGAGAACTAAAGTTCATAACACACACTCAACACATGCAATAGATCTTAGTGAGTGAAATCAGAAACCCCTCAATGCCAATAACCAGAGTAACAGATCTTATAATGGCTACATAGTTAATATATGAGCAGAGTGTATATGAGATCCTACTGAACTTAACATCTTAAGTAGAGCCAACTATCATCAGGCCCAGGAGGAATTCCACTTAAGAATGCACAACAGTATCACAACCTTAGGTTCTCTTGCAAATAAGACAAAGATAACTAGCATAAACTCACCCGATAGAAGATGGATTTAATTCCTTCTTTGACAGCGTTATCACAACCATTGACACATGCCTAGTTGTCTCCAAACTGAGACACCAAAAAAAAAGAGGAAAACATGAGGATTAGAAAGACAGATACAGAACACACACATTAACTAATATCCGTCCTGAGATACTACTAGTCAATCAGTGTCTTCCAAAGTAAGGTTCAGCTACGCTTACGTATCAAGGCCTTCCTCAAGGGGCTCGTAGATATCAGTAATGTCCGTAGAACCAATTGTAGTGTTCTGATGAAGACCAACAATTCTTCTCTGAAAAACAAGTAATAAGAATATCTCATGAGTCTAGCCCACCAACTGAAAAGTCTAAAAACCAGTATAGCTATAAGCAATGAGAAATATAACCTTAATCAACTCCACGATTGTCACAGTCTTGTTGATGGCTCTTCCCATAGCCTTGAATACAATTTCCTCTGATCCTTTATCCTGCGAGGTTGCAAACAAGGATAAGGAACTGCTACGCTATCATATCAAACAATAGAGGTATAACATATTCAAGTGTAATAAGTAGGCCATAAAACATGTTCCACAACTTGCATATGGAGCATATAATACAAAATAATTGGGTGTTGCCTGCCATTATTTACTAAACCTAAATGATAATAACAACGTTGGGTGCCCAATTCCCCCCAAAAAGGATTCACCAATAGAAATTCAGTAAACAAGATTCTAACATCAGAAAATTAAGAACAGAGATTGAAATTCATTACGTCAAAATCCAACATAATAAAAATCCATAGATTACTTTATTTCGCATTTTCATATTAATAAAAACAGAGGTATCATATATCCCAAGAGAATTCATTTCTCAATTCCGTACACCCGCAAAAATCACATAAGGTGAAAATTACAGGGGAAAAAAAAGAGTAGGAGGGAGAGAAAGAGATACCTGAAGCAGGGTCATGGCGTAAGTGATGTAGTTGCGCATCCGTCCCTGGCTGGTAATCCTAATCTCGTTCTCATCAATAGGTGTCTCCTTCCTTGGCTTCTCAACTCTCTGGTACCGATCCATCTTTTCCGCGCTACAATTTTTCAAAAAACATAGAACAATTCTTATATCCAAAAAAACAAAAAACACAAATGAAAGCTAGGCCTCACAAACAGCATAGCCTATGTAAAAATCACAGAAAAAATTTAAAGGAGAAGAAAGAAAAAGGAATCAAGCGTAACGCAAAACATTTCCCGAAAACCAAACACAAAATAAGCCACGAAGGCGGAAATAATAGAGAGGAAGATGAGGTTGGATCTGATTGAGAGGCAGGGAAACATACCGGTGGTGGTGGTTGTGGTGGTGGTGTTCAAAAAGGGATAAGTAGCGCTCCACAGAACAAAAAGAGCCCTCTTCTACGGCTTCGTTTTTCTATTACGCCCTAATTCGCACACTGGGGATGGCCTCTTGGTATATATACCACAGCAATCCGCAACTCTCCAAAAACTACCCTAACCTCTTCTCCTTTTACTTCTTCTATTCTATTCTATTCTCTAGGTTCTTTCCAACCGAACACTTTTTACTTCCTTCGCCCAAACCAAACCACCTTCTTCTTTTGTTCGGCCTTTTTCTTACTAGGGTTTGGACCAACTCTACACGTGTGCTCATGGGCCTGAGACTGGGCCTCAGACAGCCTCTGCTTTGAGTGAGTAGCACATATGATGTTCGGCTTAATTTATGTTACTAAAAGTAAATGAAAATTAAAAATGATAATTTTTTTTTTAATAATTCGGCAACTGCAATAATAAAAACTGTTTGATGTAGGAACTCAATTTCATATGCAATTCTGAAAATTTAATTACCACAAAAACATGCTACACATAGTTTTTTAAAAAAAAATATCTGGAGGTGTTTTCATATTCGAACATGCAATTCTGAAAATTTAATTACCACAAAAACATGCTACATATAGTTTTTTTTTTTTAAATATCTGGAGGTGTTCTCATATTCGAAGAATAAGCCTATTCACAGTTCGAGGCGCGACTGCCCCTGCCCACAAAACACAAAGCGTGTCAAGCGCAAGTGTACCTATTCCCCGGCAACAAATTGTCCCTAACCACAAAGCACAAAGTGTGCCAAGCACGGGTATGCCTATTCCCCCGCTACAAAACGCAAAGTGTGCTCGATGAGTTTCACAAAGTGTGCCTAGCATAGGTGTGTCTATTCCCCAACCACAAAGAACAAAGTGTGTCCCAATGGGGTGTGCTATTCCCATACCACAAACCACAAAATGTGGCCAGGAGTTTCACAAAATGTGCCCAGCACGAGCGTGCTTATTTCCTGGCCACAAAGTGTGCCCAACACAAGTGTGCTTATTCTCCACCCACAAACTACAAAGTGTGCCCAACGAGTTTCGAAATCCTGCCGATTAAGAGATAGGAAAATTACCATATACGTGTAACAATTTGTCAATTGCACCACATCTTATAATTAAGCGTACTTAATTCGAAGACATTAATTACAACAAAATCATGCTTCTCTAGTGCCTCTCCTACTTATTTCTTCGTTGTAATTAATACCAAGCCAAATGTAAATCCTGCGGTTGCAAAAATTTAATTACAACAAAAACATGCTTCTTGGTGTAATTGGTTTGAAGACATTTCAATTACAACAAAAACATGCTACACGCGTTTAATTACAACAAAAACATGCTTCATATGTGCTGAGCTCAAAGACACTTTCATTATATAACAAAAGCATGCTTTCCTACTATCTCTCACTGCCTATTTTCTCGTTTAGATAATACCAAGCCAAATAGATATCCTCTTTCTTGAGAGTGGCATGTTTTGACATGAACTGCAAGGCGCATGGCTTCTTCAAGGAGACTTAACTGTGAAATCCTCAACTGCAGTTTTGATTAATTTACCAGCATGACGTCCCTTACTGACGAGAACTTCCTGCACAGTGCTAGCGATTTTTTTATTTAGCTCTTGAAATGAACTTTTGGAACAAGTAACCCCGCATGACTTTATGAAAAACAATGTTATACAGTGTCATAGGGTCCAATCATTTTTTCTTTTACAAAATATTTTTAATGGGTGATAGTTTTATATTTGTTATTCTAAATTTACAATCATATATGGTTATACAAAATTTTACATTTTAATAAATTTTAAGGACCTTTTTGGTGGTTTTTCAAAAAAGAAAATCCGTTTCCGACCTTTTTATTGTTATTAAACATGATTGCACGATGATTATTGAACATGATTTTGTGATTACCATCATCTAGTTTGATCATATACCCTTTTCAACAAACACCCTTGATTGACCAAGGGCGATATTATAAAATAAAATCTGTCATTTGTTCCTTTCTTATTCTAATACCACCAAACTAAACCCCAATATATAGAACTCCAGTCGATCCTAATTCCTACTAAATATTTAAATTTAATCAATTTTTCAATAAATTATCAATATTTTGGCTATTTGCTAAACAATTTGATTTAATTAATTATTTTTTTTGTTTTGATTATATTTTTTAATTGATTAGTATAGCTACTTGCTTTTCCTTAAAAAGTTTTTGATATAAAAGTTGAACCTGAGAAAACGACACTCTCTCAAAAAAAAAATTGCTTTCCCCTCCCTCTAAAAACAATCCCAGCCAGCCCTAAATCTGGGGTGGAGTTCTTGTTTGATCTTCGGGTAGATCCAAGCAAGACCTCTGCCCCCCACAGTACCATTGTCTTCCCTTCCCTCCTTCGTCATTCTCTCTCTTGCCCTTCTCTTTCAGGACGGTTTTGTGACTCCGTTTCTTTTCCTTGTGCGTGTCCCTCCACAATGAGTTTTTTGGGTTTGATGTGAAGGTGATGAGGAAATTCCCAAAATCCAAGCAGTGGGTTTGTTTAATGATATTGGAACTTTTTCAATTTCTCTCAGCTCCACCTTCCCGCCGACCTTCCATCTTTCTCCATTTGAAAGGTCCTCTTGGACCTCCGGTCAACCAAAATCCCTCTTAGCTTTTTATCGAAGTCCGCCAGTTACAAAATATCCGTCCAAAACCCATTCCATTTTTATGCAATTTTCCAGCTCAAACTTGTTCTTGGCTCGCTGCTCCGCCACTGGCGGCTACCTTTCGGCCTCTCTCTTTGTGGAGGTTTTAAGTGAACCTTGTGGCTTATCCAGATCTGAGTTTTCACTTTCATCTCATGACGTATTTACATGCCCTCAATCATCTCCTCTTCCCACATAAGATGCTATTTGTTGTTAATTTATGTGGTTTTCCCGCTTTTCCCATTGCTGACTTACACCCGTTGACCTCACTGCTTCCACCACTGATCATCTTCGGTGGGTTATGTTTGTGGGTCAATTTTAAAGTGGATGATGCACTTCTCTCTTAAATAGATGATGAGAGCGCTTTATATGCGGGTGACTTGTTCATCTCATTTTTCGATTGGTTTTTCAGTTTCTTTTCTATTATTATTAGTAACGGTGATTTTTGCAATATTATGGTGACTGTAGCAGTTTGGTGGATGGCTGTTGAATGTGTGGAGGCTTTCTATTTTTTAGATTTAGGTTTTCTTTAGGTTTAATTTTTATTGTTTGGGGACATATTATTTGCTTTGGCCCTTTTTTCATATCTGACAAAAAAATAGAGTGGATAGGAATATCATTATTCTATTGACATTATTAATATATGAAAAGAAATATCATGTGAATGTAGTACTGTGAATGTAGTACTGAGAAGATGGTGTTAATTAAAAATTTTAATTACAATCAGGTTTAAACAAATCCCCTGTTCGATTGATTTTTTGATAAAAGAATCTTTGGATGGTTGATTGCGATTGGTTGATTTAAGAGAGAGTATGAAGGAGGAAGTGAAGGGAGCTTGGGAGGCGTTGAGAGTTCATATTCTAAACAATTATTTTTACATTTTTTATTTCTAAATTCCAAATAAAAATAAAAATTTCAAAAAAAAAAATTAACAACAGTAAATTGTCTGTTAAGGGAAGCCGTTCTTTGTAGTATAAAAACTTCCTCCTTTTTTTTTTTTTTTGGGTCACAAGAACACAAAGTCTAATTTCTCCAGAGATAAAAGTATTTTTACATACAGAGGATTTTATTTCACGACAAATATATAAATTGAAAGCAGCATTGTAGTCTGTGTTTGTTGAGTTCACATGAAGCAATTAGCTCCATCAATCCTTCACTTGAAGAAGTGCATATTCTCCTAGTTCTTCACCGCCGCGTTACCAACCAACGGATCAATGATTTTCTTCCATGCATCGAAACCTAAAGTAGTGTCCGCATCAGGCAACACAAATCCATTAACAAAGAAGATCGGCGTTCCGTATACCCCTCTTGAAGTGCTATACTGCATCACATAACACATCCAAAATGAAAAAAGGAAAAGAAAAAAAAAATCAAAGATGTATATATATATAGATACTCGCTAAAGTAGTTGTATGTACGACATTACCTTGAAGGAAACCCTTGTTTTGAGATCCGTTTTCCTGTCTGTGAAGCCAGATTCAATGGCATCATGATACGAGTTCCCGACGACTTCTGTGACAGAGTTCACTATGTCATCTACAACTGCAGCTCTGGAAATGTTGCGGGTTTGAGCATTGTAATACCTCTCCTGTTTCAGTTTGTGAACCAAGTTAAGACCAAAGCAAACTTGAATACCACTGATAACTCATCAATACGCTGGCTATATACAGAAGAACGAAACATATAGGGTCTATTTTGTAGAACAAATATGATCCTGAGGTACAAGTTAGTGAGGTCTTGAACCTGATTCTTGAAGAACCACTCCAACAATGGGTATGTAGCAGAAGGATTCAGGTCATTTACAATGTGCAGAGCTCGAGAAGTAACAAAAGCATGGTCATGGTACCTGCGATATCAGAAATAATATTGTTCTCTCACCAATGTCAAACTCACAAGGTCATCAAATTACCAGCTTTTGAGGTCTTAATTTAGAAATTCATTAGGTAGGTCAATAGTTGGTCAATTGAGAGTGATTATAGTTGCTAATTGGAACCAATTAGCTGAGTCAACACCTGCAACTCATCCATTGGAAATTCACTAAACATGCAATCAAATCAATTTCATCGAAAACCTAAACTCCGTTAGGGAGGGCCCAAAAGCAAATAGAGACAATCAGACAAACGAAGAGAGGAATATTATACTCACGGCAGCGGCAAGAGGTGAACCACCACAGAAACGCGGGGGGCGTAGAATTCTAGGGCTTTTTTGAGGCCCGGCCACGCGTCCCTGCTGTCGGGGCACACCGGGTCGAAGAACGCTTCGATCAGAATCGAATCTGAGGATACTCGGTGGGGATGGCCGTACCGGAACCCGTCGTATTTTGCAGGAGGTAAGCTCTGTGCGAATCCTTTCAAAACAAACGCGCCCAACAACAACACCCAAGCTGTTTGAAATACCGTCAGGGTTTTGTGCTCCGATTGTTGCATCTTTTTCTGTTATCTCTTCGTTTCGGATTTTCTATTTCTTCGAGTGGAAGCTGCATCATCTGCAATGGAAGACCAAGACTACTGTGCATATATAATCAACTGAAATTCCCGTAAGCTGGAATTTTGAAAATGTATCTTCCCTTGATATTGGCAATATTAAATAGTAAAATTTTAGGCATTGTATCTTCCCCGGTTTACGGCTTCATGTTCATTCATGGTAGGGAAGTGTTCATTCATTGTATCTTCCCTCGATTTTTTGTCCAATTGAATAGGAAAAACATAATACTAATTTTAATTTAAGGGTGTGTATCGAAGTATAATTATTATTTTTTACTAGAATTCTCTAACTAAAATTAAAAATAAATATTTATAATACAATTAAAATAATTATAAAAATATAAAACTTCTAACCATGAATGAGATTGAAAGGCAAGAGCTGCTAAGCACATGCATGCTTTTGAAATTTTGTTATTCATGTTATTAATCTTTTATTTTTTTCTTCAAATAATAAATAAATTCATATAATTTTTTTTTTTGCATTTCTTATAATTCTTATATAGAATAATATATGATAATACATATCAGTATGAGACTTACATTTTATTGAGTTTATTAAAAAATATAAAAAATTTCATTTTATATTTTAAGACTTATTTGTAAAAATCCAAGGGAAAAAGCTAGACATATTGTGAATTTAGCTAAAATTTAATATACATTAAAATATTTATTGAACTTCATAAAGCTCTTCTATTTAATAAAATCTACAATATTTATTGATATTTTGAATACACCCAAAATTTTATGGAGATATAAAATATAATTATTAAATACACTCCAACTTTTTACTAAAGTTATTTTGACATATAACTATTTATTACGAAAGATTTTCAAAAATAATTATTTATTAACTGGCCCTTGGTCTAATTCTAATGTTTATAATTCCTTCCCCATCGTTGTATCACGGATAAAAATAGATTAAACGCTGGCACCCTAGTAGAATCTATTAGGGATTAAAATTTGGGCTTTCTGTTAGGATTGGGAAGCCCATAAAGCCCATGTAAGCCCGTTAGAATATCGTTCTGTAAGCAACGCGTCCACGGCTCACATTGGCCCACGCCAGCTTAATCAGTTCCCAAAGCTTGCAAAACACGAAAACCATGAATGGCGAACAGCCTAGCAGCCATGAAATACCATGACTTATGAGAATGATTTTATTACGATCTCCTTCCAAATAATAACGTTTACGTAAGGCTCGTCATTCGGCTGAGTGGAGCAAGTTCGGTCTAAATTTTTTAGGCTTGAGTCGGGTTAGGCTGGAACTATTTTGTAATTTAAAAAATACCAAACCGGATCAGGCGGGTTTGATCATAAATATAAAAGTCTATACCCTTTGTCAAGCAGGGTTTGAGCCGGATTTTTATCATGTTTTATGAGTCGGGCCTACTAAGTTCACTTCTACCCACCTAATTATAAAAATGTGAGTTGAACTTAAATATCATTATTGAATATTGAGACAAGGTAAGGAAAAGACTTGTTGAGTTTGGAGAATGGACTTAACCTTTCGACCACAAAGTCGAGACATGTTAAGGCGGTCACTAATAAAAAATTTACTTGAATTGTAATAAGTTCTATGAAGAGTTACCCGAATGGCTAGTTCCTGAGAGATTCTTTGTAGAGCTATGATACTCCGAATTATTACTCAGTGTAATAAATGTATCAGAATCAAAATATGTCAAAAATAGTTAATTTAGTGAATTCCTCATATCAAATTGTAATGACTCAAATAACTTTTTCAGTAAAGATGGAACAGTGGGAAGCAGAGCTGTATATAAAAGCATGCACTTCTATAAAAACTAAGTTGAAGTTTTGGGTTTGGACTTAAAAAATAGTAATAAAATTTGACTAGGTATTAATTCTTAATTTATAATTATTTTATATATTCGGGTTTATAGACAGGGTTTACATGGGCGAGTCGGGCTGGGTTTATTGGGTTTTATCTGGTTTGGGTCGATCGGGGCTATTGGGTTTGAATACTTTAAGTCGAAGTCCAATCCGTCAACATGCAGGCCGAATCAGACTTTTTGTCACTAGGCCTATCGAGTACCCACAAATTCGTGGACTTCTGAGTCAAATAGTAAGGGCTATATTTACGCACCCAAAAACCGACACACGTCATCACCTAGGGTGGTCACTCTGTAAACCAACCCAGCTCCACCTCACACTTTCCTACATCACATTTCCAAATCCCCCATCATATTTAAATCGCAGTTTCTAGAAAGTTTAAGCCTACTTCTCTTCTACTATGCTTTCCGCTACACACCACCACCACCACCCATCGGCTCAATTTCTCCACCACCCGCCGTGAATTACAAAATTTAATACCGGCCGGGGGCTCCCCGATTCAGTCGACATAGAAACCAATGATCGTTTCGGTGTTTTTGGCTCTGTTTATACCGTGCGTAGGGCTGGGCGCCGTGTTCGTAGTGTACTTGTGCCTGCTGTGGTACGCGACGAGTATTACGGCGGATGTTCAGTTGCCGGTGAAGCAGGCTCCCAAGGAGGGGCTGTCGGTTTCTGAACTGGACAAGTTACCGAAAGTCACCGGGAAAGAGCTGGTGGAGGAGAGGAGGGAGTGCGCGGTGTGTCTGGACGAGATCGAGGGAGAGCAACCGGCTCGGGTGGTTCCCGGTTGTAATCACGCTTTTCATGTTTCGTGCGCGGATACTTGGCTTTCTAAGCACTCCGTCTGTCCCCTCTGTAGGTCCAAGCTCCACAGTCCACCCTCATCATTATGAATTTATTCTCAATTCTACCGAAAATCCTTGCTGATTGTGAGATTAATTAATATGGAAGAAAAAAGAAAAAACCTGGCCGGGTTTTGAAATTGCGCCATGTACGTACATGTACGTACGGAGCTACTAGTTTACTAGAGCACTGTTGTGAATTGTGATGAAGAAGAAGAAGAAGGTCCCCATCACTTGATTCAATTATTTAATCCTCCCCAGTCCCCATCTTTACTGCTACTGTACATGCTCCAATTTCCTAATGTATATGATATATTTCTTATTGACGGAGCAATATTGTGAAAGTGAATTTATTTATTAAATATCGAGTCCTATTTAGTAATTAAGTCATTCAATTCAAAGGCAATAATGCTATAGTTACCATATATAATTTTATTTTTTAAATCTCTAATTCGTGACATAACAATCTCCATCATTTTTTATTAGATACTAACAAATTTAAAATAGAAAATAATAAAACAAAAAATACATTTTCCAAATAGTTCCATAATTATTTGATTAAGTCCTAAAAATTTCATTATGCATCAAATACTCTTTTGATTTGTCGATGCAATAAATGGACCAATTTAAACTCGCCTGGTTGGATTACTAGGTATGCTCTTCTTGTGGTATATGGTAGGACCTTCGCAGAGAAAGGTAAGAGCAAATGGAGCACTAGTGTGGTGTCGGCCTAACAATATTCGATGCTTAATTCAGATTAAGTGTAGAGGGTACTGTAATAATTTAGGCAGCTTGAGAGTAAGATTGTAATTACCTTTTGGAAAAGAGGTGTCCTTGTATTTATAATATCATTGAATGTTGTTCTTAGAATAGTTCAATATAGAATAAATGTCGTCGTCCCAGGAGCTTACATGTGTCCTCGTATGGTCCTAAGAAATATTGCAAATTTAGCAGGCTGAACAATGGGACAAACTGACCAAATTTGGTCGACCAATGCTGCTTTCATCGTTTGCTAGGTTGAATTCCCGGCCTATTAGATGGCCTGGCCGAGCAACGTGCATGACGAACAAATGTGGTTGACTGGGTTTGAGTTGTTCGAAATCTTCAGATAGAGGTTTGGTTTTGTGCGATTTGTTAAGTTGAGGACTTGAGAAGTTCTAAGACAAGACTACTCAGCCTTCGTTCAGATTGACTAAAATAGTTACGAACATGGTTAATAAGCAACCGTCAATTCAATTATTCCTTTAGTTCACTCCCTCCACCCTGTAAAGACAAAAAACCCTAGAAATCCTATTAATAGATCGGGGCATCAACCACCGTAGGTTAACTTCGCCGGCTTCTAATATGATCCAAAAATATCCTTACGATTCTCCCATTTCCTCCCTTCACTATTATTCCTCAAATATTCTTCTATTTTGAATATAGTTCTCTAATTTTAGTTTTTTTTTTTAAAGTATTCACCGGAGGAAATGTAGTTGATTTCTAGTTTTTTTTTTTTTTACTTCCCTAATTTGTAGAAGTGATCCCAGCAAAGAATAATCAACTTGTTTGCGGCTGTAATTCTTTACTTTTTATACTCTCTTTTTTTTCTGAATTTTTTTTTTCCTACAAGGGGATGTACGTAATTCTTAGGGTTTCATAATTATTTTCTATCTTTTATTTTATTTTACTGTTTTTTTTTATGTGATTAAAAAATTACGGCGTGATTGCTATATCTTACGTTATTACGGTGGAATACGAAATATAGTATTGTAGTCGATACCCCTAGTGCATGTTATTGATTTTAAAAAAATGATTTATACTAAACTAAGAAGGTTTCAAATGGTATATACCGAACTAAAAAGTCCATAATTTGACAGAAAAACTAAAAGGTTCAGAAGGTCATGCATATCTGGTGAAAAACGGTTGGGACACGACATCCATAATTTATCGAATCATTTTTGTGTATATATAATAATCAGAACAGCTTGTTTTGTAAATCATCATGTCAAAATTATCTCCGTAAAAAAATTAACAAGATTTAAGACGGTTTAGTCATTCACGTGTATCAATAAAACAATGGTCTTAGTAATTATTAAAATCCCCATGGAGAACGGTCTGTTTAGGTGATATATATGAATGAGTAAATAATTTCTATTTTTTTACGGAGGTAATATTGAGATAACGATTTGGAAAATAAACGATTTCAATTATAATATATGTAAAAAATAATTCGATAAATTTTAAAAAATAGTATGAGGAGATATTACTATGTGAGTATGGTCTATATTATTAACTCACGCATCATTCACTCTAATATTGACAATATAATTAAAGTTTTGCTGGAGCCAACTCCGATCCACGTAGGGTGAATCGGTGATCAACTATTTTGACCCGGAGAAAGTTGCACGGGTATGGAATATAGTGCGTAATAAAAGGAAAAGATACCGGGAAAACGTGTCGTACTTCATCAATGGCTGCCCGTTGCCGGTTGCCACCTGAGAAATGTGTGTGAATTGAATGCCACCGGAAATTGGTCAGTGTGTTCGATTTCGATTTCCATGTGTCTCACTTACTTCCTTGACGTGCACTGCATCGCCAAGACGCCAACTGTAAGCAAATTATGCCACGACTGCTTTTGCTTTGATTGCAAGGGAGAATAATGGGGGCACGAGGATGATATTGCAGCTGTAACCAAACCAAAATTAATTAAAACACAAATTAATATAGTCCAGCTGTTTTACTTTTCCATGGAATTTGTAGATACGTAAAAATCGGGTACACGGGCCGACCTAATTCAACATATGGGGCCTAGCTAGCCCAATACGCTAACGTTATGACTACAGGGCCCGATAAAATCGACGGGCGGATAGACAAATGGCCCACATGATTGCATAATTTCCTGGGGCAATTTTGACGGGAACACGTAGAAATTTATTAGTGATTGCGATATGACGTGTGTTACTTTATTTTGACAAAAAAGCATTGAACTTTGCGGGGTTGCAATCCCATGGAAATGTGGATTGTTCACGAATGACAATGTAAAACGTAATTGCCGGTTAGCTAACACTTCGGTACAACTCTGAATCTACAGGCGCGACCCACCTACATGAGTCAATGTTGGGTCATATGGGCCCTCGCCGGAACTACGTATTCAGTCCTTTCACAAGCCCCTATATTTGAAAATGCGGAAAAGCCTCTAGCCCAGATACATCCGCATGCCACGTGCCGATGCATTCATGGTGGACGTGAAGCCTTCAATTTTTTTTTTTATTATAAGGGACGGATGAGAGAATTTTGAATTTTTTTCATATAATATGTCATCGAGATTTAAATTTTAAACTACTTATTTACAAGTCAACGCTAGAAAAAATTGAACTAAATTTATTTGACGTAAAACCTTAAACCTTTTATGTCACAAATTCTCATTAAATCTTGAATTTTTTTTTACTATAGAGGATAGGAGAATTTTTGAAAAATTTTCATAAAATATAGAATTGAAGTTAAAATTTGAGACCAATTGTTTACAAGTTAATATTAGAACCAACTAAACTAGACTCACTTGATATTAAATATTGAATTTAATATCCGCTAAAAAAAATAGAATTTATACAATATTAGGAATTTTTCATACAATATATAATTGGAGTTAGAATTTGAGACCAATTGTTTACAAATTAATGTTAGAACCAATTACATTAAACTTACCTGACATTAAATATTGAATTTAATATCCGATAATAAAAAATGTTAAAATTTAAAATTTTAAAGTATTTTTGAATGATTTTCACTCTTGATGGTCAAGTTTTAAGTCAAGGGTGGAGAACCAATGAAAAAAAGAGAGTCAAGGATGGAGTAGTGTAGGGCTTGGATGTGCTATATCACCTAGAGAAATTTTGAGGTAGAAAAAAATAGTAGGTAGTTTATGTGTAAAATTAATTAAAAAAATCCAAAAATTTTAAGTAAAAAATAAAGATATTTCATGTTAAATCTTAGTTTAATTTTTTTTTGGAAAAAAATAGGTATTTTGTATATATATCTTTGTTTTTTTCTAGTTTACTCCATAATTGTAGGTCTTTCTTATATATGTATATATTTTCTATTTTCTCTCAATTCATTAAGTAAATTTTGAATTACTAAATTGAATAATATTTTATATTTTCTATTTTGTTTATATATGTTTGTTTTTTTTTCTAAGTTCGACATTATTGACATTATTTTAAATTGAAATACTCTTACATTATTTTTAAAAATAAATAATAGAAAAAAAAACTTTAAATAGATAATTGTAGTATTTACAACAAAAAAAAAATTAAATGGATAATTGTATTATTTGTGTGATTATTATAGTGAAAAATTTAAAAATATATTAATAGACCTTTGGATAAATATTATTAAAAACTCATTAATGAATATTAAATAACCCAAATAATAATCACAATCTGCTGTGGTGCACATTAAACCAATATTTATCGTGACCTTGGCTTTCTCTTACTTTGACAATACATATAATGCGGAGGGACAGATGGCATCTTCTGGGACCTACAGCTATTCTATACAATTCTGATTTCTTTTTTGGTCTGAATACAATTCTGATTTCTGGGCACGCCGTCAAGTTCCATACATACGCATCTATGTACCCACTCACCTTCTTTTTTTTTCGTGGACTTTTTCGGTGATACCGAACGCATAAATTGTTCAAGGCTACGCTGTTTTTTAATTTATTTATCAAGTGATAAATACTGTATTAAATAGAATAAAAAATAATTTTAATTATAACCGACTCTATCTAAATGAGACGTTTCCTATTTCAAAATACATCAATTTAATAATTAACAGCGTATTTAGTTAGGAACTCAAGCTTAACGTAACCAATTGAAATAAATTAAATAGAATTTTAGTTTGCCGTAAGATGGAGACGTTGATTAAAGTAAGGATAATTTCTATCAAATTTTCTTACAAGAATTTCTTTTTTTACCAAACAATTTAAGTTTTTTCATTAATTTGAACAAAAAAATACATAGTATTGAAAGTCCAAACTAGAAAAGAAATTCTAGACAAACAAATTAAGTGCAAATGATAAAATTAAAAAGCCCCAAAACAAACTAAAACCCAAATTAAGTGAAAAATGGAGAGCCTTCACATCGCCATCAGCCGCTCACCAAGCTGTCACAGCCACCACTACAGATAAAAATGAAGGAGAAAACAAAAAACCATTCGAAAAATGGGTGTTAGTAAGCCAATCCACACATAAAACGCTCCCATAATCAATTTAAGGGGTGTATCAAGCACTTTAAAATTGATTCACAACCAAAACCACCCAAAGATAATCGAAGGCGGTGGGTGGATACAACTTGGCATGAAAGTGAAAGTTCAAATCCGGAGAAATTACAAAGTTTACCATATAAGATGAAGATAAAATGTTCATAAAGAGAGGAACCGAAAGGTATTGAAATTAAACGGCTAAAAAACAGAAGAGAAAGTCAAAATTCGACTAAATGAAAAGATCAACTCCCCCAGTCTCTTTCTCACATTAATTTACCGAAATTCGTTGTTAAACTATACTCACAAAATAAATTACATAATACACCTACGTAGCTACTGAACTATTTAGGAAAAAAGAACCTTAATTACGAAGCTAAAACAACAATACAAACTAAGGATTATTGATTGATTCAAGCAGGTCGTACGAACGGTGGGGTCATATACTGATTGCTCATACATTTTCCTAGGAAAAAGAAGAAGGAATATAGATCTGACCCCCCCCCCCCCCCCCCCCCCTCCAAACAAAAGAGAGAGAGAGAGAGAGAGACAGCTGATGCATGAAAAAGGCCAAGGAGGCAAGAAAGAGATGAGATGGAAAAAGAAAACGGAAAGAGGCAGCAATCGACAGGTGTCCCGTTGTTGGTTTGTCCTTCGCAAATCGCAACCATCAAATTCAAAGTCCTTTGTTGCCAAGTGTCACCACATGATTAAAAAAAACAAAAAACAAAAAACAAAAAAGACAGAAATAATGCTAGCGTGCTACGAGCCATCCCATCGCCCAGACACGTGGCGTCTTACGGTTTGCTGGCATTGACATTCCAATGTGGGCACGGATAGAATAATGCGGTGGTGATTGGGAGAAGCATGGATTGTGCCAAGTGAGGTATAAGTATAAGTAGGTGATTCGTGTCTCCAAAGACGGATTCATTCATATGATCGGTGCTTCTTGTGGGCGGAGAGATGGGGATTTTGATCGGATCGTTATCGTATCGTATTATAAATTATATATTATTTAAATATACATAATTTAAATTTGATTTATTTAATAATTATGTCAAAGATATTCAATTTCAACTTGATATGTTAATAACTTATTTAACATATATAACTCATATAATCTATTTAATAAATAAATCGTACTCGAAATTAAATTAACATATGATATATTTAATTCGTTTAACATGTTTAACTTATTTAAATGATAAAATTTAATAGATATACATATAAATATATGAGTTAGTAATTGACACGTTTATTAAACGAGTTAATATATAGGTAATTATACGGATTAATAGGTTAATCTGAAATTTACTAATTTATTAAACGAGTTAAAATGTCATTATAAAAATTTAAAAGTTGACTCGAAATTTTTCCGTTTATTAAACGTGTTATAACAGATTAATTTTAAAATAACCAAAAATTTTAAATCATATAAATTTATTTGAATAAATTTCGTGTGAATTTCAAATCGTATTAAAAATGATGAGCCTTAACCGCATTTGAGGTATATGATGACGTGGTAGGAGGGAGGATCTCTGGAATATAAGCGCTTGGAGAAGGCTCCTATTTTTTTCATTTATTATATTATTTTGGAGCGAACTTTCTAGCTTGCCGGGTGCCCTTTTGTCTCATCAATAATCTTGGTAGATACAGAAATATGAAGAAGGAGATGATAAGCTTGAAGACGACGAGTTCTCATGATGATGATCATCATGAAGCTGTAAGCCATCATCATGAAGCTGTAAGCAACGGTGGTGCTCATGCGAACGCCGTCTCGTCATCGATCAGCTCCATGGCCTCATCTCTTCTCGCCTCCAAAGATCGCGACTTTCTTCTTTCTCCTACTGGAAATCAGGTTCTTTTTCTCTGCTCGATCGCCTCCAAACTTTTCTTCCCCTTATTTTTTGTGGGACGTCTAAATTAAGCAGAAAATTTGCTCCTTTGCTGCTAAATAGTGTTCATACTTTTGCCAGTAAAAAGTTCTCTATTATTTCTTGATAAAATCATAAAACGTAACAAATAAATTAAGCCAAAGATGGATTTTTTTTTTCTTTTTTCGAAGAACGGATATTAAATCTTTATTCTGGACAACAGAAATTTTGTATAGCTCATAAGAAAAATATGTAGCGTATATAGAAAACTTTCCAGAAGATCATCCATTCTATATCGTATTCCCCTAAATCTTTTATATCTTTTTTAATCAGTATTAAAAGAGGGTAGATTAATGTTGTTCAACCTACTCTTGTCTCTCATAATAATTTTATTTATATATATATATATAGCATGTCTTAATTACTTCGTTTGTAGTAGGGATTATATAATAATTTTAATCTGTAAGTTAACAACCTGATTGCTACCATGATCTGGTTGACGGCATCTGATTGAAGATATGTAAAAGGTTCTTCACTCACGATTCTATGGATGATCCATGAAAAAAA
This sequence comes from Prinsepia uniflora, assembly GCA_032719365.1. NCBI lineage: Eukaryota > Viridiplantae > Streptophyta > Magnoliopsida > Rosales > Rosaceae > Prinsepia > Prinsepia uniflora. The sequence continues at coordinate 865,845 of CM064866.1, read as the reverse complement.
AAAAGGAAAAAAAAAAAAAGCTAGTGGGTATATGCCTACAGGTAAACGTACGTAAGTCCATGCAAATTTTGAGATGATCGATCGACATACGTTGGTAACAAAAAAATGGTCGATTTAAACATAAAAGACTTTCTTGTTTCTGGAGAAAAAATTGCAAATGAAAATGAAAATTAAACTTTAATCGTGAATCCCTTTTTATACATCTTTTTGTACGTTGTGTATATGAAGAATACGAACAATATATATTCATGTATACGGCCGTGTGAGGAAAAAAAAAAAGACTAGTTTTTTCCTAATTATATATAACTCCTTGAATATATATATATATATATATATATATAGTTACCAAAATAACTCCTCGAAATTGAAACAGCTAGTGATCAGCTAGCATGCGGTATCAAACTTTACTAAGCTTTAATTTCCTCATTAAACTTTTTTTTGTTCCATACTAAGTTTACTCATTAATCATTATGAATTGATGTACTAATTAAATTGCACATGTAATGATGAATTTTAACTGATTGTTTCTATTTATTATTATTATTATTATTATTATATATAAATTAAAATTTCCAATTTATTTTTCTTTATTATTATTATTTTTTATTTCTTTATATATAAATTATAAGTAATTTATTATTATAAAGTCAAGATGCTCAAAAGACTTCACCAAAAAATTCTGACAAAAATACCCTTTAAATTATTAAATAGTTAAGGATAAAATAATAAAATTAAATATCAAATTCAAAATTTAAAAAAATAATAAAGGTTAATGGAAGGAGTGGGGGTAAAAAAATAAAATAAAAAAAAAGGGTGGTGGGTTAAGGTAGTTATTCTTATTATTTTTATTTTAAAAATTAAAAAATTAATATTATTTATCTTTTTTTAATTTTTTTAACAAAATTAAAAAATTAACTAGCACCTGCATTAGCGGGTGCCAGGAGTCTAGTATATTGTTATTAAAATGTAATGACATTTCCAGGCGGCTTGAATTATAATATGGATAGTTTCTTGTAACATGATAGAAAGATGGATAGGAAAGATGGATAGGTAGCAGTAGATAGTATACTTGGTGATGGAATTTATTGTCAGGTTAATAGTTACTGTGAATTTTTTAAATTTTATAAAATAAATTAAATTAAAATATAACAAGTAATTTTAAAAATTCGATCCAAAAAAAAATTTAAAACAGAGAAAAAGAGTATATAAAATAATTTGTAAAGCATTAAAATCAGCTCCTAATTTTATATAATAAAATTGATTTCATGCTATATTGTTAATAATTACTTTTTAATTGGTAATTAATTTTTTTATTTTATCTAATAATATTCATATTTCAATATTATTTTGTATCACAATAATAATTCATATTTTTGTACTAAAATTCGATAATTAGTAATTTAGTTCGGTGTTAATTAGTCTCGGGACTCACGTGTCAAAATCTCCCGTGTCAAATAGTGTCTCCATCACTACGCGCAACCACGGTAAAGAGACGTGTGGCATCTTAATTATCAATTTTGTCCCACGATAATTATGGGTGTAACACGTGGCCCATTGGAAGCGGTCCACTTGTATTTGGTAAAACATCACTTTCAAGCTTTTGTAGATTCTAGCCTCTTGGGCTTCCAATCTTAGGTCATTCCCCCACTAATATAGTGATGATCTGTTATCTTGTCGGTATTTTTCAAGCGGTCCATAATCTCATGATCTCATCTCGTGGACCATTAGTATGTCAATACGATCCTTAAATTATTCAGATTTGTCAATTATTTTGGTTATAGATCTCGCCAATTCTTCCATTCCACCTATGCAACTACTTCATCGGATATGTATTTGGTCCGGCGATATATTCGAATGGACACGTCATAATTAGAGTTGATAATGAGTTGTATTGTGCTGACCTCGTGTCATATCATGAATTATATTTTATTCAAATATGTTCAATTCAAATCCGATCCGTTTAATAATCGTATAAAAAATGTCTCATCATTGACACGTCTAATCCAAATTCGACCTGTTAATGACTCGGATAACTTGTGTAACACATTTAATAAACAGATCGTACTCGAAATTCAATTAACATATGATTCATTTAACATGTTTAACATATTTAATTTATGTAAACAATAAGATTTAATCGGTATTTAGGTAGATAAATATGTAGATATATGAAGTAGTAATGACATGTTTATTAAACAGGTTAATATATAGGAAGAGTTAACATGTTAATCCAAAATCTACCAATTTATTAAATAAATTAATAAGTCATTATATAAGTTAACATGTTAATACGAAATTCATCTATTTATTAAATGTGTCACGACGGGTTGACTCAAAAATGATTTGAAATTTTAATCTTACGGGTTCATCCGATAAATCTCGTGCGGATTTCGAGTTGTGATCAATAAATTTATTTAATCTTACTATATTATGGATTTAAATTTTAACTTGTAATTGGGGTTGGTTGTGTCGAGGCAGGTGAAGGTTTGTGAACTTGATGGGAAGATAATAGGGCTTTACTTCTCAGCCAACTGGTACCCGCCATGCTGGAACTTCAACAAAGTCCTAGTTGGCATCTACGAGGAACTGAAGAAGAGTGGGTGCAATTTCGAGATTGTGTACGTGTCGTCAGATGAAGACTCCGACGCCTTTAACCTCTACCGTTCGTGCATGCCATGGCTGGCGATTCCATTTTCAGACTTGGACACCAAGAAAGCTTTGAACCGTAAGTTTGACATTGAAGGCATTCCCACCCTCGTTATTTTGCAGCCTAATGATAATAAAGAGCAGGCCTTTTTGCTCGACGGAGTTGAACTCATTTATCGCTACGGGGTCGATGCTTTCCCTTTTACTGAAGAAAGGTTGCAAAAATTGCAAGACGAAGACAGAGCCAGGCATGAGAACCAGACTTTGACCAATTTACTCACAAACCATGACAGAGATTTTCTTTTGGGTCACCCCACGCCTAAACAAGTAAAATTCTAGCTCCCCTTTCCCCTTTTTACTTTCTTCTTTTTCAGTATTATAGGGTTAAGTTACAATACATTCCTAATTAACCGGACAAGCTCGACAAGCCCGAATTTTAATCAGATTAAGAATGTAATGTAACCCAACGAGGCACGGACCCAAGTTAATTTGAGGTGAGCGACAGATGTGAGAAAGTAGGGAAAAATAAAAAAGATTTTCTTATTAAATTTCTATGAAATACTATTTTACTAATAAAATTAGCTTTAAATTAGAAGAAGCTGTTACGGAAACACCTTGTATAAGGTTCGAAATGGTGAACTGCGGTAGAGTGGACCAATGATTCCGTAGTCATTGGGCCGTCTATTGAAAGAAATACTTGAGCTGAAGTCTAGTTTGATTTGAATTTAGCCCATTCCTATTTTCAATATTGGGTTCGTGCCTGAAAACAACCCTAAAATACTCGACCTGAAGTCTGGTTTGATTTGAGTTGAAAAATCACACATATATGATTTACGTGTGCATGCATGCGTGCAGGTGCCTGTTGCTTCATTAGCGGGGAAAACAATTGGGCTATACTTCTCAGCCAATTGGTGTCGTCCCTGCGTTAATTTTACTCCACGGTTGATCTCCATCTACGACAAGATTAAGCAGCAAATACTCGAAGGTCAACAAGCCGGAGAGGACTTCGAGATCATTTTTGTGTCGAGTGATCGTGACCAAACATCTTTCGACTCCTACTTGGACACCATGCCATGGCTGGCCCTGCCCTTTGGAGATGCCAACATCAAAGACCTAGTGAAGCATTTTGATGTCAAAGATATCCCTTGTCTGATTATTTTAGGGCCTGATGGTAAAACTGTGACCAAGCAAGGTCGAAATCTAATAAACTTGTACCAAGAAAATGCGTATCCTTTTACGGACGCGAAAGTGGAATTGCTAGAGAAGAAGATGGACGAGGAGGCCAAGAACTTGCCGAGGTCTGTGTACCACGGCGGGCACCGGCACGAGCTGAACTTGGTGTCGGAAGGGAACGGCGGAGGACCGTTTATATGTTGTGTTTGTGATGAACAAGGGTGTGGCTGGGCTTACCAGTGTCTTGAATGTGGATATGAGGTGCACCCCAAGTGTGTGACCGTGACGACGCCGTCTAACTCAGCTGCTGTCGGTAACAGGTGATTCTGCTAATTAATTAATAATGTTACTCATTAATCACACTTAATGAGCTGTGCGTGTGTATTAATTATATATTTTTTCATGGTCACGTTTGTACGTTAATTCCGAATGTATTGGGGGTTAAACTTAATTCCCTTTAAATCATTTTACATGTAATGCATTTCTCATTTCTCAATTAATTGCGATTTTATTAATGGTAGTCTTACGAATTTGGTATTCATTTTATTTGATGTAATAAAACTTTTGTAGATTTATACTGTCTGAAGCATCTAATGTGATTCACCTAATTAGATTGTAAGTCAACAAAACCAATTGACTTTTTCCAATGAACAAGCTGATTTTTCATATTAGTTGGATATATTAAATTGACCATATCGGTTTTAACCAGAAAAAAAAAATGTTGAAGAAGTTATGAATTTAGCACACTCACTTGTTTTGTATAGAGATGCTGTAGGGTTTAACTCGTTCGGATTCATTTAAGAATCCTCAAATTTATCTATCGTCTTCAATTAAATCAGTTAGAATTAATTTGTCACTAATATTCAGTAAATTATGTTGGAGATTTCAAATTCAACGAAATAATGTTATACCAATATAACTTTATTCCTCAATAGCATCCTACGTATAAAAAAAAAAAATTGGATTTGCATAAAAAATCCCCCTTCACTGACTATGTCCCTCCAAGAGGACAATCGTAGGTTCCATCAACTCATCATTTTTTACCGTGCGAGTTGCTACTAAAGGTAAAACTTGGTTAGAAATAGTTTTATTTCACATATATTCGCTATAAATTTAATATCTAATTTTAATTATAAGGCGAATTTGTGGAGTATTAAGTGAGCTTGTCAATTTAAATTAGGGGTGAAAATTTTTGAAACGGCTCGATAAATAATTTGAAACCCGTACGATTAAATTTTCGGATAATTAAGTCAATTTGCACAGTTAAAATTTCGGTTCATTTTTCAGCTATTATGTTATGATATATTTGATAAATGGATGGGTTTCGGGTTAGCTTGTAATTCGTGTAATGACCTATTAATCCGTTTAGTAAACATATAAATTACTAACTCATATATCTATCAATTTAGCTGCCTATATACCTATTAAATCTTTAATATGTTACCGTTATTTGGTTTAAACAATATATTTGGTTAAAACATGTTAAACAGTTCATAAGTTAATTGGATTTCGAATACGACCTATTTACTAAATAGATTATCCAGATTACTTGTTTTATTAACATGAGGAATTTGAATTAATTATCCTTATTATTAAATAAGTTAAATTCAAATCGAGTATATTTTGATAAAATATAATTCATAATATGATACGAGCTCGATAGCAATTACCACCTCTAACTTTTGTTTGGGTCAAATTGTGAGCCCTAAGAGTATCTGAAGTAAACTCAACGAATGTGACTTTTAGACAAATTTAACTAAAAATTTGTCTAAAAATTCTAAATTGGTCATGCAGCATACTCAGCAAATTTAACATTTTTTTTATGGCTCTCTACATTTGTTGAGCTTAGATGACTCTCTATTTGTTTTTCTCCAATGAGCTTAGAGAGATTTTTACAATAAATAGTAAACAACTGTATGTGTGTTAAAAATTATATTTAATATTTAAAGTTGGTCAAAAATAGAGTCTGATTTTAATAAATGTAAAAACCGACTAGCTATTTTTAAATTTTGATTTATTTTAAGTTAAATATGTCTAAAAATTTAGAAAGTCTGACGTGGACGGTGCTTATTGTAGGCTTGAAGCATTCATTTTTTATTTTGTAGCATCAAGTATCATAGGCCCACTGACGAAAATTTCAACGGTATCGCCGATATATCGGAAAAATCGACCACCGACACCTAAGGAGGGGGGAAGGAAAATCTTCCCCCAAAATCGAAGATTTCGGCCAATATTGGTGGATATGGGCGATAATCGCTAATATTGGCTGAAATCTTCGATTTTGAGCGAAATCCCCAACCCATCGAACAATTTATGGAAGTTTGAAACCCAAGAACCGAAATTGAAAAAAACAAAAATCATCAACAGAGGGGAGTAGGCAAACACCATGGACAACATAAGAAGCATATCTTCGTAACCCATAGGGACGACAGCTGGTCGACGGAACCAGAAAACCAGCGAGAGAGATGACAAATCAGGGAGAAAGACTCACCAAACACTATGGGGAGCAACATAGATCACTGAGAAGACAAGGAAGGAGGGGGTGACAGAGGGAGTAGATCTCTGCACCCATAAGGGCGACGGTGGGTCGAAGGTGAGAGAGATAAAATCCTTGTGACGAAGGGACGAAGGCGAGGGAGAAATCTCAAAAATTTTCCAATCAATCCCTCCGGAGAGCAACACGGTTCACTAAGAAGACACGGAGGAAGGGGGCGATTGAGGAGCATATCTCTGCAACCCATAAGGGCGACGCTCAGTCGAAAGCGAGAGAGATTTTTTCGTGTTTTTACTTTCCCCTCATTTGTGGGTCTTTCAACTTCTTTTCAAAAAGAACAAAAAAAATCATTTGTTACCTGCCACTTCTACTTCCCAATAAATTCTTCTACACAAGATTTGGACCAACGAAACAAACCAGCCCCTTAGTCCTATTCACTAATGAAATTATTAATATATTTTATTTTACGTTTATCTTTTAGGTTTTCTAGTGTTAGTTATCATCAAACTTATATTCTATCATATTATTCATCATATATTTATTATATAAAAATCATTTTATAGTTTTTGTTAGTCCTATATAGCCATTATTGAGTACTTAAGTTTTCCCCAAGTTATATTTCAAATTTCCAACTTTTAGACCGAATTTCTGTCATTTTTATTCACCGTAAATCATATCGACATTGATAGCTATATTTAGAGCGAGATTTCCGTATATTCAACTAACGATATATCTGTCGATATCGATATTTTCATTTTTGCATGACCACAGCTCTAATCCAACAGCTCACATGGTTGTTGGCGGGCCATCAAATCGAAGCTCCACGATTGATATTTACCTTGCAAAAAAGACTTCGGAACACAGACACGTGTCATGCATTGCGTAACACTCATGGATGAAAATGTCGCCTGAATCGGGGATATATCGTCCGATATATCGATTTTTTCGGCAACCAACACATAAACAAGGGGTGAAGGAAAATCTTCCCCCAAAATCGGCGATTTCGTCCATATCGGTAAATATCGACAATTTCCAGCGACATTCGCCGATATGCAACGAAATCTCCGATTTTGGTGACGATACTTGAGAGCGAGACCACACCTGATTGCCGCTGGAAGGCGAAATGGGTCACTTGTCGTCCAAAAGCTTCATGACCTCATTGAGCGTCTCCTGGTCTACCTCCGACAACATAGCCAAAAAGTCGTCGCCTTGAACTTGTTCCACCTCCAGATCTCGCTGCCTCTTACGCTTGGACTCCTCCATCGGAGAGAGAAAAGTGTACGGCGAGGCATAGGCACGGAGTGATTATGGTGGTGAATTGGTGACAGAGTCGAAGCGAGAGAAGATGAAAGGGATGTTGATGAGATCATTGATGCATCTATTGGTGGGTGGAATTGTTCCTATCGGAAAAGACGATGTTGATGAGAGAGTGATAGAGGCTGAAGACTTGAATGAGTCTCTGACTTCAGAAAAATAAATAAAAATTAAAAGCTATCCACTTACTTTCCCAACCATTGGATTTCAAATCTAATGATCCATATTTCATTGAGTATTTTGAACAAAACAAAACATGCGGGTTGAATAGGATTATCATAATGGTATATATTCACTACAAACATACAAAATTAATATATTATTATTAATTTTGAAGATTCATCATATTATTTTAATAATAAAAAATACTAGATAAACCAAATTAAAAAGTAAATAGTGGTTATGTCATTTAAAAAGTATTCTATAATATAATAAAAAAAGAATATATGTTCGATTAAAACTTATACACATTCAATTTATTATTATATATTTAATTATATTAACATTCAATTATAGTAATTCACTTCAATTTATATTTATTTCTAAAATTGTATATTATTAGTCATCTTTAAAATCATATTGTATTATATTATTCATCATATGTTTATGATATCAAAGTCATTTTATAATTTTTATTAATTTTATATAACCATTATTAGGTACTTAAGTTTTTCCCAAAATTTCATTAAAAATTTTTAACTTTTAAATTAAATTTCCGTCATTTTTATTAATCGTTAACGACTTTGATAAGAATTCATTTTACGTCTAATTTTCACTAATTAATGTCCAATTTTCTAAATTATTATATAAATACAAATTCTCCGATTTTCTAAATTATTATGTAAATGTAAACTTCATTATTATGCTTATTTTTATATTTTTAATTATATTAACATTCAATTATAATAATTCACTTAAATTTATGTTTATGTTTAAAATTTAATATTATTAGTTATCTGTAAAACTCTATTCTATCATATTACTCATCATATATTTATTATATTAAAGTGATTTTATAATTTTTATTAGTCTTATATGACTATTATTGAGTACTTAAATTTTTCCCAAAATTTTATTCCAAATTCTAACTTTTAAACCGAATTTTTGTTGACTGTAAACGATATCAATATCGATATTGATATTTAAGACGAAATATCCGTAAATTTGATTAACAATATATTCATCGGTATCAATATTTAAATTCTTGATAACAGGTTAACGCCGTAAACGGCAAAAGTCGCCAGCTTACGATCTCTGTGCGTTGAAAATGTTTACGCTTCCCATTTGGAAGAAAATGGAAAAAGAGAAAGAGAGAGATGCTAAGGACCGTCGCAAGGGCAAAAGCAAAGCACAAAATAAAGCGCCCCTGAAAAGAGATACGAGGAAAGCTTCTACGCAAGAAGAAGCAAAGCAAAACATATGCTCTGCTTCCTCTCTTAGCCCTAAAATGTGTTAAACCATAAATAAACCCCAACCCCCAAGCAATCAAATCAACCAAAATGGGACTCTGCTTCACCAGAAGTCGATCCCATGACATCCCAATCTCTTCCTCCTCAGATTCACCTCCTCCCCGGCACCAAAAAACCCATGACCCGTATAAGCCAACCGGATCGAAACCTAGCCCGTATTCCTCATCATCCACATCAGCAGGACCTTATAGTTCTTCTTTCGGAAAGAACAAGATGCCTTCTTCAGCTCAAATTGGGCCCATTTTAGGCAAGCCATACTCGGACATCAACTCATTTTACTCCCTTGAAAAGGAGCTCGGGAGGGGTCAGTTCGGCGTCACTCGTCTCTGCACGGAAAAGGCCACCGGAAAAACCTACGCTTGCAAGTCTATATCAAGGCGGAAGCTTTCGACCAGTAAAGACATTGAAGATGTCCGGAGGGAGATTATGATACTCCAGCACCTGACGGGGCAGCCCAACATAGTCGAATTCAAGGGGGCTTTTGAGGACCGCCAGAATATGCATTTGGTCATGGAGTTGTGCACCGGCGGCGAGCTTTTTGATCGGATTATTGCCAAAGGGAGCTACTCTGAGAAAGAAGCGGCTAAGATTTTTAGGCAGATTGTGAATGTGGTTCACGTTTGTCACTTCATGGGGGTGATGCATAGAGACTTGAAGCCTGAGAATTTCTTGCTTGTTAGTAAAGATGATGATTCCCCGCTCAAAGCCATCGATTTTGGACTATCCGTCTTCATAGAGCAAGGTAAATCAGTCTTTTTATCTTATTTTATTAATCTGGTTTTTGCATCTTATAATTAATTTAGTAATTCTGATGACAAATATTTCGACTGGGTTATAAAATCTGTAGAATAATTGTCCAGAAAAAATCATAGGTTGATGATACTATTTTAAAAAATTTGCACTGTAGAAGACTTGATGCATTATTGTGGGAGGAGAAGAGTGAAGACCAAGTCAATTATGAAAGAGATCGGTCAACCCACCAAGTCAACAATTTTACTAACCAAAAGGGAAAAAAAGGGATAATTACAGAAAACAAATGCAGCATGTGGCGCGTCACATTCTCACTGACTAGATTAGGCAGTCACTTGAGGATGACATACACAAACACTTTACAAACAGTAGCAATTTGTAACCCGACGTAATTTTCACTCTGCAAAAAAAATTATTTTTCTTTTGTATTGCTGGTGGGACTAACTTGACGTCGGATCAGACTTCAATACTTCAATGCAGACGGTGTATACATAGATACATGATTCATCTTTATGATCTTACTTAAACATACTGTAGAGAGATTGGTTTGGTTCAATTCCATGATCTATGGTGTATATGATGAGGAATAACTTGCTGGAAATTGTGCAGGGAAAGTGTACAGGGACATCGTTGGGAGTGCCTACTACGTTGCCCCGGAAGTGTTGCAGCGAAATTATGGGAAGGAGATTGATGTCTGGAGTGCTGGAGTCATTTTGTATATTCTTCTAGGTGGTGTGCCTCCGTTTTGGGCTGGTAGGTAGATTGCAATCATTTTCATTGCATTGCTTTATATAATTTGCTTTGCGTGTGTTTCAACTTTCAACTAGGTATCTGTTGCTTATTTGTGACAACCTTAATTCTGTTTTAGAGACGGAGCAGGGGATATTTGAAGCAGTTTTAGAAGGCAAACTTGACTTGCAAAGCGCGCCGTGGCCTTCTATATCCGAGACGGCAAAGGATCTCATCAGGAGAATGTTGACAAAGGACATTAAGAAAAGGATTACAGCTGATGAAGTTCTTGGTAAGGCCATTATTACTTGTGAACTATTAACGGAAAATGTCAGTTTATCCGTTCATGTGATTCACATTTTGCATTTTGACAGAACATCCATGGATGAAGGACGGCGAAGCCTCTGACAAACCTATTGATAGTGCTGTTCTGATTAGGATGAAGCAGTTCAGAGCAATGAACAAAATGAAGAAACTTGCTCTGATGGTATATGTTTATATGAAAAATTCATTACACCTCCAGATTCAATTGTCCAGTTAATATCCTAGATATTGGATTGTATGCAATGATTGACTGAAATTTGGATTGCTCGATCGAAGGTGATCGCAGAAACCCTATCAGAAGAAGAAATTCATGGGCTGAAGCAAATGTTCAACAACATTGATACAGATGGCAGTGGTACCATCACATTTGAAGAACTCAAAACTGGATTGACGAGGCTGGGATCTAAGCTTACTGAAACAGAAATAAAGCAGCTCATGGATGCAGTGAGTAGTAGCAAATTTTTCTGTCTTCATGCGCCGTTCTTCATCTTTTGAGTTTCCCTCAACACTAATTAGTTGACAATTTTTTTTTTGCGTTTTTGTTTTTCGTTAGGCTGACATCGATAAGAATGGGACTATCGATTACACTGAGTTTATTACTGCAACCATGCATCGCCATCGACTGGAGAAGGAAGAAAATTTGTTCAAGGCTTTCCAGTTCTTTGACAAGGACCTGAGCGGGTTCGTTAATTTGCTGACGATTTTTTGTTCTTCTGAAAAACACTTAGATTTTTGATTGACTGACTGGTTTAAGTTTTGCAGGTTTATCACAAGAGATGAGCTAAGACAAGCAATGACCCAATATCAGATGGGGGATGAGGCTACCATAGATGAAATCCTCGACGACGTGGATACTGATAAAGTAATTACATATTTTCTCCATTGTGTTTTATTTGCTTGTTCTTATTTTATCATGGATCTAATTATAAAATTTGTAGGATGGGAGAATCAATTACGAGGAGTTTGTGGCTATGATGAGGAAGTGAGTTCATGATAACGATGATGAAATACAAAGATAGGTTGGTTCCTTTGTATACAAATCCATGATCAAACAATGAACTAAATTCCATGGCTCAAACTCTGCCTCTGTACAGGCTTTGCTTCATTGCCTCAATTTCTTCTTTGCAACAGAATGTGCATAAATAAAACCCAGTTGTTATATATTATGACATGAATAAGTCAATGGTGATCCAAGATTCTTTGGTGGCGAGACGAAAAGCTAGTTGAATTTTATTACGAATTAAGTTCACGAATAAATGAGTTGATTTTAAGACGAAAAGCTAGTTTGATTTTACTATGGACTAAGTTTAAATGAGTTAATTCAAGAATTGTCCCCGAATGATTCTTGCTCTATGGTTGGTGGGTAGTACTAGTGGTGGATACACATCAATTAAAACCATTAACCGATTAATTATACACATCTATTTATCTGACAATTTAGATTTGATCGGATAAAAGTCCAATGGTTTGGGAATTCAAATCGTTTCGTTAATAACCGTTTAGATTTGGATTTTTATTTTGAACATTCATTAAATCAAAATTAAACCGTTAAGAAATATATTAATTTTGTATCAATTTTTAAATATATTATTATTAATACGAAATAAAAATAATAAAAATAAAAGTATACTTAGATATACCCAGATAAATATATTTATACTTAGATAATATAATAAAAGATTATTAAGTTACAATATTTATTTGATAAATCTTAATATAGTGGTATTGTTCGCAATTCAATGCTCTATAAGCTTAATATACAAAAATTTTAAATATTGTATATTCTGCAATTTTTTGAATTTTTTAATGTTTGAACAGTTTCAAACTGTTTCGATCCAATACTAACGGTTTGAATCAAAACATTTTAATTTCTAATTTTAAAAAATTCAAACCGTACCGTACCGTTAAAATTTTAATGGTATCTGTATCGAACCGCTTCATGCCCATCCTTAGGTAGTACTATTTGATCAAGAATACTGGTGGCTATAAGTAATTTGTTTATAAACATTCGCGAAAGTGCTTATATTCATATTGCACATTGACTTTCACGCTTATTAAAATTGAAAATGATACCTTATATTGAAAATGATACCTTATAAATTTTAATGCTTGCATCTCACTTTGTTGTTACCTCTTCATATCATATTTCTATTTATCGAATTATATTTATACATATATCATAATTGGAACACTTCATCTTCTAAATCATCGTGTCAAGATCATCTCCTTTAAAAATTAGTTAGATTGAAAGTCATTTTGTCATTCATATATATCAACTAAATGAATGGTTCGTCGTAATTATTATCAAAATCGTTGATTTATTTAATACATCTGAATGATTAAATAATCTCCAATTTGGTTTATCTTTTTTAGAGATAATATTGATATGATGATTTAAAAAATAAACGGTTCTGATGATGTATGTATAAAAATAATTTGAATAATTTAATTAAAAATATAATACGAGGATGTATTAAAAGAGCGAAAGACAAATATTTTCTTTTAAAATAAAACACCAAATAATTTATGAAACAAGAGATAAATTATAAAATAGTTCCGTGAGAAATCGAACTCGCATGTTGTGATATATCGGACGGCAGTAGGTAATAATCTCTCCTTAAAGATGAAGCCTCGCACAATTTCAATCTGGTGGACATTTTTGGAGGGAAGTCAGCTGGAGAAAAACCATGACAAGGCAGGCTCTGAATCTGTTGGACAATTTGCATAAAATAATCCTTCGCTTTCTAAATCCTTCCACAGCTTGTTTATCACAGGCACGTCAAGCCCATGCCCAGATACTCAAAACTGGCCTCTATAATGACACCAATCTCACAACCAAGCTCCTCTCTTTATACGCCAACAACCTCTGTTTCATCGACGCAAACCTCGTCCTCGACTCAGTTTCAGAGCCCAACTTGTTCTCACGCCTGCGCGAAGCTCAGTCAGTTCGGCCATGCCCTTCGTCTCTTTTCTCAAATGCTATCTCGAGGCCTTGTGCCGGATAGTTTTCTCTTCCCCAGTGTCGTCAAGGCCTGTGCTGGGCTGCCGGATTCGAGGGCCGGCCAACAGGTTCATGCCATTTCGTTTGTATCTGGGTTTGCTTCCGATTCATTTGTGCAATCCTCTTTGGTACGCATGTGGATAAAAAGTGATCGAATTGGAGATGCCCACAAGGTTTTTGATAGAGTGCGTCAAAGGGATTTGATTATTTTCAGTGCTTTGATTTCTGGGTACTCTCGCCAGGGCTGCGTAGATAAGGCAATGCAGCTCCTATATGAGATGAAACGTATGTATTTGGAACCCAATGTATTCTTGTGGAATGGGATGATAGCGGGTTTTAGTCAGAGCAGGTTATATGCCGATACAGTTTATGTGTTGCAGATGATGCATTCAGAAGGTTTTCAACCTGACGGGTATAGTATTCTAGTGCTCTTCCTGCTGTGGGACATTTGGAGGATTTGGGCTTTGGGATTCAGATTCATAGTTATGTGATCAAGCAGGGACTTGGGTCGGACAAATGTGTCGTCAGTGCTCTTATCGATATGTATGGGAAGTGTGCCTGCACATTTGAGATGTCACAAGTGTTTGATGAAATGGATCAAATGGATGTTGGTGCTTGCAATGCTCTAGTTACGGGGCTTTCCCGAAATGGTATTGTTGACGATGCATTGGAGGTATTCAGGCAATTTAAGGACCAAGGAAAGGAACTCAACACTGTCTTGGTCCTCCATAATTGCTAGTTGTTCCCAAAATGGTAAAGATATGGAGGCCTTGGAGCTTTTTAGAGAGATGCAGATTGAGGGAGTGAAGCCAAACGCTGTCACCATCCCTTGCTTGCTTCCAGCTTGTGGGAATATTGCAGCCTTGATGCACGGGAAGGCGGCCCACTGTTTCGCTCTCAGGAGGGGGATCACAAATGATGTGTATGTGGGGTAGTGCATTGATTGACATGTACTCAAAATGTGGAAAAATCCATTTGTCTCGGCTTTGTTTCGATCAAATGCATACAAGAAACTTGGTTTGCTGGAATGCTGTTATGGGTGGATATGCAATGCATGGCAAAGCTAAAGAAACTACGGAGATTTTCAACTTGATGAAGAGCAGTGGTCAGAAGCCCGATTTTATTAGCTTTACTTGCATATTGTCTGCAAGCAGCCAGAAAGGTTTAACAGAAGAAGGATGGAGTTATTTTAATAGCATGTCGAAGGAGCATGGTGTAGAAGCAAGAGTAGAGCATCATGCTTGCATGGTGACACTTCTTGGTCGTGCTGGGAAACTGGAAGAGGCATATGCCTTGGTCCAGAAAATGCCATTTGAACCTGATGCTTGTGTTTGGGGAGCTTTACTGAGTTCTTGTAGAGTTCACAGTAACGTGAATTTAGGCATGCATGTTGCTAAGAAGCTCTTCAGTTTTTTTTTTTTTTTTTTTTTTTTTTGGTCCAGCGAAGCTCTTCAGTTTGGAACCGAAAAATCCAGGGAATTACATTCTTCTGTCAAATATTTATGCTTCTAAGGGCATGTGGTCGGAAATAGATAGAGTGAGGGACATGATGAAGAGTCTCGGTTTGAGGAAGAACCCTGGCTGCAGTTGGATTGAAGTCAAGAATAAAGTCCACATGCTTCTTGCAGGAGACAAAGCGCATCCACAAATGAACTCAATTACTGATAAGCTGATGAGATTGAGCTCGGAGATGAAGAAATCGGGATACTTCCCCCAATACCCACTTTGTATTGCAGGATGTGGAGGAGCAGAACAAGGAGGAGATTTTGTGTGGACACAGTGAAAAATTGGCTGTGGTGTTCGGGCTTCTGAACACTCCTCCCGGAGCTTCCCTTAGGGTAATTAAGAACTTGAGGATCTGTGGGGATTGCCATGCTTTTATAAAGTTCGTATCCAGCTTTGAAAGAAGAGAGATTTCGGTGCGAAATACCAATCTCTTTCACCATTTTAAAGATGGAGTCTGTTCTTGTGGGGACTATTGGTGAATTTGCTAATCAACTCAAAGAAAGCTTCATGCTGCTTTTGGCCTCAAACTACATGGATACAAGGGTTGGGAAACGCGCCTCGCCTGGCGTGTTCATGGTGGGGCCGGGACTTGAAAATCAGCCAGCCTACCAGATTAGGAGGATCTTCAAGGACGATAATCTCATTTTGAGGTACCTCATAATCTCATATGTAGCCTCATTTGTTTGCTTGAGTTCATGGTGAATGTGAATGATTATGATATTGTATTTGTGCCTTGTGTTTTTTTTATAACTGGGTTTTTGTTGTTGTTGTGCAGCGGAGCAGCCCTCATTTCAAGAATGATTGCATCTCGGGAACAATTTGACAATAAAAGGAAGACAGTGATGACTGCTGAGAGTAAAATGACGCAACAACATAGGGTGGGTACAATTTTGTTCGATCCATTATATTACAAGATCGATTATTCAGTAATGGTGTATATGAATGAGGGAAAAAATATATAAAATTTAGCTAAATTTCAGAATTAAAATTCCCGTGCACTTTTTTTATAGGAAGTTTCATGTAGAAGGATGCAGAATTATCAAAGTTACCAAGCGATTTTTTTTTTAACAAAATAGATTTGGATATATTATAATATTGGAGTTTCAAAGTTTATAACTTTTTCTTCGAAATTTCAAACTTGAAATTTAAAATTATAAGGTTCATATGAAATTTAGTGCTAAGTATTACGTTTTTAGACAAAAAAATTTGGACCTTTCTAATTTTGAGTTTGCTTCTTTTTTTTTTTATGCTAAAGTTGATGCAACTCTTATCATATGAGGATCTGAAGGTCTTTAGAAAACATTCTCATCAACTTCAAAATATCGTACATAGTGAAAAGGGTGAAAATAAAATAAATATTTCAATACTTTTTAAGAAATTTAAAAAATCGACTAAAAATTATGAGTTATAGCTTACATTATTTATGAAAAATAAACTATTGGGATTTGAAAAAAATGCAAATGTTGAGATTTTGTAAAAAAAATTCAACTGCACATTAGCCAAAATATTAAATTTTATTTGAGGCATGCCCTGTCATTTAGGATGCCAATTTAATATTGTTTTTTATGAATTTGTAAAACAAAAAAACTCGAATTTCATTAAAATTTTGTAACAAGACCCGAAATGAGTCCTAGGGTCTAAGGTCTTTAGAAAACATCCCCCACAACTTGAAAGTATATTATGGAATGAAGAGAATAGAAAAAAAAAATAAGTATTTCGGTGCTTTTGAAAAAAAATTCAAAACCGGACTAAAAATCGTGAGTTATAGCTCATATTTTGTTGTAAAAAGTGCTACGGTCCGGATTTTGTGAATTATTTTAACTACACATTAGCCAAAGTATTATATATCATTTAGTACATATTCTGGTATTCTAGAGGCCCATTAACTATTTTTTACGCATTTTTAAATTAAAAAACTTGAATTTCATTGAAATTTCATAACAGGGTGTAAAGTGAGTCTAGGGTCTGAAGTTATTTAGAAAAAAATCCTCTCAAAATCAAAGTATTTTATAGAGTGAAGAAAATGAAAATAAAATAAGTTTTTTGATACTTTTGAAAAAAATTCAAATATCGACTAAAAATCGTGAGTATAGCTCACATTTTTTGTAAAAATTGCAACTGTCAGGATTTTGTGAAATATTTCAACTGCACATTAGCGAAAGTACTATATTCCATTTGGGATATGTCCTGCCATTCATGATGCCAATTAATTATTTCTACGTATTTTTTAAGCCAAAAAACTTGAATTTCATTGAAATTTCATAATAGGGTGCAAAGTCAGTCTAGGGTCTGGATGTCTTTAGAAACATCCCTCTTAACATCAATGTATCTTATAGAGTGAAAATTATGGAAATAAAATAAGTATTTCGATACTTTTGAATAAATTTAAAAAATTGACTAAAAATCGTGAGTTTGCACACCTTTTTTTTGTAAAGAAAGCAACTGTTAGGATTTCGTAAAATATTTCAACTGTGCATTAACAAAAGGATTATATACCATTTGGGACATGTCCTGCCATTCAAGATGCTCATTAACCATTTTTTACGCATTTTTAAGCAAAAAAAAAAAAAGAATTTCATTGAAATTTCATAATAGGGTGCAAAGTGAGTCTAGAATCTGAAGGATTTTAGAAAATATCCCCATCAAGTTCAAAGTATCGTACAAAATGAAGATGATAGAAATAAAATAAGTATTTCAATGCTTTTAAAGGAATTTCAAAAATCGACTAAAAATTGTGAGTTTATACCTCACATTTTTTTGAAAAATTTGCAAATGTCGGGATTTTAAAGTATATTACGGAGTGAAGAGAATGGAAATAAAATAAGCATTTCAATATTTTTGAAAAAATTTCGAAAACTCACAATTTTTGTAAAAGGTTCAACGGTCAGGATTTGCTAAAAAAATTTAGTTGCACATTAGGCAAAGTAGTAGATGCCACTAACTATCTTGGCATTCGAGATGCTCACTAACTATTTTTAACTCATTTGTTAATAAAAAGAACTAGAATTTTTTTTGAAATTTCATAATAGGGTGCAAAGTAGTCTAGGGTCTGAAGTTCATTGAAATTTCATAATAAGGTTCGAAGTGAGGCTAAGGTCTGACAGTCTTTAGAAAGCATCCCCATCAACTTCGAAGTATCTTATAGAGAGAAAGATAATAGAAATAAAATAAGTATTTCGATACTTTTGGAGAAATTTCAAATATCGAATAAAAACCGTGAGTTATATATAGTTCACATTTTTTGTAAAAACTGCAACTATCGGGATTTCATGAAATATTTTGACTGCACATTAGCCAAAGTATAAATGTCATTTGGAACTTGTCCTATCATTCACGATGCCCGTTAACTAATTTTTACGCATTTCTTAAGACAAAAAACTTGAATTTCATTAAAACTTCGTAATAGGATGCGAAGTGAGTCTAGCGTCTGAAGATCTATCGTAAACATCCCCTTCAACTTCAAAGTATCTTACAGAGTGACGAGAATGAAATAAAATAACAATTTCGAGGCGAAGACATTTCAAAATCGACTAAAAATCGTGACTTATAGCTCACATTGTTTTTTGTAAAAAATTCATCTGTTGGTATTTCGTGAAATATTTTAACTACACATTATCCAAAGTATTAAATGCCATTTGGGACATATTCTGCCACTCAGGATGCTCATTGTCAGTTTTTTTATGCATTTATTAAGAAAAAAATTCAAATTTAATTGAAATTTCATGAAGTGAGGCTAAGGTAGAAAGGTCTTTAGAAAACATTCTCCTCAACTTCAAAGTATCTCATAGAGTGAAGATAATAGAAATAAAAATTTTATTTCGATGCTTTTGAAAAAATTTCAAATAACGACTAAAAATCGTAAGTTATAGCTCACTTTTTTTTTTAAAAAAAATTACAACTATTGGAATTTCGTGAAATATTTCAACTACACATTAGCGAAAGTCTTATATGTCATTTGGAACATGTCCTGCCATTCATGATGGTTATTAACTAAGTTTTAAGTATTTTTTTAAGCCAAAAAACTCGATTTCATTGAAATTTCATAATAGGATAAAGTCAATCTAGGGTCTGAAGGACTATAGAAAACATCCTCATCCACTTCAAAGTATCGTACAGAGTGAAGATGATGGAAATAAAATTAATATTTTGATGCTTTTAAAGAAATTTCAAAAATCGACTAAACTCTGAGTTAAAACTCACATTTTGTTGTAAAAAAAACAACTATTGAAATTTTGTGAAATATTTTAACTTCACCTTATGCAAAGTATTAAATTTCATCTGGGACATGCCCTGCCATTCAGATTTCAGGATGACATTAACTATTTTTTCCATGTTTTCTAAGCAAAAAAAAAACTCGAATTTAATTAAAATTTCATAACTGAATGCAAAGTGGGTATATGGTCTAAAGGTCTTTAGTAAACATCTTCTTCAACTTTAAAGTATCTTACACAGTGAACAGAATAGAAATAAAATAAAAATTTCGATGTTTTTTGAAGAAATTTAAAAAACTAAAAATCGTAAATTATATAACTCATATTTTTTGTAAAAATTGTAAGTGTCAGGATTTTGTAAAATATTTCAATTGTACATTAATAGAAATATTAAATGCAATTCAAATTTCATTGAAATTTCATAACATAGTGCAAAGTGAGTCTAAGACCTAAAGTTCTTTAGAAAAAAAAACCCCTCAACATCAAAGTATTGTACGGAGAAAATAAAATGAAAATAAAATAAGTATTTCGATATTTTTGAAGAAATTTAAAAAACCGAGTAAAGATCATGAGTTATAACTCACATTTTTCGTAAAGGTCTAAGTGGTTTTTTGACCAAAAAAAAAGGTCTAGCTGGTTTATTAAAATGAATTATATTCGGTTCAAGTAGACCCGATTCACGGGTTCACCTGTTTAAATGGTTCACCCACCAAGTAGTAAGAAGATAAGTAATAAAGGTCAAGACAATTGTAAGGATAATAAGAAAATCCTTATTTGGTAATTTCATTGTTCTGGGGCTGGTTAGACCAACAAATCAATATAATGGGGGGTTTACAGTTACACTATTTGGCTGCCCTCATTTTCATTATCATTTGTCAGTGATTCTAAATCTCCTAATTGCTTGTATCATAACTCTCTCTCTCTCTCTCTCTCTCTCTCTCTCTCTCTCCTCATATCCTGCGAAGTAATCAAGAATCAAAGCGGAGTAAATTATGGCTCCTTACATTACATGAAGAAATGAAAAGTCTCACCAAGTGTACCTTCACATAAAATGCCTTAGACTTTGTAGTTTTCAAGATGCATCCACTTTGTACATGACCACTTGTTGCCCCTAATCACAGGGCATCCACCTGTAACAACAAACCAACACGAATACGAATCAAAATCATTAACATTGTCTGCTGGATGACCAAAAATAATTCAACTATGACTTATATCCAATGGAGAAAGTGCAAAATAGCCTACCATGCAAACTTGAAGGGTCTAGAGTAGCATCCGGCCTCATGCTCCAGAACAATAATGCATCGCCCATTTTAGGTTTCACCGACACTCCCTGTTTACCACATTCTGATAACTCATTCCACCATGGCACAGAGCTGATATTCCCCTTGGCAGTAGGAAACACTGTCTCGCCACCTTCTTCAACATCTGACCTGAATCAATCATAAAAAACGATATATGGGAACGAGAACACTGAAAAAAAAGACATACGAGAAACTAATCTAGTTACGGTTGCGAACAGACTGAAAATGGGAAGAGCAGAGAAAGCATCTTACAGATACATCAGAAGAGTGGCAATCCGCTGGCCACCATTCTTGGTATTGAACTCATCAAGGAAGTAATCAAAGTGCGCATCATATTTCTGCCCCACTTCATAGTGGAGAATCTGAAGTCCTTCTCCATGCTCTGAAAATTGTATGTCAGATTGCAAGTCAGCAGGACATAACAGAAAACCGGAGATACAAACTACTTGAAATGAAAAAAATAGAGAAGAGTTTATACAAAGATGTCGGTAGTAAAAAGAACAAAAGAATTATTGCGTTATCTGAAGATGCACAGAAGCAATGCCAAACAATATTACATTTGAAAAGACTGCATCATGATCACACATGTTGAATTTGTATTACAAGACATTCAAGGCTAAGCTTTCAATACATCTGTGACAGAACCACGCCCTGCCCTCTTACAATACCAAAAAAGACACTGGAATTCTAGAGAATTACAATTCCCAAATGACATGTGAGCTTAACATTCAGCAGGACACGTAAGTATAGCTATATAGAATTGTGGATGATAACAATCTAATCCAAAATCTTTTATCTAGCTTTGATCACAGATATGTTAAATTGCTTCTCATAACGATTAGCTGCATCATAAACGCCACCTGTGCGACTTTTTTCTTATAGAATTATCGTGATAAGAAAGGCACTCAAATCAAAAAAAGAGGTTCCACGATACAAGCAGGGCCGGCCAAGAGGGAGGGCAGGAGGGGCGTAGGCCCCGGGCCCAAAAATATTAAAGGGCCCAAAATTAAGTTTTTTTTTGGTTATATTAAAAAAAATAGTAAGATGTATGATAATTTATATGGGGATACGAGTGAATAAGAAACGAAAAGAAAGTTTCCTTTAAAATTCCAAAAAGAAAACGCAGTGTTTTAATATTCTAATTCAATGTTCTAAGGTTAAATATCAATCTTTCAATCTCAAATTCTTAATTGTTCTAAATTTTTAAGTTTTTGCAATCTCATTCAAACTCTCAAACCCTAACCTCAATTTCTCAACAATTTTTTTTTCTAGTGGAAGACATCTAGACATTTTCGCCTCCCCTTCTGAAAGCCCTATCCGAGATATTCCTAAGTTACAAACCTAAAAAATAAGTAATTTAATTTAATAGAATTCCTATTACAGTTTCCCTAATTGAATACTTCCATTTGACAACTTTCCCTTATGGATGTTGTAGTTTTTTACGGCAGGAAGACCCCCTCATATAATCAAAGGATCAATGTTATGGGTCTAAACCACGAATCTAACATTACAAATGACATGTCAATTCTTACTCGTTGTTAGAAATTAGAAATTATGCCTCTTTAGTTTTTTTTTTTGTGTGCCTTTTGAATCTTTAATTACTTATTTTTTGCATTCCAGGAAAATTTCAAGAAACTCACCTAAATTGATAAGGTCATTGCTACAAAAGTTCTTAGTTTAACAATATTTAATTATATTCTTGTTTTGAATATAAAAGTTTGCATATAATTGCAAATTGCTTACTGATTTTACAAAAAAAGTATAAGATTTGTTTAAAAAAATTAAATGTAATTTTTTGGATATGATGTACTCTTTTTTCTTTGTTTAGGATTTTGTCCTAATTTATGAGTTTTCTCATAGCAAAAATTGTAACGATACTTCTTAATAAAAATATAATATAATTAATTTATAAAATTTAAATTTCAATAATTAAGTATGCGAATTGAGGGCCCATTTTTTATTTTTGCCCTAGGCCTCTAAATGTTTGGACCGGCTCTGGATACAAGTCACTGAACAAATAATCATTTGAGGAAAAGAAAATCTGGATTGGAAGAAACACAATGGTGCAGGTATCTACTCTAGCTTCTAGCAGTCACATACCTACAGGAATGAAAGTAAAGTCTGCTATCCTCTTCTCAATAGCACTAACTATTTTATCACGTCCCCTCCTCAGAAACATTCCGGAGCTTGTGCGAACCCTGCACAGAGAGATTTCTACAGTGTCGGAAGAAAATTCTAGGGTATTCTCAGACTATCATCATATATGTAGGAAGGGCCCCAAATGCTTAGAAATGCATACCTACTATCTTTGCTCTTGCCAGTCTTGCTATCAACAACTGTCGACTTTGCCATATGAGGTTTAGCAAGATTTATTAAGTAGTCACATTCTTTCGGGGACTGTTCAAAATGATACCATCAATTAACATTCGCAAACAATGACAAAGCAATTTATTCAACACTCATTGAGTCATTTGAATGAATCACATTTCCGGGTTCATAAATGTTTATGTAGACTTAAGTTAATTGTTAGTAAGCAGCCTTAGCAGCAATCGCATCATATGAACAGTGGCAGATGAAATTTACAAGCTAATTTTCATCTGGATTAAAATGAAAAACAGATAAAGAGCAGCTCTTTCAACTGTCGCCTAATCTCCTAACCTTGCTCAAGAGCAGAGAGCCGCCCAGGGATGATACATTTATGGATTAATTAACCACAGGCTCCCCTCCCCCAATCAAATCAAAACAGAAAGAGCAAAATAAAAGATATTTATGCAAAACGAGGGATATGGAGAATAATAAAATGGGGAAACTAATTACCAAGAAGTTGTGATAAATAAAAGCTCTGGGCTCCCAGGAAACCACTTCTATCCACTGCTCTCCTCTCTCCCCCAACCCATCACCTCTGAAAAACGTAATAAGAGATATTTAATCCAATTAACTGAACAAGGAAAGCAAATTAACTTAAATTTCAAAGCAGATAAAATTCATGCGACTGTAGACTCTGAATCAAAAGCTCAATTTGTAGCTTTTACCTCTCGGCGGTCCTGCGCCTAAAGGAGCTGAGATCGTTAGGTGCCCAAAGGTCGTCGGTGCTAACCGGAAGCGATAAGATTCCAAATGCCAGAAGCATCAGAAGCATCAGAAGCACCAACGATAGCATGAACAACATCGACAAAACAAGCGTGAATGTCGACCATTTCTTGTTCTGCAACCGACTATACCTCCCTTTCGCCATTGTTGAATTAGACCAAAACCTCAAAGTTAAAGCTCTGGGTTATCAGGTAACCAAAGCTGAACTCTCATCAAATAACGAGCCCACTATTTAAGTAATTTCTAAGGTCTCTAGCGAGTCTCAGATATGCAGCTTACGAAATCTCTCTGACGCAGATGGATGGCTGATCGGAGTTGCTGGAGTCATTTTTGAAACGTCTACGGTATTTATAGGTTCGTTTATTTTCTTTTGTTAGTAGTTAATTTGACGATGTTACCCCGGTCTTCATCCAGAATTACGGTCTTTTGGAGTTTTTAAGGAAGCATGGAATTGGGGTATTATAGTGATTTCCAAGGTCGCGGTTTAGATTTCCAGCTTTCGGAGTGTTGTGGGCTGCGCCGTGGGTTTATGACTCATGCTTCCTTTCATCCCTTTTTTTTTTCTGCCGATAATTAATTTCCTTAGTTTAAATGAGCACACGTTGTTTCTTGTTTTAGTCAAAATGCGTAATCATGTTTTACAGGCAAAAAAATAGTAACCATTTATTTCCCATAAAAAGGGAAGGAGATCCAGGAAAATTTTGTAGACAGTAAAAAATATTTGCAATTTTGCAGTATGCACGCCTGATTTATGAAAGATTTTTTCAAATCTAATTCATTATGGTGAATGATATACCCTCATCCTATGATACGATAAAGAAACCAAAATGATTTGACAGGAACAATTTAGGGAAAAATCACACAACTGTATCAGAACCTACAAATTTATTCAGATTGAAATTTGGCTAGCAGGCACTGGCCAGAGAGGGGGGCTGGGGGGTTGTGGTTGGCTCGTGAGGAAGCAGAATACCGAAAACAAAGCAGAAACGAAGGATAAATAGTGAGTGATACTAAGAACATTTTAGAAATCCATCCATAAAGCCAGCCTTCTCTAAATTACTAGTATCCATCTTTCTCTACTACAGACAAATCTGAGGATGAGGATTAACCAATGATGAGGAAACTTGACACATACAAATGAAGAGCCAGCTCTAAGCTAAGACCTTAAGCGCTCCTAATTATCATTTATCGTAGAGGTGAGCCATGTTTGGTCCCTAGGATTGGACAAGAAAACTTCTCAGATTTCAGGTATATAAACGGTTAAGTTTCGTTGATAACTAATTCTTCTACACTTCTACCTGTTCACCACGAAGAAAATTTGGAAGTTTGCCTCCATTTCTTACTTCAAAACACCCTAAGCATATCCAATGCAACCCTATCCGATCCTGAACACCAAACATATACTTGGTGAGAAGAAACTCCTTAAGACCACTCTTCGAAGATTTCAATGACACATTAACAGGTCAGTGTTAGTGACAAATTATCACTCTATAATAGCTTTGAAGCATTACTGTAGACAGGGGATTAGGCAAGCAACTAATGATATATACTTAACTTCTAGAATTCCAAATGGATCAGCAGCTGTAAGAAAAACTCACAAGAAAGTCTACTATATTGATATGCTATGTTGTTCAAACCAACCATTCGTAGACGTCTACATCACACAATCAGGAAGCGTTGTTGACTCCAATGAATTCTGAACAATGAGACAAGATTTGTTCTATGCTCCCTATCATCATAGAGCTTAAGGTTTTGTTTATGAAAAAAAGCATACAACAATTCTCTAATTTCACCATCTCATACAAAAAGAAAAGAAACTCCCATAAAATCAGGGCATGGAAGGCTCTTCAAGTGAATGTTCAGTATGTCAGTTAGGCCCCTACGCATACATGATTTACCCTATTTAGCAGGTCTTGGAAATTCCTTTTATGCAAATAACCAAAGAAAAAAAAACAAATTTAATTCATTTCACTAAGATATGAACCATTTCAGAAAAAAAAAAAAAAAAAAAAAAAGAAGCTTTTTTTTGGTAAATTCATATCCTTCTCTTCCTTGCTAACAAATTTTGCACCTATGCCTAGAAAATGGAATCCTAGCAATGTAGCTAGAAATGAAGAAAATTTGAGCATCTAAACATGTTTCTGTGAAGTATTTGTTAAAGGATTGGAGTAAATAATATCACACAAGACGGCCATACGTGATGTAACATGCTTAATCATATCTTTAGAACAAAGAAAAAGATAAAAAAATCAAACCGTTTAGGCTTAATCTCCCCCGCCTCGCTCCTTCTGAATCTGCTGCTTCTGCTTCTCCACGAGCTTATCTAAAGCCGATTGCACAGCATCATGCCCACCGATGAGCGATCGAGTAATAACTTCCGGATCCGTCTCAAAACGGGCCTCCTCGAACTCCTTCCTCGCCCTAATGATGTCTCGATACAGATTCAGAGCCTCTCGCCGACTGCTGGTGAGCCGCCGCCGATTCAGCAACTCCTCCTCCTCGTCATCGAGGTGCTTCTCTTTTTTCGCTACGTGTCGGTCCAGAAGCTCCTCGATGGTGTCCGGACCTTCGTGCAATAGACGCCGGCTACAACTGTAAACGACGTTGTTTCGCTTGACGAGAGTCAGTGGGATTCGCCATTTCTGTAAATTCGTTCTCATATCACCGGGCAGTTGGGCGCACAAATTTTGGCGCATAGAATGGAAGAATACAATGAAATATAAAATGGGCCTAAAAGGCCCGATTATTTTTATAGGCTTGTAAGTTATTTTTTTTCCGAATATGGTGAAGGACCGAAAGGCCCAAACCCAAAGAATGTAAGCACAAAAACAATTTTTTTTATATTAAAAGAAATTATAAGGAAAACCTCTAAAGATTGACATATCAAAAAAAAAATAAAAAAGGTATGCCTCTTTCACAGCATTCTCGGAAGAGAAACAATTCAACAAAGATTTTCTTAACAATTTTGACCCATTTTGGTAAGAGCATCAGCAATAAAATTAGTTTCAATGTAATAGAACGGTGAACGATCTCACATTCCTGCAAGGGGGGAATGGTGGTGTGCCTTAAAAGTGTAGGCACACACCTTTCTAACATGAAGCCGCTTGAGAGCTCACTGGCTTTGGATTCCTTGGGAACTCCAAAATTAAGCGAGTGAAGGTTGATGCAATCTCATAATGGGTGACCCACTGAGAAGTTGCACCGTGAGCTCCCGGGAACAAAACTCTGTAAGGCTGAGCTGGTGTGTCCTGCGGCCCAGAAGGAACAATATCGTGTTAGATAGAGTGGGTCGCTGCGCAATTCTGATCTATACGAGACTTTTTGGGAGCACAGTGACTTTTGGTTCGATTGGAACTCCAAAATTAAGCGAGTTGAGCTTGGTGCAATTCTATGATGGGTGACCCCCTAGGAAGTTGCACCGTGAACTCCCGAAAATAAAACCGTGAGGGCAAGGAGACCCAAAAGCGGACAATATCGTATTAGAGTCGGGTCCTCACACTCCACTTGAAGATTATAGATATTAAGATAAGCGACTTTATTAAGTCCATCAACAAGAGCATGAACTCAGTCAAAATAACATCTCCAGAACTAATATTTTTGGAAACAGTAAAAATAGGTAAACATCTATCATTACACACACAAATACAATTTTTCTTTTTCTTTTGTGTGTGATTTTTTTTAATATATAAGTAAATCATTAAATTGCAAGAAAATAACCGGGAAACTCATGAACACAGAAGTAGAAACCCCATAACCAATTGCGAGAGAATTAAACTAGAGGTACATTTCAAAGTAAAACAGCCAAAGCATTTAAAATAGAAGACCTAATCGGAGCGGTACACAAACTATTTCTAAGTAAACTTACAATGGAAGACCTAATCTCAACCCTACACAAACTAAAGGTACATTCTTTTGTGTGTACTTGCCCTTCTGTTTCTGTGAAACAGCACTAATTAATTTGCAGTCCACTATCCAGAACAACTTCAAATCCCAGTCCAATTCTGTTTTTGAATCCAAATCCTAATCCAATTTTATGAATGCTACTTATTTTAGCAGTCGCAATTAAATATTTTTTACGAGATATCCTTGTACATAAAGAATGTGAGCCAAATTCTTGTTCGTAGTGGACCTTGCTTCTGCCCAAAGAGTCTCGAACAAAAAAAATTCAGCAAAAATCATTAAAATTATTCTTAACTTTTTTCTAGCTAATTTAAAATCTTTACCAAAAATAAAAAAAATTAAAAACAAAAATATTAGGAAAGCTAGCCGTGGTGCAATGAATTCGTATTCAAATTGAATTCGCAATTGTTATGCATTAGTAGTTCCTCCCTAATACGATTTTGTTACCAAATTACCATACTAATTAGTAATTAGTATCCATATGTGCCTAAACTAACGCACACAAAAAATCAAAGCAAGATAAAAACTATATTTATTGACTGACTCCCATAAAATAATGCATCATTTTATTCACAGCAATTGTTTTGCCGGGTGGTGCATGATTGATTGGAATATTTCAACCTTTGATTCTTGAGAGTGTGTTGTAAATGGATCATCAGTCTCCGAGTCGTCCTCCAAGCTTAATGGCACTGAAGGAATTGATTCCTCTGCAGCCATGGAGGACTCCACCCCCTCCTTTCTCTCAGAGGCAATATGGCAAATACATCAAAGTCAAGGACCCAATAGCAAAAGATGGCGGCAGAGTTTTTTGGGCACCAAAGGGAACTCATAAAGATGATGATGATGATGATGCAGATTTTGAAATCCCATATGAAGGATTGTTTGAGTTCATTGACAAGTTTGTGGTGAGAAAATTTAGAGTTTGGATTGACAAGGTTCTTGGGGAGATTTTATGCTTGCCAAAATATGAAGGCCATAATCTACAATGATAGATTAATATAGCTAGGTTTAGATGAGAACGAATTTTTAATTTGAAAATCGGTTCTTTTTTTCTTTTGTAGTGGTGAATATTTGTGATTTTTTTTTCCGGGTAAATGTGAATCGTTTTTTTCATTAGATGTAAATTATGGTTTTTTTCTTTGATAATCATGTAATTTATGTCCTTTTTAAATTATGTCTTGTTTAATGGTATTGGTTGAACCGTTGAAGTAAAGTGACTTAGTAAGTATAAAATGTACGTGTCACAACACATTGTCATTTGTAAAGGATGATATATACATTTAATTCCATCATTGTTGATCAGCATACAACCGTATAGTGAGGGAGGTCTCAACTTCAGAGTGAGCAGGTTTCGAGTTTGAGTACGACTTTTGTAAAGGATGAAGTCGATAATTAATGTAGATAAACTTTAAAGTCTCATACAAGACAAGGTTGAAATTGAGATCCAAAATCAAATATTATATTAGGATGAGTGATGATACTCTTAATAGTTTCACATTCATTGCCGGATTTTTTTTTCCTTCATATTGTTGAAAGTCTAAAGCTCGTTATGTTTAAACGAGGAATTCCAGAATTTTAAGGAATTTAAGCTAAATTATTTTTGTTGAAGCAGAAATCGAACCCGCCGCGAAAAGTTCTCACAATTCCTGCAAACAGCAAACAATTAGCTATCGTTGTCTCGATCGATTTACCCGGGGGGTTGTTCGACCAAGAACACTCTGATGCCTAAGTTAGCTTTGAGAGAGGAAAAGGATATACTTCGAAGCGAAGAATCAACTTCACTTGGAAATGAAATGTGCCTTGCTATTTATAGGGGTGAATGAAATGTTCGATTTCCATAGTTTCGATGTGGGACAAATGCTCATCAATTTACCTCTTATATAGGGGTGAGTGAGATGTTCAATTTCCATAGTTTCGATGTGGGACAAATGCTCATCAATTTACCTCTTATATAGGGGTGAGTGAGATGTTCAATTTCCATAGTTTCGATGTGGGACAAATGCTCATCAATTTGCATGCTAACACGTGTTATACAAATCGAGGGTGGAGAGGCTTCCACATGTCATTCTGGTTTGGGCCATGTCCGGTGCTTGTGCTTACAAGTATTATTGCCAAGGGCAATTTGGTCATTTTGAGAATTATGGGCCACGTGGCAGCTCCACATTTTTCCGGTGATTTTGGGTTCCACAAATGCCCCCACATCGATTCGGTATTCAGGGAATCCGGAGGGATGTACATTGTTTGGAGTCTTATATTACCGGGTTAACAGTTACCGTTGGGTTCAAGAATCGATTCAGTGTTTATTTGACGATTTTGCCCCTGGTTATAAAGGTAAAAAGTCCATTTTTAGTTTTAGAATGACTATTCTGGGTTTAGTGGTGTGAATCAGACATAATGTGCAAAATGACCATTTTACCCCCAAGCATGGGCAAAATGTTGTCTTTTGAACCGGGGGGTCCAAAGGACGAGGGCCAGAGACCGTTACGTAGGTCGAGTTGATACGAATCCATAGACAGGTGGCATGCCGAAATCGGAGATCGGATGCGAAGGTTATGTGTCTACGAAGGCGAGGGGCATTTTCGTAATTTTGGAAGCGAAGGGCAAAACGGTCTTTTTGAGACAAGCGAACGGTGGACGCTGACTCATGCTACCTACCAATGATTCTTGCTGCTTTGTCTAGACAACATGGAGGAAATCAAGGATTTTAGGGACCCTAAACCCTTAATTAGGGAAAACTCAATCATTTTGTCCAAACCTTGATTTTGTTAAATAGCAGAGCAATTCGATTGTGAGAATGAGAGATTAGAGAGTCTGAATTGGAGCAAAACAAACACAAAGGACAGAGGGTCGCTGGTTTTGCAGATTTTCGAAATTTTGGAAATTTGTGGTAAAAATTCGAATTCGAATTCGTGAGTCTTGAGGATCAAAATTGAGACTGGATTAAGTCTCCTGGGACTAATTCGAACCGATCCAAATCAAAAACGGGGAGGATTGAGGCCGTATCGAGCAAGAACAGAAGCTTCAAAATCCTCGAAAAATGGAGCTTGAGTTCTACTAGCTGGAGGTAAGGATTTATCAAATTGATCTTGTAAAATCGTTCCTTATACTCTCACGATGTCACGTTGTGGACGGAGTTTGGCCGAACAGTCGACGGGGACTTGGTGGTGACTGAGTGCACTTGCGGACGTGACTAGTGAGCATCGGTAGGCAGGATCACACCTACTGTGACTCTTGCTAGTACCACATACATGTTCGCCATGCGTCAAGATGCCGAGAGACCTAGCAAATTTGTCCTGTGGGAGCGTGGCGGTTTTCGTGGCCTAAGTCCATTCCGAGGGAAAGATATGGATTTTGAGAAGCCTGAAGACCTCATGGAGTGGAAGGCTTGCAATCAAAATTCCTTTCCAAACGACGTTCTCGTGGAGCTTGGCGACAGATGTTCTTCCAGAGTTCCGGGACATGAGCCGGCTGCTTTCTCCATGAATGGCGCGAGGCTTTCAGACATCCCGATCAAGGAGTGGTTGTGCGTTCCACTGTGCTTGAAGGAGACCGTTGTTCAGAAGAAGGACAATAAACAAGGACTTACTGGTTCTTGGGAGAAAAAACCATGCCGAGCAACTTCTTTCCTAACCCATAAGCATACCGAGCAACTTCTTTCCTAACCTTTCCGTTCTGGCCCTACGAATGTGCCATCTTGATGCGAAGGGCAGGCAGAAATGGAAAGTTATGTTGTTGATGTGAGATTGCGATAACTAAGATAACTTGAGGTCTCAATTTCACATCGGAAGCCAAAATGGGCGAGTTGGAGATGTGCCGTGCAGAGAGGATGCTGATAGAAAATGAGCGAGATACCGCTCGAGATGAGCTCTCCCTGCTGCACAGAAATTTGCAGGACTCAGAAGGCTTTGATGCTTCGATGGCGAAGGCTTGAATGCTTCGCAGGGCGAAGGCTTGGATGCTTCGATAACGAAGGCTTAGGTGCTTCGCATGGCGAAGGCTTAGATGCTTTGCAGGGCGAAGGCTTGAATGCTTCGATGACGAAGGCTTGGATGCTTCGCATGACGAAGGCTTAGATGCTTCGCAAGGCGAAAACTCAGATGCTTCGATGATGAAGGCTTGGATGCTTCGATCATGAAGGCTTTTTACACTAGAGAGAATAAGCTTTGAAAATTGTACATGGTGAACAAATCAATTTGTTAATCTCATTTCATTGATACTTGAATTCAGAAGGCAACTTGAAAAGCAAAATTGAAAAGCTCCATAGAGTTTTATGTCTTTCTAATGTTGACTTGCGTCTAGTTGATGCGGATCACCTTTGACGCTGGCTCGTTTGACTCTTTGTTCTCCATGTGATTTACAGTCTTGTTTTTGATGTAGTGTAATGACCCGTCCCGAATATCGGGATTAAATATTAATTAATCATGATTTAGAATGACTAATCGGGGATTAGTTGAGTGAAATCGGACGAAACGTGCAAAATGACCGTTTTGCCCCTGGTGTGGGCAAAATGTTGACTTTTAGTTCGGGCGGTCAAATGGACTTTGGCCGATGACTGTGACGTAGTTCAGGACGTCACGAGTTCATAGACAGGTGGCACGTTCGATTCCGACATTCGTAGAGAAAGTTATGATGATCGGAAGATGAGGGGTATATTGGTAATTTGGCATAGTAGGGGCCAAATGTTGACTTTTTGGTCAAGAGGTCCGATGGACGAGGGCCAAGGACCGTTACGTAGGTCTCGTCGATACGAATCCAACGACAGGCGGCATGCCGAAATCGGAGATTCGACGACGAAGTTATGGTCACGGAATCAGGCTCGATTAACCGAACGAACCGGGAATAAAATAATATTTTAATAAGAACAGTACCCGGTGACTGGACACACTTGGATGAGTGACAAGTGTCACTCATCCCTTAAAATCAGGCACAAAACATGGATCCATGATTTTGGGGGAGACCAAATGATGATGTTTTGTTATTATTTTAATTACTTGATTAATCTTTTATTTTCTCCATTATTTCTCTTCAGTTTCTCCAAACCGTGTACAACCATTATCCAATTTTCTTCCTTCCTTCATTCCTCTCCATCAGCTGAGCTTGAGAGTGCAAATTGTGAGTTAATTGAGAGTGATTCGAACTGGGAAACACGAGAGATTAACTGAGAACTGAGGACTGAGAATTCGGGTTTTAGAAATTTTGGGAGGAAAATCGAATTGGACGAATTGAGCCTTGTTGATCGAAATTGGGTTCAGTTTTAGTCTTCTGGGATTGCTACGATCAATGTTGATGAAGGAACTAAGTCGAATTGAGGTCGATTTGAGGTGGAACTGAGGAAGGAAGCTTTCAGAAATTTCGAGCTTGAGTCGTGATCATTGAGTGATCATACGACGCAATTGATGAAGGGGAAATGTTTCTCTTAGTCCATTGAAGCTTACTGGTGGATCAATTGAACGAAATCGTGAAGGTTTGATGATTTTCGAAGGATGAACAATGGCCGGAGCTCCTTCGAATGATCAACTGTGATCGTGGGGTTATAGGTAATGTCGTTTGTAATTAAGACCACAGACCTCTAATTAGACTTGTAACTAAGCTGTGTGAATGTTCAATTGAAGGATTTAACATCGAATTGGTAGGATTTGAACCGGGTCTGTTCGCGGGTTTTTCAACCCGTTTACCAGACAAACGGGCGAAGGGGACGACTGTGCTGGTTACTGTAGCTGGCGCGTGGGTTTCACGCGCAGCCACTCACGGCGGCGCGTGAGGGCGCGTCCGGCCTAGTCTCAAGGTGAGGTCAACATGACTTTTGATCCTCTCAGTGTAACGAACATTTTGACGTTGATTTCGGTGAAATCGGATATTGTTTCGATAATGTTCCGCGTATCCGAAGTTTTGTATTACGTTAAAAATACGT
Source organism: Prinsepia uniflora (assembly GCA_032719365.1). NCBI lineage: Eukaryota > Viridiplantae > Streptophyta > Magnoliopsida > Rosales > Rosaceae > Prinsepia > Prinsepia uniflora. Next base: position 832,023 of record CM064866.1, on the reverse strand, counting down.
ATTTAAATCCCGGAAAAATTGGGGAAAATTATATGTTGTATTTTGGGATGTTAGTAACCCTCTATATTGATTTTGGGCAGGAGTTGTGATTTCCAGATTTTACGGAAAAACGTGCAGCTCGGAAACGGACCGTTTTGGACGGTGTGTGTGAGTGGACTTTGTTTTCTAACAGTGATGCATGCATATATGATTTAAATGCCTTATTATATGATTTTATATGCTTGGGCATGATTTGTGTTTCAATCCGGTAATTTCTCGGTTTTATGATTATTATATTATTATTTTGGGCGATTTTCGAGAAATTACGAAATATGGTAAAAATGATGTTTGGACTTGGTTTATGAGTCCGGGATTGAAATTGATTGAAAATAATGGTTGGACTCGGATTATTGAGTCATGGATTGAAAATGATATTTGGACTCGGGTTATGAGTCAGTGATTGACTTTGTAGATTTACGTGAAAATGGCAACGGAGGTTGCAACGCATGGATTTGCGTGGTAATGTTATTTTGGGCATGGGAACCCAAGTGAATAGTGATTTTGACTCGGATTTGGAGTCATTTGTGAAATTGTGCAATTAATGATTTATTGGGATTTTTATGATTATTTTAATTAGTCTTTCGGGCACGTTTTACGAGGAACGTGCAAATGATGTTTTGGGCTAGGCCCGAAGTCTAAATGATTTCTAAAATGATGTTTTGACTTGGTTGGTGAGTCAATGATGATTTTCAGATTATTTTATTGATTTAAATGTGATTTTAACGGTTTATGTGTAAAAGGTATTTTGGGCTTGAGACCCAGTTGAGAATGACCTTGACTTGGTATGAAGTCAAGATTTGATTGAAATGTTTTGGGATGTAATTCCCGGGATGGTTTTCATTGTGATTGTGATATTCCCAGACGGTCGGTGCTTGGGGGATTACCCAGACGACCGGAGCTTGGGGGATGTGATTGTAGGATCGGGAGTTGATCCTATGGTAGTCAGCTTCTCGGATGATACTGAGCCTGGATGTACCACTCGGAGGTGTCTGATCCTGGGGATGTGTTCGCCCAGAGGTGACTGAGCCCGAGGGGGTTGAGCCTAGAGGTGTTTATTCCCGAGAGAGTGACTGGATATTGGCCTACGCGTAGTGCAGCACTTGTGAGTAGTACAGTTTGATATTTTATGCACTCGTGAGTAGTGCGGATTGATTGGATTGATATATTTATTGTGCACTGGTAAGTAATGCTGATTGGTATTGACTGTGATGATGTACTGGTATTGAGTACGGGTTTTTGGTCCTTGTGGCCAGGTGATTATGTTTTCACATGTTTTGGCCTGAGAGCCGGGATTTGATGTTTTATAACATGAACTGAATTGGTAATCATGAGTTTTATGGACCATGGGAAAATATGTTTTGATTTTATCGGTCACTCATGTTTTACGATATGCATGCAAGTTTGTGAAAACTGGAGGGTAAGATTGTATTTTGATAAATGTTTTTATAAGAGGTCATTTTTGTCCACTCACACCATTTCTGTTTTGTGACCCTCGAGGCCGTGGTACGACGTTCGGGATTGATCGTGAGGTAGTGACAGCAGCAGAAATCCGCGCAAACATCCCTTGTCTGGCAAGCACTGAAGGGGAGTTTCGGACCTTTAGTTGACTTGTCAGACGGGAGCAGGACCGGGTACGGTTTTTTTTACGTCCAGTTGGGACGGGTCCTGTCATGTAGTCTGTACAATGCCCCTCCCTCAGGAGATTTCTGAGATATCTTTCGAAAGATATACATGTGCTGATATTGTGCCCATAACATTCATGATAGGCGCATCATTTGGTTTTATCAGCATTCTCTTGATTGCCTTTGACTGGCTCTGGCTTCTTAAACCATGGCTTGTTCTTAATTTCATTGTGGATCTGATGGGCTGGTAAAGATAGCTGCAAGTTAGGCTTCCCCATAACTGGCGTTTGGGAGTGTTGCCCTGCCTTTCGCTTGTTGAGCTTTCCAGTTGCAGACTTTCCATGGGGTTCATCCTCATCGGAGGCCTTTTCGCTAGTCCCAGCATGGCCATGAGTATGAGCGGCGCGCTTCTCGTCCTCCCAACTTGTATGTCGCTCTGCTAGCGAAAGTATTTCGGAAAGACTTCGCGCATTGCTCATGACAATGTCCCCGTAAAGCTGGCTGTCTCGAGGGAGTCCTTGCTTGAATGCCATTGCCGCAACAAAGTCATTACAGCCGATAATGCGAGACTTCTCCTCACAAAATCTCCGTATGTATTGTCGCAGAGTGTCTTTTGCTCTCTTTCGGACAGAGAAAAGATGGTCGTCTTTCACCTCGATTGTCCGAAGTTGTGCGTATTCCTTCACAAATGTCAAAGCCAACTCTTTGAACGACTCAATCGACCTCGGGGGGAGATGATTGAACCAAGTCATGGCTTGGCCTTGAAGGGAAGCTTGAAAAACTTTGCACATGAGTGCATCGTTAGACCTGTGGGGGATCATGACTCCTCGAAAATGATCTATGTGTTTTACTGGGTCGGAGGATCCTTTGAATGGAGTGAAATTTGGTGTTGCGAACCTCTGGGGGAATGGCTCCTCCTCAATATCCCTTATGAAGGGCGTAGAGAGCTGTATTTGGCGATGTAGATCGTCTTCTAGATCGCCACCCTGTTGAGCACGAAGGTGCATGTCCAGCATTTTTTGAACATCATTAGCCCGCAATGCTCCTTGCTGAGCCGATGAGTCCTCTTTTGCTAATTGTTGAGAAACTCTTTGAGCTTCTCCCCTTTTACTGTCGTGGGCAGATCGTTTTGGGTTTTTGTTTTGAGCTCGAGGTTGCCCCCTGCCCCCACGTGAGTGCTGTGAATGCTCTGCCCATGAAGTTGCCCCAGTCCTACCTCCTAGCCGTTCACGTACTAACGGCTTTAGGCATTGTGGGATTTTTGCTTGATGAGCGTGACTTTCTTCTCCAGAGTTTCCCAGCGAAGTATCTTGTGACATTGTTTGGCAGCGGGCCTGCTCTTTCCTAGGTCGTCCCTGGGCATTCTCTTGTCGGCCACGTGACGTGGATCGTCCGTCCCGCTCCTGGATTGGTCTCCCTGCTAGGAGTTGCTGCAAGAGCTCTGACTGAAGTTGAATTTGTTTGCTTAACCCTTCAACTTGCTGCGCCAAATTGTCTTGGGGAGGTTGGTGACGACTTCTCCCTGAGATGTCATGACATCCGTCCAGAAAGTCCTTTAGGACCATGTTTGTTATGGGTCGATCATGTCGTGATGCATTTCCCATCAACCTCTCATTCGCTTGTTTTAAAGTCGAAGTTCCTTCCCCTAGCGCGGGTACTTGGTTAGCTGGAGAGGGGAATGCTCCAAAACTGAAGGTTGGCCTCCCTTCGAGTGTCTCAAAGGGGCGCTTCCATAGACACGCGCCTGAGTTGAGCTGGGCGCTTCTCCGGAGTTTCTATGTGAGCTTCATTCCTCGTCTGAGCTGTTGAGGCAGAAATACCTTCTCCGGCTGACTGAGCGGATCAACGAGCCTTAGCCATGCCGATTCGAAGAATTTTGAATTTGGAAAGCTGTTGATGGGTAATTTGAACAACGTTCAGAATCTTCGAACAATGTCGATGAACGACGAACGAAGAGAGATGAACGATGAACAATGTTCAAAATCTTCGAACAATGTCGATGAACGACGAACGAAGAAAGATGAACGATGAACGAATTCTTGATGAGTGGTGAACAACGTTCAAAATCTTCGAACAATGTCGATAAACGACGAACGAAGAAAGATGAACGATGAACAAATTCTTGATGAGTGATGAACAACGTTCAAAATCTTCGAACAATGTCGATAAACGACAAACGAAGAAAGATGAACGATGAACAAATTTCTGATGAGTGATGAACAACGTTCAAAATCTTCGAACAATGTCGATGAACGACGAACGAAGAAAGATGAACGATGAACAAATGAGAGAGCTTCTTCTGAGTATAACTCAATAGCTCTCAATGAAAGCACCAATTGTTGAAGCAGAAATCGAACCCGCCGCGAAAAGTTCTCACAATTCCTGCAAACAGCAAACAATTAGCTATCGTTGTCTCGATCGATTTACCCGGGGGGTTGTTCGACCAAGAACACTCCGATGCCTAAATTAGCTTTGAGAGAGGAAAAGGATATACTTCGAAGCGAAGAATCAACTTCACTTGGAAATGAAATGTGCCTTGCTATTTATAGGGGTGAATGAAATGTTCGATTTCCATAGTTTCGATGTGGGACAAATGCTCATCAATTTACCTCTTATATAGGGGTGAGTGAGATGTTCAATTTCCATAGTTTCGATGTGGGACAAATGCTCATCAATTTACCTCTTATATAGGGGTGAGTGAGATGTTCAATTTCCATAGTTTCGATGTGGGACAAATGCTCATCAATTTGCATGCTAACACGTGTTATACAAATCGAGGGTGGAGAGGCTTCCACATGTCATTCTGGTTTGGGCCATGTCCGGTGCTTGTGCTTACAAGTATTATTGTCAAGGGCAATTTGGTCATTTTGAGAATTATGGGCCACGTGGCAGCTCCACATTTTTCCGGTGATTTTGGGTTCCACAATTTTATAATAAGAAATTTCTAAAATAACATCTATCAAAATATTTCAGAATCTAATTTGGGGCATATTCAATTGATATTTTCATAAAATTTAAATGTCTTTAAAAGTTTATTCAATTTAGACTTTTAGAGAATTAATAAAAGTTCGAGGAAATTCAATCTATATTTTTAGAAAGATTTATAAAGTAAATTAAAAAGTTGGGGTATATTGAATCATAACATTTAATAACTAAATAAAAATTTAGGTGTATTCAAAATATCAATGAATATTGTAAATTTCAATAAATGGAAGTATTTTATGGAGTTTGACAAATATTTTAGTGTAAGTTATGCTCTGGTAAAGTTTATGATTTATCTAGCCTCCCCCTCGGATTTTTATAGACAAGGCTCAAATGTAATTTTTTTTTTTTATATTTTTCAATTCTCAATAAAGATGAATTCTTATACCAATATCAAGTATCCTAATTATTCTCAGTAGGAATTATTATCAATTTACATGAATTTATTTAATGTTTAAAGAAAAAAAAATCAAAATTCAAAATTAAAAAACATGGATGATTCTTAGCGGCCTTAGCCTTTCAATATGCTCATTGATTGTTAGAAGTGTAGTATTAGAAATGTTATTTTATTTTATTTTAGTTAGATAATTTTTTTTAAAAATAATTATGATTTGATTATAAATTTATTCAGAAAGTCATATATCAAATTATATAACTTAATTGTATTTTATACAAATCTCAATTACAATATATAGAACTTAATATGACTCTGTAAAATTTTGTCACGTAACTCTATATTATTATGTTATTAATTTTGTAAATGTTTATAAAAATTAATAAATCTATAAAAGGCGTTCACTTAAAAAAAACTTTAAAATTATAGGTATCAAATAGAAGCTCTAATGTGAATGGCAAAAACTTTTAAACTTTGCGTATCAAGATCCATGTTCGAATCACAATTAGACCTCTTTCGTTTCTTTTGTTTTTTATTTTTCTTTTTTTTTTTCCCAACTGCTAATTTCTTTGGCCTTTTTTTTCTCCATTTTTTTTTTCTACGAATTTATTTCCTTTTTGTTGTACGATACCATCTTCTAAAAATCAATTTTTATCTCTTCCTCTTCCAGTAAAAAAAACACAAATTCTAAAAAGTAAAAACCCTAAATTCATTCTTCCATTGTGTATACTCTGCCTCAGCCTTCAACTTACATTCACGATATATGAAAGGAAAAAAAATTCACTTTCACGATATTCTCAATGTAGATTGGGCCCTCAATTCAGACTCACTAAACAATAGCATTTTTCGGGCTCACTAAACAATAATACAATTTTTGGGCTCACCGAACCTAAACTAAGGCCCGTACCCGGCAACATTGGCGCTTCAGCATTCTTTTTCACTCTCTTCTTTCGCCGTTTCCTTTCTCGTCTTTGCAGTACTGGAAGGACTGAAGCTCAGCCATGGCCTTAACCAAATCAAACTCACATTTCTGGCGCTTTGTATCTTCTACTTCTCCAAGAATTCTCAAACCTTACTCGTTCTGCTCAGCTTCAGAAGCACATCTTCAAGAGGACGATGATTCCCCAACTGTCCCTATCCCCAACTTATCTACCCAAGAAACCCTAATCGCCGACAAATTTCACTCCCTAATCAAAGACCATCACCGAAAAAACCCTAATCCAAATCCTAACCCCGCTCCCCCAAATCCTAGTTTCACGATCCCCGCTCTTTCGCACGACTTCGCTCAAATCTCCGCCGCCGCTTCCGTATCTCCGTCCATCGTCCGCCGTGTGATCGAGAAGTGCGGCGCTGTCCGCCATGGTATCCCCTTGCTCCAAGCCGTTTCTTTCTTTAATTGGGCCACTGCCTGCTCCGACTTCGATCAGAAGTCGGAGCCCTACAACGAAATGGTCGACCTCGCTGGAAAGGTACGACAGTTCGATTTGGCCTGGCACGTAATCGACTTGATGAAAGCTCGGAACGTGGAACTTACGGTGGAGACTTTCTCGATTCTTGTTCGGCGGTACGTGAGGGCGGGATTGGCTGCCGAGGCGGTGCACGCCTTTAATCGTATGGAGGAGTATGGTTGCAAGCCCGATAAAATTGCTTTCTCAATCGTAATTAGTATTCTCTGTAAGAAGCGAAGGGCCAGTGAAGCACAGTTGTTTTTTGATAGTTTGAAAGATAAATTTGAGGCTGACGTTATACTGTACACAAGCTTGGTTCATGGCTGGTGTCGAGCCGGCGACCTTTCGCGGGCCGAGAAGGTATTTAGCGATATGAAAATGGCAGGGATTGTGCCCAATGTGTATACTTACAGCATTGTGATCGATGCTTTGTGTAGGTCCGGCCAAATCACTCGTGCCCATGATGTATTTGCAGAGATGATCGACGCCGGTTGCCAACCGAATTCGATTACTTTCAATAGCCTAATGAGGGTTCATGTAAAGGCCGGCCGGACTGAAAAGGTGTTGCAGGTTTATAATCAGATGAAGCAGCTTGGATGCAATGCCGATCGTGTTACTTATAATTTCCTCATCGAGTGCCATTGCAAGGATGAGAAGAACGTGGAGGATGCAGTTAAGGTGCTCGATTTGATGGTGAAGAAAGGCTGCAACCCTAATGCATGGAGCTTCAATCCGATATTTCGGTGCCTCGCAAAGCTCAAGGACGTGAACGGTGCTCACAGGATGTATGCGAAGATGAAGGAGTTGAAATGTGAGTTGAACACAGTGACATACAATATATTGATGCAGATGTTTGCTGAGTCGAAATCGACTCACATGGTGCTCAAGCTGAAGTTGGAAATGGATGAGGAAGAAATTGAGCCGAATGTGAACACTTACAAGGTTCTGATCTCTATGTATTGTGGGATGGGGCATTGGCACAATGCCTACAGGTTTTGTAAGGAGATGATTGAGGAGAAATGCTTTAAGCCGAATCCTCCAGTTTATGAGATGGTTCTGGAGCAGCTGAGGAAGGCAGGGCAGCTGAAGAAGCATGAGGAATTGGTGGAGAAGATGGTTGCAAGGGGATTCGCGACTCGTCCTCTGGCATTGTAGTCTGCAGAAGTAGCTATAGCCCTCTTTGCTTGCAATAGAGAATTAGGTTATAAGGCATTTTTCGCAGGAATTTTAACTCTTCTCAGCAGAAAATTGTGACAATGCTGAGCTTTCTGTAATCTTTATGCTTCATGTGTAATTTGTCAAAATTCTCAGTTAGTTGATCGATTATTTACAATGTTTTGTAATTTGCAGTCGTTAATCAGAGTTTCATAAAAGGGGGTTGATGCAAATAAATGAAAACCACGATTATATGTTCATGTCAGATAGAGAGGCATGAAGAACACGACATGAGGAATGTAGACATTGCAAAGTGCAAACACAAAATGGTCCATTAATGTAGATACTGATAAATTCAACAAATAAAGGTAGTATACATCACTCATTTTGTCACTGCTACTCGGGACGACCTTGCATGTCAAGCATCTCGTCCAGACGTTTTAATCTCTCCAATCCGTCACTAAGCAGAAAACGGATCCTTTGCCTGTCGTTGCCGTGCCGGTTATTCACCAGCTCTTGTCTGATCGTCGACCTTAGTTCACCTGTACACATCAAAGCTTTTCAGGCAACGAATCCTTCAAAACTACAAACCAGCAATCACAAGAAACCAGCCTGACAACTATCACCACAAGTATATATGAGCTTTCATGCCATTGCCTGCCAAACCATATCTTTAGGAAAACATCTGCGTATTCGGTGCTTGAAATGGAATTGAAATCATTTGCAAGCGCAACATAGACCAAAAATGCATTATGCAGATGAACAATAGACCAAAAATGCATTATGCAGATGAACATAGGCCAAAAATGCATTATGCAGATGAACATAGACCAAAAATGCATTATGCAGATGAACATAGGCCAAAAATGCATTATGTAGATGAACATAGACCAAAAATGCATTATGCAGATGAACAATAGACCGAAAATGCATTATGCGGATGAACAATGCATCATGAAAAATTGCACAAATTTGATTGGCATGAGGCAATTTCAACTTCATTTGATCTCAAATTGAGTTTGTTGGACTGATCATTTTGGACAATAGATAGATTTTTTTTTTTTTTTTTTTTTTTACTAAAGCAAGTTTAAGTTGACCTCTAGCATCAACAGGAGCTCTTCGAGTAATTCTCAGTGCTTGCCTGTAGAGCTTCAACACTCGAGCTCGGAGAAGGAAGTCCTGCAAATCAAGGGCAAGGGCCATAATACAAGACCTTCCCTTCAACAACACAATTAAAATGTCAGATAATCAGATTGTACCCACAGTAACCCCAATTGTTTTTTTTTTCTCTACAACATTTCGTTTTCTCTAATTTAAACACAAAATCCCTCAGTTTCCTTAACTTTTATATCATTTATTTTCTTTTCCAAAATCAAGGTCAAATCAGAGATAGAGCTTTCATTTCTGGAATCTGCAAACCGAGCTATATGTCCATTTTACCCAATTACAGCTACACCTAGATTTCTTCTTTTGAAGAAAAGAAACATGAAATTTCTACTTGAAATAACCTGAATTTAAAGAGAAATAGTAATAACAGTAGATCGGCGCACCTTAAGGCAGAGAGAGGGAACTCTAGAAGTAGCCGGAGAGCGGTGGTCCGAAGCGAGTATTGCTCTCCCACTCGTGTTACTGTGCCATCTTCGCCGATGAACGGCCTTTTTAGGATTCTTTATGGGCCAATTTGTGGATGGAGCCCATTATCGCTCAAATTTGATGAGCTCACTGTAGCCCAAAATAAGACGGGCTTCTCCTACAATATATGGGTTGGACAAATTGAATCTAAAACTAAGGGTGATAATTTTTTATACGACTCGAAATCCGTAAAAAATTTATCCTGGTTAAACCGCATAATTAAAATTTTGGGTCATTTTCAAGTCAAATTATTATGACACATTTAATAAATATGTAGGTTTTGGGTCAACTTATTAAATCGTATAATGACCTATTAACACGTGTAATAAACGGATAGATTTTGGGTCAACTTGTTAACCCATATAATGACTTATATATTAACCTATTTAATAAACGTGTCAATTACTAACTCATATATCTACTCATTTATCTACTTATATACCTATTAAATCTCATAGTTTAAATAGGTTAAACCAAGTTAAACGGGTAATAAGTTAATTAGATTCGAGTACAACGCATTTATTAAATTGATTACATGAGCTACACGGGTTACTTGACCATTAATATGCCAGGTTTGAATTAGACATTCTTAACATAATTATTAAACGAATCAGGTTCAAATTGAATAAATTTAGATAAAATAGAAATCATGACATTAAATAAACTCAACCCAACACGACCCGACCCGACTCATTGTAAATCCTACCTAAAACCGGCTGAGGGCTCCCCACATCTTAACCAGGAAGATTCAAAGTTGCCAAACATATATAAGATTTATACACATATACATAATGGTTGATGAATAATTGAATATATATAGTTGGTCCACACGAACCACACGCTCTACGTACTACTCCGCTACACTGATATGGCTACTTTGCTGGCATTTTCTGCACAGCTATTATATTCCTGTTATGTGCTTTGCACTGACAGGGATCAAACATATATTTAATTTAGTATATTTATTAAAACAATTGAATATTAAGAACGTTCCAAATACTCGGCTGGACAAAATATAAGGTCATGCCTCTACACAAACCAGAGTTCCAAAAGGTAATGACAAAATTATTTTTACGTTGTTTAAAGTAGTATAATACCTTTCGACGCACATAATCTTATTGAAGTATCGGAGATTATTAAACCGGCACTATATCGATGCTCCTTTGTTCTTACCTCTCTCTACGTACGAAGATCTCATTGCCATGAGTCGAGTGAGATGAATCTAAATTAGTTTATTTATTACATTAATAATCGTCGTAAAAAAAATTATCGATGGACATTGGAAATTAGCATAACCACCTACCCGATCGAATTATGGTCAATTATAAAATGGAATTTTTGTACCTATCCTCTTAGAATCAGCTGCGTGCTTCATCATGATAAATGATACAAAATTAATACAAAGACTCGGTTTTGCACTCGATCCATTTTGTCTTTCTTCTATAAGACTGACTCTTATATACGAGAGAGTTCTGAAGTTCTGAGAAATTGCCCACATCAATGCGTACATTGCTGACTTCGTGCACAAGTGAAAAGTCAAACAAATGCAACCCGAACGCAGAATTTATTAGATAAAAAATAAAAAATAAAAACTCACAATTGATAATGACCACGTCGATATTTCAGAGAATTTTTTTTATGTAATTAATGATGTAAATTTGAATATGAAAATATTGAAATGCTAGCTTTATATTTTCATCCTGAAATTTGATTTCAACTCCTAATTCCAAATGAATTTAAATTTGAATTGTTAGATTTATAGCCATTCCATTAAATGCGTATATTTTTTTATTAATAATTCATTATTTGGCAATAAATAATATTTATATTTAATGCATGATAATCCATGCAAATTACACATATGCCTAAAAATTGCAAAATCCCTTATATTCAAAAAATATTACACATAAACTCGTTAATTAAGCGGTTATCAATTAAAAATTGCATCAGCCTACAAATTGACCAAATTGACTTTCTGCAATAATATTTTCAGAATTAGAATTATAATGTGTCTAAATAACCATATGGGCATTTTAGTAATCGTAATCAAAGATAACTTATATTACATCTAATTAAGGATTTTTCATATTTTTTGGGTTATTTGTAATGTTTTTGTAATCTGATGGGGTGTTTATGTAAAGTCCAAAATCTGAAAGGACGTTTGTGAAAACACACACACAAAAACCTTGGAAGTGTTCTTATATTTTTCTTCTCAACTCATTGAAGTGATTGAACCAAGCATATTGTCTACATGGAACTTTACATATCGAAGGTGATCGACGAAAGAATTGGTCACAAAAGATCCCAGTACATTGTCAACTATGCACTTGCACTTTGTCAACCCAATCTTTTATAGTAATCCAATTGTGAACTTGTCATCGTTATCTTTTCAAAAGGCCACGTGTACGCAAGATTAATTTATAGGATTTTAGAGTAATCCAATTCCTAATTGTATTTAAGCCCGTGTATTAAAAGCGTTGAATCTAAATTAAATCTCGTGGGGATAATTAAGGAAGCCTAAACCAAACGCAAGCTGGATTATTAAACCCATTCGATCCAAAGCAAATATGGTTTGCTAGGTCACACACCACCTAGTTTGACCAAACCCCTCTGTTTTTGACAATTTCTCTTAGTCTTGTTTGCTGTTTCTTCTAAATAATAATAAATAATATTTGAATATTATTTTTAATTATTAATTACAGGGTATATAAATACAAAGCATCGTGTGGGTTTTAGGATTAAAAAAAAAAACAAGAGAATGGATCAGAGACAAGCTGCGAGCAAGCCGAAGAACAAGATGTTGAAATTCCTTCCAAAAGTAGCTGCCGCCGGGGTTTATTTTCACAACCCTCCCTACAGCCCTAACAACGAGAAGAGATTAGAAAACGCCGCCAAGCTCAAGGCCAACGGCCGCCGGGGATTTTCCGGTCCGCTAATGATTCCCGAAGAAGCGCGGCGGAGACCCAGGAACAGTGGATCTAACGGCTTTGGCGATCAGAGCCACGAGGAGGAGCCCACGTCGCCGAAAGTGTCGTGCATGGGACAAATCAAGGCGCACAAGAAACAACAGATTAAGAAAATAAAGCGCGGGAATAATGTGCTGTTTTCTAAAACTGAGGATCGGCAATCGAAGGCCGGGGTGGCGTTTCGGAAAGTGTTGAGCAGCGTGAACCCGAGGAGGAAATCTCGGGCCGTTGATCACGATCATGATCGGAAAGAATCAAAGGTTCTGCCGGATAGAGCGCCGTCGTTGAGTCAGATGAAGAGATTTGCAAGTGGGCGTGGAAACTCATTTAAAGATTTAAGTTTCGATTGGGAAGGTGATGAAGAGAGAGGAGATAGTGATGAAGAGGTGAGGATTGCGTTCTCAGCGCCGCTTACGGCGGGAGGAGGCGGAGCAGATCAATTCGATCTCTATAATTATAAAGCACTGCCTTTGCAGCCCAGAAAAGAAATTAATCTATGGAAGAGAAGAACCATGGCTCCACCCAGTCCATTAGAATTGAAACCCATCAGAGCAAATTAATTGATTAGGTTATTACATAGTGTTCATATATATATATAAAAAAAAAATCAGTTTTCAGATCAGGGGTTTTCTTTTTTTATTGATTCTCTTATTATTTTCTTGATTGATGAACCATGAAGGAACTGTAATTAGCCCTTTCTTGGGTTATGTTCTATTATGTTAATAGATACATGAACACATACAGATTTTTATTTTTATTCATAGAATATACCGTACCCGATAAAAAAATGACCACTTAATACTACGATCTAACAGTAATTTTTTTTCGTATTTTATGGACGGTAGTCTCAGTTTGATTCTTGTAAATATCAAATTATAATATAATTCTTTGCTCGCTAAATTATGGTATTGAAAGATATAATTACATGCAAAAATTTCATCACATAGAACTATAAAAATTGAAGATGAATTTCACTTTTATAAAATTTAAGTTCAAAATTTCACTATTATGGTTTCACAAAAAAAAATATGGTATCCCATCGCTATGAAATAAGATATGCATTATATAATAGAGGAATTTTTATTCACATCACGTACTTGGGTTTTATTGGTGGATCCGTTTTGGGATTTTAATGATGAAGTTCACATTGTTTTGGAAGGGAGCGAATGCGGCATCCACACCAGAATAGCACCATTTCAGCTTTTCCAGCCGACAAGTAAATACTAGACTTGTTTAGTATATGTAGTATTGTTCGAAATGGCAGCCGACTATCGAATTTGTGTGTGCATCGTTATATTTATATTTAGTTATATATATTTAGTTCTATAAGTTATTTTATTTGTTAAATATTTAATTAATAATATAAATATTAATTAAAATAAAGATAATACGTTAAAAATATTGAATATTATATAATAAAATTAATAAAAAAATTATATTTTCAACATTTGTGATTCCCAATTCAATTTATTTGTCAAGATAATTAATTTTTGTTCTGAAATTATTTGATAGAATTCAATATATTATTGATTTTTTGAATTTTTTCTTAAAAAAAATCTCTTAGACGCTAGACTTCTATCGATCACTTTTTTCGAACGCCTAGTGCAATTTTGAATATTGATAATTAGGGTCAGGTTTCATATGGATGGAATTTGACCATTATATATATTCTGGCAACATCTTTTTGGTCATATCAATCATCCAGTTGTCACAATTGAAATTAAGATTATAGCTGCAATCATAGTAATTGATTGGCTGTTTGCCTGTCAATTTCATGAGGGTGTGCATTAACATGGTACAATAATCATTTTGATTTTTTTTTTAAATTATCTATGATGAAAAGAAAAAAATTATGTACTAGAATTTTCAGCTGGCGAAGAGAATTAGTTCAATGTCTTAATTTCCACGCAATAAGGAGAACATAAGGAAACATGTCACACAAAACAGGTAAAATCAAATTGCATTAGTTGAATTACGAGAAAATAAGAAATTAAAAAAAAAAATTGGAAGTTGAAGGGATGGAAAATCAAAGAAGAATAAATAGCACACAAAATAAAAACTAAGAACTCAACAAATTAGCTTAATGTCTTAATTTTGATGCAGCAAAGAGAACATGAGGAAATAAATCACACGAAACATGTAAAATCAAATGAGAGTAGTTGAATTACGAGTGTTTATATCATTTCAACCGACCAACAAAAGGTGCCCAGAATAGTTTGCAAATGGTAGTTGCAAATCATTCCTTCGCCTGCTAATCGAGTCTAGTCGTTTGCCAACCAAATTTAGTTGTTTGCTGGCTTAACAGGGGTAAGCCGACTACGTCCGACTTATTCAGATACCCAGTCGGCCTCTTTCAAGGACCGCCAACCAGCGCTCTCGAGCATCACGGTCGGCACAATCAATTAGTTACCTATGCCAACGATAAAAATACAATTGTATCCTCTGGCGAATCACCGCCATCCATCCAACACCTTGGGACACATGGCGACATCTAAGCAATCGGTTGGGCCTTACTTCGCTAGGGCTCCGACCCATTTACTTTCATTATAAATACGAGACATTTTATGTCATAAAAAGGTACACACAATATTTATTGTTCACTAAGTCTTACGCTGTCTATACTGTGTCTAACCACTATCTTCTTTACTAATTTAGCATCGAAGTCCACTCGGTCGGTACATCACCGGTGTCTTATACACTTTTTATCCTCTCGCATGTCACTCCGATAAACAGAAGAAGACATCAGAGTATAATAGGTTGACGTCTTACTAGTGTCAAGTACTCTTCTTGTCCTCTCGCAGGCCGCGCTGACGAACAAAAAAAGGCTTCCAGCGCTCATTAAAACTATATCTCATTAGGTATATTTTCAGATCAAATAATGAGAAAATAAAAAATAAAAAGATGAAAATTGAAGGATGGAAAATGAAAGAAGAAAAAATAGCACACAAAATAAAAATTAAGAATTCTAAGATCGATTTGCTTGGAGATGGATAGATAAAGTTGTTAGGGTGTTTTGCTTTAATTATTAGGTTTTATTTTGTATTCGTAGTAAAATTTAGGTTTGCGGTTGATATCATGACATGGAGAGATGTCAACGAGACAAATAGGAGACATTTGCACAGAAAAAAGGCCACATCTAATCCAATATTTTCGTAAACAATTATTTTCAGCTGACCAACTTTGACTGGATCCAATCTTTGTAAAGCACTAGGCAAATCTAAAAGATTACGATTTTGCCCAATGCGACGATCCGGGTGGATCTTTACTCAGTCATTTGGGCCTTAAGGCCCATCAATAAGCAACTCATGTGGCCCATAGCTTTTTGGTATTCTATTATAAATCGAGCGAGCAATTCGAATAAAAATAAAAAGGAAAAAAACAGAATTAATAAAAATAAAAATAAAAAAGTTCAATTCAAAAGGATACAATAGAAGTGGGAAAATCACTTCCGATTATCATATTATCCCATGTAAGATTCTATTACTCAGTTAAATTCTCGATATTAAGTCTAATCAACTCAGTCTAATTACCTATAGTTAATTCTTATTTAGTAAAAAAAAATTAAATTAATAATTTGTTAAATTTATAAAATTTTAAATCTTAAAATATAAAATATTAACATAGGCCTTAAATAAATAAAAAAAAAGACTCAATTATTATTTGTTTCTTCTTTGATGGCACATTGAATCTCATTTCTAAATTTGTTTCAACATGATAAAAAAATTCAAGTGTGTTGATCCCATATTAAAATAAAAAATTATTCAATGCATCATCACTTTGAAAGATTCATTATGCAAAACTCGGTCGACAATAGAACTATCATCTTCAGCTTCACCAGCTTAATTATTTCTATTAATTAATAGATTCTTAATTCTGAAGTTACTAATTTATATAGATAAAAAAAAAAACTCTAGTCTCTGTTTTCTCTCCTCGTTGTCCCAAAGAAAAAGCAAATTAAGGCGAAGGAGGTATAAGATCATCTTCTTCCTTCCTCCCCTCAACTGTTTTTCCTTATTTTCCTTTGAGTTTGTAATAAGAGTCTCTTTTATGGTAATTGTATGGTCTGAACTATTATCAGATTTGAGTTTCCCATCATATTATTTTGTTATCTTTTCAATTCATCCAGTTACCAAAAATATTTCTTTAAAATTTATTTTATCCCTAAAACATCTATCTTATTGTTGTAGAAGTTTTGTCGTACTATCTCCTGTTAGTTTTGGACACAGTAGTTATATTAGGATTTTTTGTACTTTATTTGTTTTTATGCTCAATTGGATCACTGAAGATCAAGTATTTCTCAGATCCATCATTCACTTCAAGTTCTTTAAAACCAGATGTGATAGGTTTTACCGTGGCTAACTATTTATTTTAGTGGAGGTAATTTGTTTGGTGTTATAGGCGTCATGTGAATCTGTTAGTTGTTAGTGTCACTTTATCCGTATAATTTTAATAGGATGATTGTATCATTTCTGTATGATATATAATAATATCACTTTTTGATTGAAAAAAAAAAATTGTGAATTTATAAGAGTCTGCACCCTAAATTAATTTTCTACTATAATTTTAATTTCAATTACATAAAAGAAAATCAAAGTAATTAACTAAGAAGTAATATCAATATCAATATAACTTTACTTTCAATTTTGTGGTGGTCGATGAGGACTAATTAAACTAGTAAGTAACACGAACTCCTTGGTATCTAAGAATCTCACCGATAAGCTCTCCTTTACCAGAACCCACATACCTACCACAGATCTCACCATCTCTAATAAACAAAAAAGTAGGCACTTCCACAACTTCCATGTCCTTCAGAAACTCCATGCAGCTATCATTCTCGTCACCGTTCATTCTCGCAAACACCACGGTGTCCGCCATCCGCTTCGAAAGCTTCACCACCGTCGGATACACCTTCACGCATGGCCCACAGTGCTTGAGCCCCACGTCGAGAACAATCAGCTTTTTATCCGCCTTATGATCCCCAATCAACTTCTCCACGTCCTCCCTCCGGTGCAGCTGCACCACCTCCGAGTGGTTGTCGCCGTAGTACAACACGTCCCCGACAAGCTGATCCCCGTCGATCCCCTCCTCCTCGTGGATCTTCTCCATGCGTTTGTAAAAGCTGAAGTGCGGCACTTTTTCAATATTCTCTCTCCGACAAAGAGCCCGCGTCTTTTCCGACTCGTCCCCCATGACCAATAGGAACTCGACGTCGTTGCACGTGCGGCTTAGGTCAACCATGAAAGGATACATTTTTCGGCTCTGGACGCTGTCACTGGCGGCGAATTCGACGACCACGAGCTTGTTTTTGGCCGATGCAAGAGCCTTGTCGAATTCCTCGGCGCTGTGAACTTTCTGCACCCTTTCATCGCTTTCTATTTTCTTAGTGTCGGGCGCGGCGGTGGCTTTTATTATGAAGTTGTTGGAGTAGTGGGTTCGGTTGGCAGCAAAAGGTTTACTTTTTGGGACGAAACTTAAAAACGAACCGCGGCGGTAGAGAGAGGTGGTTTTGGCGATCGAGGACAGAGATGAAGGTGGTTTGGCTAAGAAGTTTGTGATTGCCGCCATTGGAACTCACTTAACAAGTGGCAGCTAAGCGAAGTTTAAAAAAAGGTATGAGTAATGTGGTAGAAGAGTTGCTTATCTTGATATTTCGGTGGCCGATGTTCACAGCCATTCGTTTGCTTATCCTCCCAAGTCCCATTCAATCGTAATATATAAATGGGTGTAGAGGGTATTTTTTCGAACATCCTATTCAGAATATTCATGCAGCCCAAAATATATTCTTCTTTTGCTTTCTTTCATTTTTAGCACTTGCTATATATGTCTAAGGTTTTGTACGTAGTCGGCCCAAATAATAGAAGCTGAACCATAAAATTTGGGCTACAATTTGAATGCATCGGGGTTGCTTACGCCCAATGAGGCATTGAGTTAAGCAATATGGAATTATGGATTAGTATATTCTTCTTCTTCTGTTTTTTCTCCCCAAAAATTTATATTATATTAACTAATATTTTTTAAATTTGATTGAATTTAAAAAAAATATAGTTTTCATCCATTTAGTTACGTGCAAGTATAAAACACATAATTATTGTTGAATCCGTAAATAGACCCACGTGTTCTTAATGATCGCACGCATATAAAGAACACAAGATGTATGTGATTCACTTGAATTTAAGCTATATCCACAATAGTCTTCTCCTTAATAACATAGTGTTTATACATATTATATTAGGCCTTCAATCTTAGTGGAAGGCTAGGATATAGTGTTAGGGACGACTATAATATAGAGAAAAGGTAAGAGCCATAATCTAGGGAGAGAGGAGGAGAGAGGGATGAATCCCTAGCTATTTATATGCAATTGTCTAAATTTAGATTACGGATCACAATGGTAAGCTTAGGGCATAAGCCTTAATGGACATTGATGATACTCTTGGTCTTGGTTCAAGTGACCTTTTCTGTCATGATAGGCCTTGAAGGTGGTTGGGTTTAGTCTAAGTGATCTTCCGAGTCTGATTTAATAGGTCGATATGGTATAAACAATTATATATTAAAACAAAAACAAAACTTACCGAAAAGGTTAATGAAATAAGCCTATAATATCCTTTGAGATATAGAATTAATACTTATATGCTCATTACATAGGACGACATAATTAATTTGATATACGAGGGAGGTATACAAAATTAAATATAAAAAAACCACATCAATGCAAGCCAAAAATAAAGAAATTGGAATTTACATAATGAAATTATACAAAATAAAACAATCAATTCAAATATACGAGGATAGCTATAAAGACACATAAAACACTCAAGTTGAAGGAGATTGAAGGATAGCTATAAAGAAACATAAAACACTCAATCTACACGCAAGTAGATTGTAGGTCGCATCTACTTATAAGTTTTTGAAAACAAATGGCATTTACCTGAGGATAAATATGAAAAATTTAGAATTTTCTATTAGGATAATAAATAATTTTTAACGAGATCGATCATCTCTTTCCCTACAAAACTAAAATCCTAACAATTTCATAGCATCAAATTGTCTTCGGTGTCCTGACCATCACTAGATGCTCCTTCAAAGTTGTCACTTCCGTACCTGCTCTGCTCTCGTATCGTACCCTCAAGTTTTGAAAGAAAATATCTTGTTCTTTGATTTTGTAAACCGGTTAGAAGTTGATGGAAATGAAAAAGAGGTGAAAGATTCGCTTTACGAATGCAATCAAAGTCAGGAGAAGCTATGCAAGGAGCTGACTGAAGTTCTCACTAGAACCCTGCGGTCAATCCCATAAGCAGCATGATAATGGTGTGGAGAATTTTGACGGCTTATAATATTATAATTTATGTCTATTTTGTTGTGTTGATTTTTGCGTTGTTTTGAACTGGATCTGATTGCTGAGAATATTGACCATATGACTATCGGGAGGCTCAATGATGATGGGTATGCCGGAAGTAGCAACTTTGAAGGGACATCTAAAGATGATCAGGACGCTGACGAGTAGACGACGATTTGATATTTTGATGATGTGAAATTCTTAAGGTTTTAGTTTTTTCGAAAAGAGATTAATCTATCTCTTTGAAATTTTATATATGTTGTTTATTATTATTTTTTAATGTTTGATTTTATTTTAATTTTAATTTTGAGATAAGTAATTAAAGATGATGATATAAGTCATCAATGATACGTTATTTTAAATGTTACATATGGTGGGATATAAGATATGGTACTGGAAACCTCGGATCAATGGGTTTTTCTCTGCCCTTCCTTTGTGGAATAGCATTCGTTTGAACTCTCTGAAAGTCCCTTGGGTCCATCTTATCTGGTTCCTTCATGCTATTCCCCGAGTTCGTTTTGTGTTGTGGTTGGCTTTATCATCTCGGCTTTCCACTCTTGATCATATTTGTATCTAATCTATAACGACGTCGCCGACCTATGTTCTCAGTGGCATGGAGCTAGAAATCCATGACCACCTGTTCTTTGTGTGTTCTTTTGGTGGAGATATTTGGAGAGCCCTAACGACAAAGTGTGGTGTTCCTTGGTTGCAACTTCTCTGGAGTTCTCTTATTGCGTTGTTAGTGTGTTCTTAGGTTGGTAAGTCTCAAGTTGTGGTTCTACAGTTGTGTTTATGATATTTGGAAAGAGCGGAATGCTTGGTTGTTAGTGGGGTGTTGTAGTAGTCACTCGATTGTGTTGCTTTTTGTTTCCAACAAGATTAGGGAATGTCTTTACTCTAATTTTCCCACCTATATGGCAAATTCCTTCGTTTCCATGAATTGTAGTTCTTGGGGCCTTTTTGGCACGTGAGTTGCTTCAGCTTGTTATCTGTTTTTTGTCTTTTTTCTTTAATATACTTTGTTTTATAAAAAAAATAAAAAAAATCTGATATTTCAATAGTACCATAGCTTTACTCATATTATATATAATTCAATAAATTACCCTCTTAAAACATGGGCATGAGTTATTGCCCAAAATGGAAAAAGGCATACCAAATCCTATTCTTAATGAATAATACATTATTTGGTTGGATAATTTATTAAAAATGAATCCAAGCCAAGAAGAGGCGGCATTCACATCGATCCCCCAGAATTCTTTAGGCATACAACCTAGGAAAAGAATAAGCAATTAATATGTGCCAATAAATACCAGGGTGACGGAAATTATTAAAAAAAAGGAGTGCAAGTGGCAGAGACCGGCGGAGAAGATGGAGGAGGAGATGGGTGAGAGATCGAAACCGGGGTTGTGGACCCATATGTCGGCAGGTTTGTACGCCAGCCGTAGCTAAAACCCAAACACAAGA
The DNA here is from genome assembly GCA_032719365.1 of Prinsepia uniflora. Classification (NCBI taxonomy): domain Eukaryota; kingdom Viridiplantae; phylum Streptophyta; class Magnoliopsida; order Rosales; family Rosaceae; genus Prinsepia; species Prinsepia uniflora. Next base: position 810,988 of record CM064866.1, on the reverse strand, counting down.
TGACAGACAAAGAAACAAAAAACCAACAAAGATTTGGCGGGACTCGACTCTTCTGAACTCACAACAACTCCTTTCACTGCACAATCGTCGAGACTTCACATTTTCTCCTGTGCTCGCCACCTAACTCCCCGCTGCTGCTCATGCTCCCTAGCCATGTGCGAATCCTCTACCCCTCACTAGGTCCCACCACGTCGCACCTAGCTCCTCCGCCGTATAGGAGCGGCAGCAGTGGTGGTGGTTTTCACCTATTTCCACTCCGTCTCAGTGTCTCAACCCATTACTCCGCCGCTCTCCTCCTCCGAATTCCAAATTGACCGAAAGCATTGTATGCATCATCCACCGTTTTCCGTCAATAATTCAAACAAATTAATGCTTGCACAAAAATGATTTGTCACTAACTGTTTTAATAGCAATTGATTTAACGAGCCTAATATAAATTCAAACGTACATCGATTCAGCAGAGATACAATCCAACCACGAAATTCAAATAATTCAAAACAAAAATACAAGAGGATCGTAAATTAGGAGGTTAAGTAAACAAAAGAAAACAAAACCTAGATTAGAAGGAGAATTAAAACAAAATACCAACAAATAAAATTTTAATAAAAAGCAACAAAACGGGGCTAAAGTAACACGGGGATGGATGGGTGCACCGGTGATACCGTCGCCATGTATGATGAATTTTGCGAAAAGCCTCCGCCGTCTATTTAAGATGAGTTGTTGGATGTTTCCGGCTTCCGGACGAGGATCATGTGCATCGGACTGAAGATCCCTGACTCCCCTCCCCTGGTCAAAAAGTCAGCCGTCTTGAACAGCATCTCATGGACATCGACGGTGCCCTTGGGAGCAATTCCGATGGCCGCCAGTACAGTCACAAGAATGTGGTTGCGCCAGTAGGCGATCCTCCCCATCTTCAACCTGGTCCACCACGGCTCCGCCGGAGGCTTAGCCAGATCCCGCTCTTTCACCACCTCAAACCCGACCTTCCGCGCCGTCTCCGCAATGTCCACGTAGCTCCTGAGGCCAGGTAAAGCATCCCCTCTCTCAATCCCCTGAATGACCTCCACGTGTTCAGCGTTTTCACCCTTGTACCTGTCGGTAGTAACCCACTCGTACGAAACGTACAGAGATCCCGGTTTCAAAACACGGAAGATCTCGGCGTACACCTCCTCAAGCCTCGGCGCGTGGCACGTCGCCTCGATCGAGTACGCGCCGTCGAAGCTGTTCTCCGGGAACGGCATCTCTAGGAAATTCCCGCACACGACCTCGCAAAGAGAGTCGAGTCCGGCCTTCTTGTTGTGGAGACGCGCACGTTTCACCTGATACTCGTTGATCGTGATCCCCACAACATTGGCACGCGAGTGTGCTGCGATGGCACGCATGGGCCCACCCACGCCGCATCCAACGTCTAGAATTCGATCTCCGGGCTTGACGTCGAGCAGATCCACGGCCATCTCCTCGTGTATGCGCGTCGCGTCTCGGTGCGACTTTCCCGGGAGGGAAGGGGAGAAGTGGAAGGACTGGCCCCACCCCCACTCGTAAATGTCGGTGACTAAGTTGTAGAAGGTGTCGACAAAGTCGGGAACTTTCTCTGCGTTTTCGATCTCTTTCGGGCGGCGGAAGAAAGACCAGTATTTGTCGTAGTTGTCTTGGACTTTCTCGGCGGAGATGGAGCCGCCGGAGAGATCTCTAGCTCGCTTGCCTTTCTGCTCGGCGGGGCCGAGAACGCAGACGAACCAGTAGATCCCGGCGGCTACGAGCGCCCCAGTACAAAAGAGCGTGAGAGAGTCCATTGGTCTTTGGAACCGAGAAAGAGAAGACAGAGGGGCTGAAAGGGCGAGAGGGTAGATTAGTGGGGAGCCAGACTTTTTATTACATCCAATATTGCTAATTACACGCGCGCACCTTCCTGCGTGGATCCAGGTACCCAATTTAACACGTGGAATTACATGAGGACAAACCAAATGCAAATACACTTCAAATTTCTTCCGTTTTAACTCTTCGGTGATTCCCGTTGCCACCGTAATTACATAAAAGTTATCGATTCTTCCATATTTTTTAAAAAATCTTTCATTATTCATTTCTGTTATTATTTTTTCCTGATTAATTATTGTTATTAGGGGTTTTGATCTACTGTAATGGTAGCCTTATTTTTATTTTATTCTATTGCTTCCCTCCACGTGTCTTTTCAAATTAATTTTAAGAACATTGCACATTAAAATAAAACAAAACAAAAAGGGATTTATTTTGATGTAGTTTTATATTTGATTCGACGAAATCCAATATTGTTATTTGTTCATTGTTAAATTGTTAATGATTTTCAATTTGAAATAGTGATTATAATTCCCAGAATTCTTATAATAACGAACTTTTTCCATAAATTAAAAAAAAAATAGCAGATTCAAATTAAAATTTCGTAAATTTGAATATCAATTCCAAAAAATTTAAGTTCGAATTTTAAATATTTTTATTTTTAATATTTTATCTGATGAAGTAATCACCGTTATTGCATCTTCTCAAAACACTTAAAAAGTTAGAGCACTTATAATATAGGGAAATTTTATACTGATATATAGTAAATTTTAGGTTTCATTTTGTTGAATATTTTTATTCTATTGCTTCCCTTGCCTTTATTTTTCCTTACATTTCATTATCATGCATATGTTTTGTTTTCTTCGTAACTGTCTTCCCGAATTAATTTTAAAAACATCGCACAAAAAAATTAGTATTTATTTTGATGTAGTTTTATTCGACCAAATTTAATATTGTTTTTCGCACAAAAAGATATCGCAGATTGAAATTAAAATTTCAATATTAATTCCAAATTCTAAATTTGAATTTCATATGTTTTTGTTTTTAGTATTTTATATGATCAAATCATCATCGTAATTGTATGTTCTCAAAACACTTCAAATGTTCGAGCACTTATAATATAAGGAAAATTATTACTACCGTCCCTGAATTTTATACTAATTGTAATTAACATCCATAAACTCCTTTAATTTTAAAACTATTTTTGTTAAAATTGTCTTCTTCAAGTTTGTTTATAAGAGTAAAATAAGAGTAGACCTTAGGTTTCATTTTGTTGAATGGGTGGAATTGTATAAACACACCTGATAAGACAATTGTGTCCTTATTTTCAACCAACATAGTTGAAAATTTTAATGTAAGAATTGTCAATGCACATTGAGACACGGTTCATGGATGGTTATTACTAATAATGAAGTTCATGAACAATAGCTAAAATTAATAAATAATTATATACAACGATACTAGTTAAGTATATTGAAGGAGACTATCTACAATGTAGGACACAAAATTCCTATATACCGACTCTCTACAACATCGATGAGTAGATTTTGGAATTTTTGCCATAACCATGGGCATGCATAAAATAGATTACTCATGCAGTCATGCTATATGCAATGTTCCTAGAACATAGAAATATACCTTATTCGAATTAGCATATAGAAAGAAAATTATGTGACGTACCTATTATAATACAAATAATTTTGCCCAAATCCATAGTAGGTAACTATGAATTAAGCAAAAATTAATCCTACTCCACCTTTAAGGCCACACCACAAATGCATCACAAAAATCCCAAATATTAATTCCTCGGTGTAGGCGCGGTGGCAGGGGTTTACCTGATTATGAATTTTAGTCTATGGTATTGGATTCGATATTGTATCATCTTCCATCGAGTCATAATTTAATTGCTTCTACTATTGAGAGTTCTAGAGTGTGAGTTCCAATTTATCAGTCAGAATTAAATACGAGTTTTGGATGCCAAAAAATATCCCAAATATTATCAGCTCCTCAGGAGTCAGGACTAAGAAATCATCGCGACAGATGAGAAGAGGCTGGCAAGCGATGAGGATGATGTCCAATTAAGTAATCATTGGCGACAAAGGCATCCACAAGGGCTCCTCTTAATCGATCTCATATTCTAAATAATCAAAGCCAAAAGGTTAAATATATAAATTCAAAGATGCTATGTGACTGATGAGAGACAGGTTAATGTTGTGAAGGGGGAGTTTGGCATTTTTAGAGGTCTCCATCATTTGCCGATCAAGATGAAGAATGATGAGCATCTCCTTTTTTTCCATCATAAATCATTCTAAAATGAATGGATTGCATAAAAAATAAAATGATAATCACAACAATTTCAAAAATATCTAATTCCACTAAAATCAAGGGATTGCTTCGTGGAATAAATTTGATAGGATAAAAATATAAATATATTTTTTTTGTCAGAAAATATATTTTATTTATTAAGAAAAGTTTACAATGACAAAGACAAATCTCTTGCACATCTAAATGTGAATAATCCGAACAAGAGAAAGTATTTAAGAAAGATCGACCGGCTAAACTAATTCACTGGGAACAATACTTGAACAAAATAGAGAAATATAAAGTGAAAAAACTAGTTTTGTTTTTTCATACTAAGAAAAAAGTAAATGACAAAGTGAAATCACGAGAGCAATCAAAATTCAAGGAATCAAATTAGCTAACTGAGTTTGGGGGTCAACATTATTTTACACCCCAAAGTTGCGAACATTATCTTACACCCGGAAGTTTGGGGGTCAACATCAAAATGGACTACTAAGTTTCAATTTTATCAATTTACTTCAACTGATTTTAAGATCGCATCAATTTATTACATATGCATATCTCAACAATTAAATCATCATTTAAGTAAAGTGCATTATTGCTATTAATTAAAAATTATGGGTCATTATTTGTATTAGTTAATACTAATATATTACTCATATTATTTTTCCTTAAGTGACAAATTATTTTGAATTAATTACTCTCTCATTTTATTTAAACTAGCTCTAAGAGCATAATTAATTAAACCTAAACCTAATGCAAATGTAAATGTAATGACCTTATAGTTTGTTAAATGCACTAATTTTAAAAAAAAATAATTAAATCAAAATAATTAATTACTTAATCAAAACTAAAATGAATAAGAATTTATAATAAATATCAATAATGCCCTTAATACCAAGTCCTAAATCCTTGGATGTTTCACCTTAAAACAAAAATCTAACCATGGTGAAAACGGGGTAAAGAATTTGCAGAGGAAATATAGTCCAAGTGCAGACGCTTGTTGGTGGAAATGTTTCTTACTTAAAATAAGTAAATCAAATGTGCGCTGGGGAGTGGGGACCATCAAGGGTGGAGGGAGGGGGCATCCATTGGGATCTTCGGGCCCCTCTTATATATATATATTTATTTAATTGTTATATTTAATATTAAAATTTTATTTAAATAAATATTAAATTAATTGTATTTTTGGACAGTATTTTGACTCTAGTTTTAATTTTAATTTTATTAGATAAATTAATTTATTAATTATGGCATGGTTGAATTCTTTATTTATAATTTCTTATTTATATTATGTTTCTTATTTTGATTTTTAGTAGTCAATATATCTTTATATAATTAACTATTAAAAATATAGTAGGATTTTTTAGTTCTTTATTATTTATTATTTTATTATATTAGTTTAAACAATTTGAATGCCATTTTAACTATAAATAAACTATTCAAACACTATTATGAGTTTTCCTTTTATGCTAAAAGAAAAAATTACAAAGCAAAACTACTGAAACAACCATTATCAGAGAAGTTAAATAACCACGCTCCACGAGCACAAGACGATAGAGAGGCTTCCCAAAACACTATCCAAATAATTGTGGCCAAACTTAATAAGGGCATCGGCCACAAAGTTAGCTTCTCTGTAAATATATTTTAATAAGATGAGCTCAAAATTAAACAAAAGATGCTTAATATAAGCAATCACGTTATGGAGGTGGCTAGAAGTTGCAATAGAACCATTCACATCCTCAATAAGAATTCTATTATGGGTTAAATTATATCAAAATTTAATTTGTCTTTTATATATTTTGTCAAAAATCCCATAAGATTCTAATCCTGACTAAGCTAGCCATGGTCATAATACCATTGGCCGGCTTGATCCTCCATTATCGTCGGGCAATGTACACCCGCAGGGGAGCTCTCAAAGTAACCACCCAAAGAAAAGGAAGCTCTCCTCATTCCTCAAGGCTCAAACAATTGTGTGTGTAGGGACTAGCTAGGGCTCGTATCATAACTCAGTAACCCAGAAATGGTAATTGTAAAATATCTAGGCCCAAATTTCAAATATATCTACAAAATGTTATTTGAAGTATTAATGAAGTAAGTGGTTGTAGGTAAGTGGGATCCAAAATGTAGTAGGTGGTTGTAGGTAAGTGGGATCCAAAATGTAGTAGGTGGTTGTAGGTAAGTGGGATCCAAAATGAAGTAAGTGGGTGGGTGAAGCATTAATGAAAGCATTTAGATGGTTCCTCCTTGGCCTATATAAGGAGAGGTCATTTGCTCATTCCATCAATCTCATCCAAGAGAAACATCTTCCTCCAAGTAGAGAGTGAAGAGTGCCCACTCTAAGTTGAGAGTGTTGAGTGTTGTAGTGTTGGTAGCAAAACAAGTGTGAGAGAGAGAGTTTCCTTCAAGTAGTGTTCTTGAAGTTGTGCATCTCTTTGTATCCCTAATTTCATTAGTGGAGGTTCTTGTTGTTGTTGCCCCGTGGACGTAGGCATATTGCCGAACCACGTTATATCCGGTGTTCTCTATTCTTTACTCTTTTATTTCCTTGCATATTTATCTTTTTTGTGGGTTGAGTTATTATTTCCATTCTACTATTTTCCGCAACAGTGGTATCAGAGCTCTAGGTTCGTTGAGAATGGAAGGCTCAAGGAGTACCATGGTTCGACTCAACCACTCCAATTGGATTACATGGAAGCCGAGAATGGAGGACATTCTCTATTGCAAGGATCTGCATGAGCCCATAGAAGGAGAGGAAGGCAAGCCTGAGAATATGGGAGATGCTGAATGGAAGAAGTTGAATCGCAAGGCTATTGGCCATATTCGTGAATGGGTGGATGATAGTGTGTTCCACCATGTGTCCAACGAGACTAACGCCCATGCTCTTTGGTTGAAGTTGGAGTCATTGTTCGAACAAAAGTCCGCATCGAAGAAAGCGTTTCTCATTAAGGAGCTTGTCAACATGAAGTATAAGGAGGGTGTAAGGGTGACTGAGCACCTCAACAACTTCCAAAGCACTGTCAATCAATTGGCCACGATGGACATGAAGATCGCGGATGAGCTTCAAGCGTTATTGCTTCTTGGATCTTTGCCCGACAGCTGGGAGACCTTTGTCATTACTGTAAGTAACTTTGCTCCCAATGGTGTGTTATCTATGGATAATGTTAAAGACAACATGTTCAATGAAGAGACTAGGAGAAAGTCATCTAGTTCCGATAATAGTCAAGTCTTTGTGACGGAGAATAGAGGAAGGAGCAAGAGTAAAGTTCCCAGTCGAGATCGCGGAAGAAGTGCAAGCCGTTCGAGGACACGATTCAATGGAAGGTGTCATAATTGCAATCTCTATGGCCACATGATGAAGAATTGCAACAAACTAAAGAATAACAAGAAGGATGGGAAAGATGGCTCAACCTACCAAAAGAAGGAGGACACAACCAATACTGCAGCTACCGCTACTGTGTCCAGTCAAGCATGTGAGTTGTTGTCTCTTGACAATGATTGCCTACATGCTGATGAAGATAAAAACATTTCTTGGGTAGTTGATTCTGGAGCATCTTTCCATGCCACGGCGCACTCGGAGTTCTTCACCACATACAAAGCTGGAGACTTTGGGGAAGTGAAGATGGGCAATGATAGCTATTCCAAGATATCCGGAATAGGTGATGTTTTGTTCGAGACTGATTTGGGCAACAAGCTGTTATTGAAAGATGTGAGACATGTTCCTGGTTTACGTCTCAATCTAATGTCAACCGGTGTGCTTGATAAACAAGGGTTCCATCATCATGGGGGAGATCAAAAGTGGAGGCTTACCAAGGGATCGCTAGTCATCGCTAGAGGGAAGTTGTGCTGCACCCTTTACAAGACATATGGGAAGGTTTGCAAAGGAGAGTTGAATGTCGCGGACGATTCTCATCCAAATCTATGGCACAAAAGATTAGGCCACATGAGTGAGAAGGGATTGCAAGTTTTGGCAAAGAAGTCTCTCATTCCCTTTGCCAAAGGTACCTCACTCGACTCTTGTGATTATTGTTTATATGGCAAACAAAATCAAGTCAGTTTTTCTGGTACCTTCACAAGAAAAGAAAAAATATTAGACCTAGTACATTCTGATGTTTGTGGCCCTATGGAAGTTGAATCACTAGGTGGTAATAGATATTTTGTTACCTTTATTGATGATGTTTCACGAAAGGTTTGGGTATATTTGTTGAAATCAAAAGGTCAGGTATTCCAAACCTTCAAGCAGTTTCATGTCATGGTGGAGAGGGAGACTGGGAGAGCCCTCAAATGTATCCGCAGCGACAATGGAGGAGAGTACACTTCGAACGAGTTCAGAGATTACTGTTCGAAGTATGGCATTAGGCATGAAAAGACAATTCCTGGCACCCCACAACATAATGGTGTAGCTGAAAGGATGAACCGCACCATTCTGGAGAAGGTCAGGTGCATGCTGAAGACAGCCAATCTATCAAAGCGTTTTTGGGCCGAAGCAGTGTCAGCCGCTTGTTACCTTATCAACCGATCACCAAGTGTACCATTGAACTTTGAGACTCCCGAATGCGTATGGACCGGTAGAAGCGTTTCATATTCACACTTGAAAGTGTTTGGGTGCAAAGCATTTGCACGTGTATCTGACGAGAAAAGATTGAAGATAGATGACAAAGGCACACCGTGCATCTTTCTCGGGTACGGCAATGAAGAAATGGGCTACCGCATGTGGGATCCAAAGACCAACAAGCTATTCAGAAGCAGAAATGTACACTTCTTTGAAGATCAGACCGTGGCAGATCTTGATAAGGAGACAGTTAAAAATGCAGGCCAACTCACCTATGATTCATCATCGCTGCAACAAGAACCCAGTGGCAGAGCTCAAGAGGTTATACATGAAGACGTTCCTGACATGGCTGAAGCAGAAGGTGCTGAGATAGTGTCTGAACCTGAAGACGATGATCAGGACGATCAAATTCAGGGGGAGCCAAGCCAGGAGGAGCAACCGGAGATTTCCCAAGTACCAGTTCGTAAATCAAACAGAGTGCCGAAGCCGAATACTAAGTATCCTTCTTCACAGTATATTCTCACGACCAGTGATGGGGATGACCCGCATTCCAGATACATTCTGTTGACTGGTGATGGAGAGCCTGAAAATTTTGAGGAGGCAAAGACTCATGCAGACAATGACAAATGGATGTTGGCAATGAAGTCTGAGATGGAGTCTTTATTGAAGAATGACACCTATGAGTTGGTGGAGCTTCCTAAAGGCAGAAAAGCACTCAAAAATAAGTGGGTGTTCAAGTTGAAGAGGGACGAGAATGAGCAGTTGACAAAGTTCAAGGCTCGCTTGGTTGTCAAGGGTTTTGGGCAGAAGGAAGGAGTCGATTTCGACGAGATATTCTCACCAGTGGTTAAGATGACTTCTATCCGAGTTATTCTGGGCATGGCAGCTAGCATGGATCTTGAGGTGGAGCAGTTGGATGTGAAGACAGCATTTCTGCATGGTGATTTGGAAGAGGAAATTTACATGGAGCAACCAGAAGGTTTTGAAGTTGAGAGAAAAGGACACATGGTTTGTAAGTTGAAGAAAAGCTTGTACGGGCTAAAGCAGGCACCGAGGCAATGGTACAAGAAGTTTGACTCATTCATGTTGGGTCATGGGTACAAGAGAACAGATGCCGATCCATGTGTGTATATCCAGCAGTTCACCGGAGGTAACTTCATCATTTTATTGCTCTATGTTGATGATATGTTGATTGTGGGGCACGATGTTGCTATGATTCACAAGTTGAAGTCAGATTTGTCAAAATCATTTGATATGAAAGACTTAGGTCCAGCTAAGCAGATTTTGGGCATGGAGATCACTCGTGACAGGAAGGCGAAGAAGCTATGGTTGTCACAGGAAAGGTACGTTGAACGAGTGCTTGAGAGGTTCAACATGAAAGAAGCTAAGCCAGTGAACTCACCTCTAGGTAATCAATTCAAGTTAAGCAGAAGTTTATGCCCAACTACACAAGAGGATATGGACAAGATGGCAGGTATTCCCTACTCATCAGCTGTTGGTAGTCTTATGTATGCTATGGTTTGTACTCGACCAGATATAGCACATGCAGTTGGTGTTGTTAGTAGGTATCTCTCTAACCCTGGCAGAGAGCATTGGGAATCAGTCAAGTGGATACTCAGATATTTGAGAGGCACTTCAAAGTTGTGCTTGTGCTTTGGTGGATCGAAACCGATGTTAGAAGGTTTCACGGATGCAGACTTGGCAGGAGACCTTGATGCTAGAAAATCCACTTCTGGATACTTATTCACCTTTTCAGGGGGAGCTGTTTCATGGCAGTCTAAGTTACAAAAATGTGTTGCCTTATCCACCACTGAAGCTGAGTATATTGCTGCAAATGAAGCAGGCAAGGAGATGATTTGGCTGCAGAGGTTCATTCAAGAATTGGGTGTGAAGCAAGAAAGTTATGTGGTACATTGTGATAGTCAGAGTGCTATTCATTTAAGTAAAAATTCAGTGTACCATCCTCGCACGAAGCACATTGATCTCCGTTATCATTGGATTCGAGATGCAGTATCAAAGAAGCTTTTCCAGTTGAGGAAAATTCACACCAACAAGAACACTTCAGATATGTTGACAAAAGTTGTTACACAACAGAAGTTGGAGTATTGCAGCAAATCCGCTGGAGTGGACTTCAAGTAGAAGTCACGTCGTTTTGACCTAGTTGGCCTAGAGGGGGAGATCGTAAAATATCTAGGCCCAAATTTCAAATATATCTACAAAATGTTATTTGAAGTATTAATGAAGTAAGTGGTTGTAGGTAAGTGGGATCCAAAATGTAGTAGGTGGTTGTAGGTAAGTGGGATCCAAAATGTAGTAGGTGGTTGTAGGTAAGTGGGATCCAAAATGAAGTAAGTGGGTGGGTGAAGCATTAATGAAAGCATTTAGATGGTTCCTCCTTGGCCTATATAAGGAGAGGTCATTTGCTCATTCCATCAATCTCATCCAAGAGAAACATCTTCCTCCAAGTAGAGAGTGAAGAGTGCCCACTCTAAGTTGAGAGTGTTGAGTGTTGTAGTGTTGGTAGCAAAACAAGTGTGAGAGAGAGAGTTTCCTTCAAGTAGTGTTCTTGAAGTTGTGCATCTCTTTGTATCCCTAATTTCATTAGTGGAGGTTCTTGTTGTTGTTGCCCCGTGGACGTAGGCATATTGCCGAACCACGTTATATCCGGTGTTCTCTATTCTTTACTCTTTTATTTCCTTGCATATTTATCTTTTTTGTGGGTTGAGTTATTATTTCCATTCTACTATTTTCCGCAACAGTAATGGCAACTCATATATAATTTATATACCTTCAAACCATCTCATATATGATATATGCATATGAGTTATATGAGCATATCCAATTAATAATTAAGCACCCTGTCAATGGTGTCATGAGTACTCAAGCTCCATCATGTATACCCATATATTCCATCACATGTACAAGAAACCATGCTTGTATATATTATACAATTGATAATGCATCTGGATATTACGTTCTCGATTAATTGAATTATCTTTGTACATATATCATAATCAGAGTCATTCATTTTATAAATCACCATGTCAAGACCATATATATAAAAAATCAATAAGATTAGAGGTAAGCTAGTTATTCATACATATCAACCAAATGAACGGTATGCTACGAAGATCTTAATCTTTACAAAAATCGATAATTTATTTGACACATATGAATGATTAAACGATCTCAAATCTTAATAATTTTTTTACGGAGATAATCTAGCTATCATGATTTAGAAAATAAACAGTTCCGATTATGATATATGTACAAAGATAATTCAATTAATCGAAACGGTTACTATTTCGGACAAATAGATACAATTGTAGTGGAATACACGAACGATAATCAAACGGCAAGTGTGATTGGTGAAGTTATTAACTAATAAATTTGTTATAATTCAGCAGGTATTTATGATATATTAATTAAATATTGTGTAATTCGATATTATAAAACGAGAGGAGTGAAACACACAATGATACGACCAGATCGCAGCTCCACGTGATACGGCTTGAAAACTTCTGGGAAATGTTGGGTTGGTTCATGACCCATGGGAGAAAAAGAAAGTTCGCTTTACATATTTGCCCTTTAAAATATATACATATACTTAACGAGTTACGAGTGCTTGTTGCTCAGCGATAATGTTTATTTAATTATTGATAAAATATTTATTTTTTTAATTTAATAAATAAATAAATTTGCCAAGTTGGCTCCGTATCTTGCAAATTCATTATTCAATGAAATTAAATTTTGTTTCGGGAAAAAAAATTAAATTAAATTTTGTAAAATAAAAATTGAAAAATTGGGGGAGCCGGCAGGCGCACTATAGATCCAGAATGCGGTGACTGTGGAGTCCCTCCACGTGGTGTATAATATATCACGTGGACCCCATGGGAACGAGCCAATCACGTGGAACCGTCTTTATCAACAGTGACTCCACGGACTCTATGTACTCCTTTTCTGTAATCTTTTTTCTGAATCCACACATAGGAAATCCGAGAGTTGCTTTTGGATCTGTAAATATAGAATATTCTTTCTATTTTTTTTTTCTTTAGAGGTCATAATTTCACGTTTAGGTGTCCATTTCGAAGGAATCTTTTTTTCAAAAAAGAAAAATGCATATAATTTTTCAGAACTTACATTTAGGAAAATTATTAATTGATTCATTTAAAATCGTTATTTATTTAACAATTTAAGTTTGATCATATAAAAAAATTTAAATTGTTCTGTTAATAACGGTTTAAATTTGAATTTTTAATTGAAAATCCGTTAAATTCAAATTGAACCGTTAAAAAATATATTAATTTTGTTAGTCTTTAAATCTATTATTAATACAAAGTCAAAATAATAAAAATAAAATGATACCCAGATAAACTCAAATATACAATATAAGAGTATGATAAAAGATTATCAAGTAGTAATGTTTATTTGAGAAATCTTAATAAAGTAGTAATGTTAGCAATCTAATTGTCTGCAAACTTAATACACATAATTTGAGTATTGATTATTCTGCTATTTTTTTTATTAATGTCTAAATGGTTTCAAACCGATTAGATCCAAATCGAACTGTTAATAACAATTTGAATCAAAATGATTGCATTTTTATTTTAGAACATTCAAATTGTATCGCACCGTTAAAATTTTAACAGTTTAGATTTGAATATTAACAATATCTATATCAAACAACAGCGTATCCACCCCTACGTATATCATCTTAAAATGTACCACATAGTCGCTCCAAATTTTAATAAAACGAGAAAATTCACATATGATTTTTTCGACCTACGGGGATTTGTTGTACCAAACAAACAAACAAAATAACAAATTTGTATTTTGATTTTATAAAAAGATGTAAAAGATCAGAAGACTATGGTTTATTGTTTTCCTTTAATTATCTTTTATTTTTTTAATACATAACTTTTCAAAATTGATCCCGTCCCGAAATTCTGAATTCTCCCGCAAAATTCCATTTTTCCCTCAAAATTAGGCCGTGTATTCTCTAGGCGAATTTTTATGGGCTTTAGAAGCACCCAAAAAAAGTGGTGAGACCAATGATATTGGGCTTTAAGATAAGAAGCAAATAGTTTTCTTCAACAAATGGGCCGAGTTCAGTTTTGTAAATATTGGGTTCAACGGTTGCGCAAGTAAAAGCAGCTCACAAGTCCTCGATGCTAAATACGGACTAGTTCAGGTGTCAAAATACTCTCCAACATTGCAAGAGCCCAGAACTCCTTTATGCTGGAACTTTACCCTCACACGCTGTTCCGTTTCATGTATAACCGGAGATTTTGAGCTCCCTTATATAAATAACCACCGTTCAAAACGGGGGACGTTTAGTCCACCTAGGGGATTCTAGGCGCTTGAAGGCGAGGAGTGGATTAGACTAAACATTTAGATGGATTTGTTTGTATATTCTTTAAATTTGTAAATTAATTCAATTTAGAGTCTTTATATATATCATATAAGTTTTATTTGTTAAATACTTAATTAGTAATATAACTACTAATTAAAACAAAGATAAAATAAAGAACGTAAAACTTTGTATAATAAAATTTCAAGATTTATGATTCTCATATCAAATTATTATCTAGGTAATTAACTTTTACTCTAAAATTATTTTTAGCATTCATTATACTATTAATTTGCTGAACTTGGCCTTAAAAAAAAAAAAAATAACTCCTAGGTCGCCGCATAGAAATTGGATAAGTCCTGTCTAACCGACTAGGCATTAAACTCCTATCGGCCGTCCTGAGAGTCTTTAGCGCCGTATTGAACGTTATAAATAACGATATTGATATTTAAAATGTAGGTATTGAACACCTAATCACCTAATAGTGAACTAATAAAATTATAATATAGTAAAGTAATATTACTCGATCATATATAGTAATTATACTGAAAGATCTCAGGTTCCACTGGATTATATGATAATAGTGTGAATATATAAAGATAATTATATATGTGCATAATTGAGTGGTTTAGTAAAAATGGAAGATGAGACTTGGAGGGAATAGATGAAACTTGCACGATTGAAAGAGTAATTAGGTCGTACACACATGGAAGAAAATGGAGGGAAAAGGGTCCCTATAGGGATGCTACTATGTGTAATATCTTAGAAGCCACCCAGCATTTGTTTTCACCTTGGCATTTTGTTGCTTTAGGAAATTCATTTTGTTGCTCCACCATCGTGAAATATGATCGAGTTTTGACTTGTGAGTGACATATTGATTATGTACGTACGCACACACTCCCTACTCCCAAACTCTTACGCTCTCAATATATCACTTCAAACTCGATCAGTATTTCCTTTAAATCAAAGTCCTCCTTTCCATCTTTAACTGGTTCCCATTTTCTCTCTTCTTGCCTAGCTTTTCCTTTTTATAAGTAGAGACGTGAGTGAACGAGAAAATAGGGAAATAATCAAAGCCACTTCTTCCACCTGATCAGTACGAATTCGTAGTGTAAAATGGAGACGCTCTCCGGAGGATTAAACCACCTCTTCATGACGGTGTTTCTTCACAACTTCGCTACCTTCATGGTGAGCCCGGCCATTACCGACGTCACCATGTCCGCCTTGTGTCCCGGCAGAGACGAGTGCTCCATAGCCATCTACCTCACCGGATTTCAGCAAGCTGTACGTATATATGCATACCTATTCATTGATATTCCATTGATATATATTCTCTTTTCTTTACTTGCAAATAATTAGTTTCATAACCATATATTCGTGTTGATTATCACACTTGTTGTGATAATCAATGAGTAGTAAAGCATGTATATGTACATACCAAGCAATTTAATTTATAAAATAACATAATCTATTGATTGCGATATCTCGTGCATCACTAAATTTGATCAATTTAGTGTGTCCAATAATATTACTCTTGTTTTGATGGAGGATACATAATTAGTCCTTGCTAGTTACTAATCAATTCAAGTATGCGCGGTCTTTCACTATTATGGATATGTACTTTACTAATCATGAATTTTATTATGTATATTAAACTAAAATTTAAATGGGAGATCGTGACAATAAATTCCTACATAAATTTACAAAAAAAAAAAATTGACTAAGTAAGAATAGCTTCAACATGAAAGTCCAACATGCACAAAGGAGGTCCTTTAATTAGTTGCTTAAAAAAAAATACAAGATTGAAGATCCTTGAAGTTTTTTTCAAACGGTGACGAATAATTAACAGAATGTGCGTACCTGAATTAATTTTTTCTCTGTTCAAAGGAAACTTCGGTTTCATGATACCATTTGAAGGGACGTGGACGACTTTTCAAAATTGGGGACCCACAAAAGATGAATCTAGTCTCGAATCACTTCCGGTTTCCTGTTTCCAATTTGAAGGGACGTGGACAAATTTTCAAAATTGAGGACCCACAAAAGCTGACTTTAGTCTCCAATCAAAATTAGCTGACTTATGTCTACCTCCAGATTCCCAACCTTTCCCTCCACATTTTTTTCTTCAATTATTATCGCATCATGAAAAGAAATCAACAGTGGGGTTAGTTAAAATCGGGATCCACAACGAATTAATCATCCTTAATATTCTCTTATCCGCATAATTAACTTGAATTATGGGGTTTAGAGGGTCCCGCATCTAATTATTTCTTAGTAACTCTTCCGTGAATATGCATTCTCATAGCTAGGTTTACAGGATGTTTCTTGGGTAACTGTGTGTGTATATATATAGGTAATGTAAGTATCGATAGTGATTGATGATCATCGATGAGTGAGACCTACCGGTGGGAGGTAAATATATCTCTAGCCAGGCACGAGCGGACCTCTAGGGTTGGAGTGTGTTACAGCCAAGGATAAAAATATCGATATCGACGGATATATCGCTAGTCAAATTTATGGATATCTCGTCCTAAATATCGATATCGTTTACGATCAACAAAAATGACGGAAATTCGGTCTAAAAATTGGAAATTTGGAATGAAACTTTGGGAAAAATTTAAGTACCCAATGATAGTTATATAGAACTAATAAAAACTATAAAATGACTTTGATATAATAATTATATGATACAATAAGGTTCTGATGATGACTAATAATATAAAATTTAAATATAAACATAAGTTGAAGTGAATTACTATAATTGAATGTATATAATTAAAAATATAACAATAAGCATAAAAAAAATTCAATGGAAGAAAAATTATAAAATGAGTAAATATATTAAAAAATTTTAAAAAAAATTGATGAAAAAAATAGAGACAATCTTTGTTCAAAAATTGAGAAGAAATGATATATTTAAAATTGAAAAAAAAATGACAAAGAAAGTTGAAAAATGGGAAAAACGAAAAAAAAAATTGAGTTGTGGACATGCAAACTTAGAGGTTTACGGCGTTATCTGATCGTGTTATCGGAGTTGTATATTCAATCTTTAAATAAATAAATAGAAAAATGACGGTTGTGATTGACATATCTTTATGTGTGTATGCAGATCGTAGGGATGGGAACACTGGTGATGATGCCTTTGGTAGGGAATCTCTCAGACAAGTGCGGGAGAAAAGCTTTGCTCACAGTCCCAATGATCTTCACAATTATCCCTCTAGGTATATGCACACAAATCGGAATAATCTACGGCATGCATGGCGTCATTTGTTCACCTTACTTTCGCCTTAACAATCATACATATAATGGCCGATGCAACATGAAACCAAACCATACCAATATAAAGTCATACTGGATCTAGAGTCTTCGATCACACTAGCTAGTGTTTATAATTTACCTATATATTCCTAATTCTTTGCTTATTGGGAAAAAAATAGTGATTAACTTCTGTTGACGATTTCGGTTTTCATTCATGAACTTTATTGTTAGTAGCAAATGTACTTGAATTATATCTAAATGTGCAAGAACAGTTTTACCGTTAAATTTCTTAACATTTTGTAGTGTGTTAAAAAATAAAGGTAAATAAGTTGGCATATTATGTGCGTTTTTCTGACAGAAAATCGTTTTGAAATATAATGGAATTACTGATTTTGCACTTTTAGACATAATCCAGTGATGTCTGCTATTAATTAATAACAAAATTCATGCACGATAACTAAAATATTATTGTAAAATTTAAGAATATTAACAATTATTTTTCCTTGTTAATTATATATGATTCTCTTGTTTACCTATCACTTGATTATTATATATTTTTTTTTTTTGCAACCGAATACTTGCTTTGATAAAGAAAAGGAATTCAAGTATACAACCAACCAAAAATAAACAAAAGGAAAAAGATCCAACCTTGAAACAAATAAAGAGAAGGAAAGCGTTGGATCTATCCCAAAACTAAAATAAATAAAAAAGAAAAAGAAAAAGAAACATCCAAGATGAATATAAAGCATTCCACCATAACCATTTGCTTTTTTTTTCCCCCTTTATTTTCTTTTTGTTTGGTATTCTAACTCTCGCTTAATTTATTTATGTTGAAATAGTTGCTAGCGTTTCTGAATTTTACATTAATTTTAGTTATAGTCCCTAAATTTTATTTTAGTAGTAAGCGTCTCGGATCAATTATGTCTAAACGTGTCTTGACAGTTTTTTTATGAAATTTCTCAAAAATATATGTTAAAAAAACATACATAATATGATAACATTATCCTTACTTTTAATATAAACTATTAAATTTTTTTTCAAAAAGTCGATTTTTATACATTTAAATATAATTTAAGAACATATATTATTAATAATAAAATTTAGAAATGATAATAAAAATGAATATAAAATTAAAGAAAGTCGTGAACAGTTTTTTATTTACACTTTGCAGGGATATTGGGTTACAGTAGGAACAAGACTTTCTTCTACGTCTACTTCGTGGTCAAGACCCTCACTGCCATGCTTTGTGAAGGCAGCGTTCACTGCATCGCCCTTGCCTACGTGGTAAAATATTTTCTCCATTATCTAGTACGTTTTGGGCTCAATTAAAAACGAGGCCCATGTTTTTGTCATTTTTGGGCTGAACATGCTCAGCGACTTAAACAAGCCCATTTGTTTAACAACCGCGCTTTCCAGTTCCCTCTGTAATTCGTACATATCAGCTTCTGCTCTAATTTCTTAACCAACAAACACCATGACTGATTTGCTGGATGTCAATTTGTGATATATCAACGATGATCAGGCAGATAATGTGCCGGAAGGCGGGCGAGCCTCGACGTTTGGAATCTTATCCGGGATTGGTTCTTCTGCGTTCGTCTGTGGAACC
This sequence comes from Prinsepia uniflora, assembly GCA_032719365.1. Lineage (NCBI taxonomy): Eukaryota > Viridiplantae > Streptophyta > Magnoliopsida > Rosales > Rosaceae > Prinsepia > Prinsepia uniflora. Next base: position 792,112 of record CM064866.1, on the reverse strand, counting down.
CTCGTTACTCGCTTCCTCTCTACTTCCTCAACATTTCAGGTAGGTCCATCTCTTTCCTCCACTCTATCATCTCTGCAGTTATATCTACAATTAGGGTTCTGATTTAGTTTCTACTATTGATTAGGTTGCGACATCGGTGGCGGCGGTTTCAGTTATCTACATGAGGGTTTTCCTCCCGGATTCGAACGCAGACAAGAATCTTTCTGCTCCGTTACTCTCAGATGAAAAGCAGAAAATGAATGATGCAGATGAAAATTCGAGTGCTCCAGTATTGCAGCAATCCAAAACATTGCCTTCATTGACGGATTTGGTCTCCTTTTTGAAAACTAGGTGAGTCAATTTCCTGCTAACATCATATTTCAATATGTCATTCCCCGTGAATTTGCAATATTAATGTAGTTTGAAAATTACTTTTTAATTAATTTGCAGCCCAACATTTTCGCAAGCTGCAATTGTTGCGTTTTTCAGCAGTCTAGCAGATGTCGGCCTTCAAGCTTCAATGCTGGCATGTCTCTACATTCACTTACTTTTTCTGCATTCATTATTGTTATTCTTTTGATAGTGATGATTTGTAATTCGTATCTCATCATATAAGGGTAAAATCCGTTGCCCAAAAGAAGATGCAGGGTTGAAAATCACTTCTTTTTTTGTGCAGTACTTCTTAAAGGCTCGGTTTCACTTCAATAAGGACCAGTTCGCTGACCTAATGGTGATTTCTGGGGTTGCAGGGACTATTTCACAGGTATCGCACCAGTTTGGCTGTCATGATTTCATTTGCAGTTTGTAAACTATCTTGTTCACAGTTTCCATTTCATTTTTCCATAGTACTGAAGTTACTCTTTTTGTGCAGCTGATTCTGATGCCCTTATTGGCTCCTGCTCTAGGAGAGGAGAGGCTGCTTTCGATAGGGCTCCTTTTTAGCTGTGCGCATGTAAGCATCTAAGTTTGTTTTGTTTAGCTTCTAACATGTTACAATAATTTAGTTTTATTTGTGAGACAACTTTGGATTTGTAAGGCATTGCATCCGCTCACCAAAAGTGTGTATTATATGTGTATTTAGCTTTTGTCTAATTGTTCATGGTTTTTTATGCAGATGTTTCTTTATGGAATTGCGTGGTCCGTTTGGGTACTTCTTTGCAACTTTCCTGGAAATCATAAGTCTCTCTATTTTAAACAAATTACAATCGTATATATTATTATTATGAGTAGGCTTCATCAAATTCTTTGGTGATTTCTAGTATATGTTTAAGCCAGCTTACATTGTGTCTCAGTATCAGTAACATTTTAAGTAATTATAGGTCCCATATGCTTCGGCCATGTTCTCCATCTTTATAGTGTTCGCACATCCATGTGTAAGTTTCGCCATTTCTGCTTTGAAGTTAAATATTCTCAAATGTCATCTTTAAACCTAATTCAGTTCATCATTCCTGCTTTACAGATGCGAAGCATTGTATCTAAACAAGTTGGATCATCTGAGCAGGTAATTTTCTCCTGGGTAGCTCCTATTCAATTGATATGCTTCATTTTGGCAATTTGTTGGCATTAGACTGTTCTCAATTCAGCTTGTTCTCATAACGCATACGTTTACCTTCTCCTCTATTGGTGAATTTGAGAAAACCAAGTGAAGCAGGATGAAGTCTCTTTTCTTATGCATTTCGTCAATCTTTTCTGATTTTTTTTTTTTAAAAAGTCAATCTTTACACGCCCTTGCGTGCATTATGTTTTCATACATGTATGGCCAAGTCAAACATTTATATTTGTTCTTTTTAGTTCCCTTGGCCTGCCCATTTGGCTTTGTCTGACTTTTTTATAAGTTATTTCCAGGGGAAGGCTCAAGGGTGCATTTCAGGAATATGTTCTTTGGCAAATGTTATATCTCCCATTGCTTTCTCTCCTCTCACTGGTAAATTAAAAATCCATTTAAACTTCTGTTTTTTTGACCAAAAAGTTTATTGAAATTGATAAATTGAAGTTATTCCCGCAGCATTGTTCCTGTCCAATAAGGCGCCATTTAATTTCCCTGGTTTCAGTATCATCTGCGTTGGATTTACTGCGGTAAGACCTTATACTTAATGCCGTAGTAGATTCTTTCTTTGGTCTGCAAATAGTTTTTAACTTTTGGGAGACCATTTCATGATTTCCCAGTATCCATTTCGCTCATTTCAGCTCTGTATTACGTTTTCCTTCTTTTCTTGTTGACTTGATTTTGAAGGTGTCTTCTATTTTTGTAGATGATAGCCTTTATTCAAAGTGTGTTGATAAGGGCTGCTGCTCCTCCCATCTCAAGTCAACGGGTCAGCAGCATTTGCATTCACACGGAGCCCTAGATTTCATCGTGCGAATGCTCGAAAGAAGACAAAAAAAAAGGTTGTTCCTACTTCCTTGTCTGGTCCCTTGCTGACCCTGCCAAACGAACAACTGTGGGGCTCAACCGTCATCTTTTTCTCGCTTAAGCAGTTGCTATATATTATTGGCGACGTAATTTTTGTTCGTGTTTGGAAAATCGAAGGCGGACATTGTGGGAGACGTTTTTTTTTCACGCAAAGTTAGTCTTTCCGTAGAAAATCAACATGATGCTATTAGAACAGAATGTACTAACCAATGTGTTGTTATGTTTTTGGTCTGTTTATGATTGGATTGTTGGAAAAAGCTAGGGAACATTATTATTTAGGGAAAATTATTGTTATGGTCTCTGAACTTTACACTAATATTAGTTATGGTCTTTATACTTCAGTATTAGCAGTAGATGTCTCTGGATTATGTCAAAATGTGTAGTAATTATTATTTCGTTAAAATTGTTAATTTTTTCTTTAAAAAATAAAGTTAAGATGATATTTTTAAGTATATTTAAACAATTCTCTTCGTTCAACTTAAATGAAATTCAAAACTTTTATTTTTCCACATCTATTAATATATGGAAATGTGGAATTTCTAAAACTATTAACTAATATAATAATGATTAAGATTAAAAGAAAAGAAAAAAAAATCTGAAAAAGGTTTGAATGTATATATTTTTGTCACTAAAGATGAAGAATATCGTTAATAGCAAATTTTTATGATGACAAGCATCGTTGAAATACCTTTTTTCGACCATGTTCATCAACAAAAAATGCATATACATTTAAACTTTTTCTAATTTTTTTTTTCTTCAGAAATTTCAAATTTGTTTATGTTCTTCCTTTTAAATTTAATCACGGTTTCAAAAATTCCAAAATATCTTCGGGTTGGGAAGTTAACAATTTGAATTTTTATTTAGGTTGAATAGATAGAATTATATAAATATAATTAAAAAATCATTTTATTTTTTAATAAAAAAATTAAATTTTAACGAAGAAACTAATATTAATATAAAATTTGAAGACAATATAACAACAATTTCCCTATTATTTATTTACCATCACATTAGAACCCTTTGTGAGCAAATGTTGAGTGTGGATAATAGCCGTTGAAAATTTCCTGGCCTTTTTTATTTTAATTATTTTTTTTTCAGATGCCGTTTGCTGACTGGAAACTCGTCGGAAATATGTACGTAGCCTAAAGTTGTAAGGTAAGCAACTCCCATCACCCTCTCTACTCTCAAAGTCTATGGTCTACCTCATGAAGCAACATATTAAATTGGGATTAGCCAACTCATCTTCCATGATCCCATTAGAGTATTAGCCAGCAAATCACACCTCACAATAAAATATTATAAATTCTCCCTTATCATCTGAAAAATATTAATATTATAAATTCTCCCGATTTTTCGAGAAAACATGCGCCAGTATGTTATATTTGTATTGAATTTAATATATTTTAAACTAATAAAATATCTAATTACAACTAATTTCTTGTCATATATGAATAATATCCTAAGATAAACTAAATTAAAAATGACAATATTTGTATCGTACTCATGTGGTATCTCATTATAGTATCATTTTGATTTATTAAATTATATTTGTACATATATAATAATCAGAACTGTTTATTCTCTAAATCATCATATCAAAATCAATTTTTTTAAAAAAATCAATAAGGTTGGAGATTATTTAATTATTCATATCAAAACTAAATAACTTTCAATTTTATTGATTTTTTATGAAGATGATTTTGATCAGGCACGAGCGGCTGCCTTAGGCTGGGGTGTGCTTCCGCTTACCCAAAATTGACGAGTCAACGTAAAATTTTATTTAATTTTAGTTTATATAGCCTACTTATTAATTTGTTTTATACATAAATAAGAGAGATGGTGATGTTTTTGAAAATTATATGATGTCTTATCCAGAGAGGAGTTTGTTGTAATTTTAGGTATTATTATATTTTATTTGTAAGATTATTTTTTATTTCTCAATTTAAAATATGTTTTTTTTTTCAATGAAATTTGCTTAATATGTTCCAAATTTGATAAAAAAATTTACCTGAACTAAAATTTACCCCACTTCATTTTTACTTTATGGGTTCGTGCCTAATCTTGACAAGAAATTTAAAAAATAAACGATTTCAATTATTATATATATATAAACAATTTAATAAATCGAAAAGATAATACGTGGTTACCATTTGAGTGAGCAAATTATTATTCAATTAAAAAAGATCTTAATTTTATGGCGCCATGTGCAATCAAATTAGGTATGATTGGCTTTAAATATATGGCTGTAAAATGTAGGGTAATGTAATGAGTATCCATCATTCCATCCAACTCGTTTCATAAACTTGAACTAAAAAAATCCTTTCAGTAATCGATCCCCCACAATATATAAACTTACCGTTAAAAAGAGGATTAATTAAAAATGAAAGTTGGCGAAGGGAAGAATTGTTGAGTTAATGCCTCCTTAGTGGATTATTAATGCATTGAATTTGATTATGTATTGGGAATAAATACATGGTGTTGTTCATTCAACTTTGTAGGAAAAGATTGATGTGGAAGCTTCATGAAGAAGAGCATTAATTGAAGAAGGTGCATGAATGGACTTCAATGAAGGATGTTGAAATGTGAGGAAATTGTCCCACATTGGAAAAGCACAAATACAACTTGTGCCTTAAGCACTATATAAGGTGGAGAACTTGGTCACATTTCAACATCAAGGAGAACACTTCACAAGTGAGTGAGTGCTTCAAGAGTGTGTATAGCTCTTGGGCTAGAGTGATCTTCTTGAGCACTTCAAGAGTGTGTATAGCTCTTGGAGTAGAGTGATCTTCTCGGTTAAGAGAAGGTGAAAGAGTGTGTATAGCTCTTTGGGGTAGAGTGATTTTCTTGGGTTGAGAGTGGGTGTACAAGGGGTATCCTATTGGATACAAGGGCTCGAGTTGGGAATAAACTTGAGTAGTGTAATCTTGTATTTTGTATTCTCTCATAGTGAAGGAGAAAACTCTCCGAGGACGTAGGCAAGTTAATTGGCCGAACCTCGTTAAATCTTTTGTGTTCTTGGTTTCTTTATTTTCTTTTTTCATCTTTATTGTTAGCACTTGCGTGGTGGAGGATTAATTTCCTAACAAGTGGTATCAGAGCTTCGGTTTATCGATCGTGAGCGGTTTGCCATGGCAAGTTCTAGCGGTTCACATTTCAAGATGGAGCAGTTTGATGGAAAAGGAAATTTCACTCTATGGCAAAGGAGAGTGAAGGACATCCTAGTTCAACAAGGCCTTGCAAGACCGTTGAAGGGGAAGGATGCGAAGCCAGAGAAGATGTCAGATGAAGATTGGGACGAGTTGGAGTCCAGGTGTGTCAGCACTATTAGGCTTTATATTGCTGACAATATTATAAATAATGTTAATGATGTAGATTCTGCACCTGAGCTTTGGGAGAAAATGGAGAAGCTTTATCTTGGGAAAGGCTTGCAAACGAAGCTGAATTTAAAGCGGGATCTCTACAAGCGCAAGATGGGAGAAGGTGCGAATCTCATGGAGCACATGAATGTGTTCAAGGGATTGATAAATCAACTATCAAGAGTTGAGGTTAAAATTGAGGAAGAAGATCAAGCCCTTTTACTTCTTACCTCGCTTCCCGATTCATATGAGAATATTGTTACTACAATTGTGTATGGTAAGGATACACTGAAGATGGAGGATGTAGAATCGACTCTCTTATCACATGAGAAGAGAAGGAAAGCCGATGATTCTCAAGGTTCCATCTTCATTGCTCATGAACAGAATCGTAAGGGAAGGTCAACTGCGAGGGGATTTAGTGAGCATAGCAGGTCTAAATCCAGAGGCAGAGGAAAGGGCAAGCAATGCTACAAGTGCAAGGAGTGGGGACACATAAAGCCGGATTGTCCATTGATGAAAGAGAAGGACGATAAGGGCTCAGATTGCTCCTTGGCTGGTGTAGCGGAGATGTCTAGAGATTTTGGAGAACTTCTCACAGTCTCCAAAGGTAATTACATTTTTTCTCAAGATTATTGGATATTAGATAGTGGTTGTTCTCATCACCTTTGCTCTAGGAGAGAATATTTTGATACGTTCCAGGAAGTCCAAGGATTTGTGACTTGGGGTGATGGCACAAGACGTCGTGTCATGGGTACGGGAACGGTGAAGATCAAAATGTTCGATGGAGCAGTTCGAACATTGGGTGATGTGGTGTATGTCCCAAAGTTCCGGAGAAATCTAATATCCTTGAGCCAACTAGACTCCAAGGGCTGCAAGGTTTCGTCAGCAGGGGGAGTTATGAAAGTGTCACGTGGCTGCATGGTCCTAATGAAGGGAGAAAAATATAAAAGTATGTTCCGTCTGATAGGAAAAACTCAGACCTCGAAGGTTGTTGGGAAACAGGGGGTACAGGAGAACTGGTACCTGAAGCGGGTCTCGTTTGCGAGCACAGCAGAGACGCTATCTACATGTTTCCAAGTTTCAGACGATGGTGAGAAGGATAATCCTGCTAAGGAAGAGGCAAAGTCGAGGTCCCTCTTCGGAGCCAACTGGTAATTGTTGACTCGGAGCAGCTGCACATAGCATTGGCCATTTTGAATCAGGGGGAGCTAGGACCGTATGCAACTGATTCGGGGTATGTGTAGTTGGTACAAGAATAAGGCCAATGGAATGCTTGTGGGTATATCAAGCGGTATCTCAATTTGAGATGAACTTCAGGGATTGAAGTGGTGATGCAACATTATCCACCTAAGTCGGCAGGGGGAGATTGTTGAGTTAATGCCTCCTTAGTGGATTATTAATGCATTGAATTTGATTATGTATTGGGAATAAATACATGGTGTTGTTCATTCAACTTTGTAGGAAAAGATTGATGTGGAAGCTTCATGAAGAAGAGCATTAATTGAAGAAGGTGCATGAATGGACTTCAATGAAGGATGTTGAAATGTGAGGAAATTGTCCCACATTGGAAAAGCACAAATACAACTTGTGCCTTAAGCACTATATAAGGTGGAGAACTTGGTCACATTTCAACATCAAGGAGAACACTTCACAAGTGAGTGAGTGCTTCAAGAGTGTGTATAGCTCTTGGGCTAGAGTGATCTTCTTGAGCACTTCAAGAGTGTGTATAGCTCTTGGAGTAGAGTGATCTTCTCGGTTAAGAGAAGGTGAAAGAGTGTGTATAGCTCTTTGGGGTAGAGTGATTTTCTTGGGTTGAGAGTGGGTGTACAAGGGGTATCCTATTGGATACAAGGGCTCGAGTTGGGAATAAACTTGAGTAGTGTAATCTTGTATTTTGTATTCTCTCATAGTGAAGGAGAAAACTCTCCGAGGACGTAGGCAAGTTAATTGGCCGAACCTCGTTAAATCTTTTGTGTTCTTGGTTTCTTTATTTTCTTTTCATCTTTATTGTTAGCACTTGCGTGGCGGAGGATTAATTTCCTAACAAGAATTGTCTTGAGTTGCAACATTAGAAGTCATAAGATCCACCAAAGACCAAATCCACCATCACCAACCTGTAAGTCTGTAACTGTAAATGGAAAAAGAGCACAGAAACCAACAAGGCGCCAACCCACAAAACACAAATAGAGCGAATTTCCTTCCAAAACCACGCTTAAATTTGAATTTCACTTTTGATAATCGTCGCGTATGACGGCTTCCACGTGTCCCACAAAACAAACTACTAATACACCTTGACGCACCTTAACTCCCGTTTTTTTTCCTGAACACACAAGGCTCGTAACCTCGATCCCCCCATTTTTCCTGCTCTCCTTTACCGCCTTCGGTTTACGCCGTTGGCTTCGTCGGACTCGGAGGTTCCAAAGCCAGAACGAGCTTCAATGTATAAACCGCTCCGACGTTCAGCAAGGTCAACGGTAAATCTGGTTCTTCCGGCGACAGCACCGTCACCTACTGTTCCATTCATCTCACCGGGCGCCGCATTCTCTAATTAATTAATGGCAGAAGAAGTCAAATCTCAGCCATTGGTGGTCTACCTTCACGGCGACCTCGATTTGAGAATCCTAGAGGCTCGATGCTTGCCAAACATGGATATGGTTTCGGAACGCCTCCGCCGGTTATTCTCGGCATGCCGCCAGCCATTTTCACGCGGCTCCACGCACCATTCTCACCACAAAGTCATCACCAGCGACCCTTACGTCACCGTCTGCCTCGCCGGAGCCACCGTGGCTCGTACGCGTGTCATTTCCAACTCCCAGAATCCGGTATGGAAAGAGCACTTCAAGATCCCCCTGGCCCACCCAGTCTCCAAAGTCGAATTCTACGTCAAGGACAACGACATGTTCGGCGCCGATTTAATCGGCATCGCATCCGTCTCGGCGCAGCGGATCCTTGCCGGAGAAACGATCAGCGATTGGTTTCCAATCATCGGTCCGTTGGGAAAGCCGCCGAAACCGGACGCGGCCGTTAAGCTGGAGATGAGGTTCACGAAATGCGAGGACAATCCGTTGTATCAGCACGGGATTTCGATCGATCCGGACCGGTTCGGAATCCGAAACTGTTATTTCCCGGTTCGGCGTGGAGGGCACGTGACGCTGTATCAGGACGCGCACGTGCCGGAGTCGATGCTGGGAGATATAGAATTAGACGACGGGGTTGCTTTTGAGCATGGAAAGTGTTGGGAGGATATTTGTCACGCGATATTGGAGGCTCATCACTTGGTGTATATCGTGGGTTGGTCCATTTTTCATAGGGTGAAGCTTGTAAGAGAGCCAACGAAGCCATTGCCCAGCGGTGGAAATTTGAACTTGGGAGAGTTGCTTAAGTACAAATCCGAAGAAGGCTTGCGAGTTTTGTTGCTCGTTTGGGACGACAAGACCTCTCACAGCAAATTTTTCATCAACACGGTTAGTACTATCATTATATACCGTTTTGTTAATAAATTCCATGTAATTAGTTTTTTTTTTCTTTTCGTTTTTTTAATCTCCTGTTTTTCCTTGTTAATCTGTTTTATTAAACTGGATTGATTTCTCAGATTCTTTCCCTAATTCTAATTATTTCGCTAATTATTAATCGAATTTTTTGTCCCATATATTTTTCATGTCTCTCTAGTGCTTTATTAGTTTTTATTTTCTTAAAATCACCTGTTTGATTGGAATGGGGCTCCCATGTTCATGTGTATGCAATTATGCAAGCAGGCTGGAGTGATGCAAACGCACGACGAAGAGACCCGCAAGTTTTTTAAGCACTCTTCCGTATCATGCGTGCTGTCACCTCGATATGCTAGCAGTAAGCTTAGCATTTTCAAGCAACAGGCACGCTTTATCGATCCATGGTTCACCCACTTTTTTTATTTTTTATTTTTTATTTTTGTTGCTATTTATTTATTTTGTTCTTTCAATTCATCCGAATTTTAAAGTCGTGTCATTTCTGAAACTGCAGATGATGAATTATTTTATCCCCATCTTTTAATGATTTCTGAGATGTTATATGAATTTGGGTCACGTGACCACTGTAGGTTGTTGGAACCCTCTTTACACATCACCAGAAATGTGTAATTGTGGACACACAAGCATCTGGAAATAATCGAAAGATTACTGCCTTCATAGGAGGTCTGGACCTTTGTGATGGCCGCTATGATACTCCTGAGCACCGACTTTTTCGCGATCTTGACACTGTCTTCCAGGATGATTATCATAATCCTACATTTTCTGTGAGTGTATATTGATTTTATTCATGCTGCTATATTGCCCCCCAAGTGTTTGTTGAAATGTCACAACAAATAATGGTCATTATGTATGTAGGGAGGAATAAAGGGGCCAAGACAACCGTGGCATGACTTGCATTGCAAAATTGAAGGGCCAGCTGCGCACGATGTGCTTACAAACTTTGAGCAGCGTTGGAGAAGAGCAACAAAATGGTCGGAGTTGGGCCAACGTTTCAAAAGAGTGTCTCATTGGCACGATGATGCTTTAATAAAGTTGGAGCGCATCTCATGGATACTTAGTCCCTCACCATCCACTGATTCCAACGATGATGATCGTAAATTGTGGGTTTCTGATGAAAACGATCCTCAGAGCTGGAATATTCAGGTATTATTGTCTGGCATTGCATTTCCTGCAAGCACATATGGTCAATTCATCTTAATCCTAATGAATTAATAAATGTTTCAACAGGTCTTTCGATCCATAGATTCTGGATCTCTCAAAGGATTTCCTAAGGATGTTTACGAAGCAGAGGCTAAGGTTGACAATTCTTTCCAACAAACCAATACATGCCAACTAAGCAATATTTCTCATTTTTGGTATTCTAATCAGTTTATTGTTTCGGCATTTTATTTTACTGCAGAATCTTGTTTGTGCCAAGGATCTGGTAATAGACAAGAGCATCCAAACAGCATACATCGAGGCAATTCGATCTGCGCAACACTTCATATATATTGAGAATCAGTATTTTCTCGGATCATCATTCGGATGGCCATCTTATAAAGAAGCAGGTTCATATATATATGACAGACACCTAAGAAAAAACAGAATTTTGAAATAAGTTTATCCCCAGGTTAATTTTTTTTTAACAAATATATGTCTTCGGCCAGGTGCTGATAATCTAATTCCAATGGAGCTGGCACTGAAGATTGCTAGTAAGATACGAACCAACGAGAGATTTGCAGTGTATATCGTCATACCAATGTGGCCAGAGGGTGTGCCCTCTTCTGCTGCTGTGCAAGCAATTCTCTTTTGGCAGGTACCTAAAACTTAAATTTGAAGAAAAACCTTTCTTCTCTTCTCTTCAACGTATTTTAATTTAGTATCCAAAGAGTTGCTTTGATATCATTGGGTGTTTGATTATTTCAGACACAGACAATGCAAATGATGTATGAACTCATTGCAAAGGAGCTAAAATCCATGAATGTGGCGAGTGCTCATCCTCAGGACTACCTAAATTTCTATTGCCTTGGTAATCGGGAGAAACTGCCGGACACTGTATCCTGTACAGTTAACCAAACTCCCAAAAACTCGGAGTACCACACGGTAATTATACAAAGAAAAAAATTACAGAACTGTTTTCTGTGGCTTGAAACCATATATACAATACCAATTAACGTGTGGAATATGTTTTCAGGTTTCAGCATCCCAAAAATTTCAACGGTTTATGATATATGTACATGCCAAGGCAATGGTTGTAGATGATGAGTATGTGATCATAGGTTCTGCCAATATCAACCAACGGTCTATGGCCGGTTCTAGGGACACCGAGATAGCCATGGGAGCGTATCAACCCCATTACACATGGGGGAGGAAGAAGAGGCATCCTCGTGGCCAGGTATTACGTGAATTCATATAGCTCTCCCTTCCCAATTTGAATGTCTTAACTAAATTGCAAAAAACTTGTTTGTTTTTTATATGTTATGATGATGATGATGATGATGTGGATGATTAGGTATATGGGTATAGAATGTCACTCTGGGCAGAACATTTGGGGATGGTAGATAATTGCTTCAAAGAAGCTGAGAGTTTGGACTGTGTGGAGCGGGTGAATGCGGTTGCTGGAGAGAATTGGAAGAGATTCATTGCAGATGAGTTTACACCGTTAGACGGCCATCTGATTAAATACCCAGTTGAGGTTGATGTCAATGGGAAGGTAGGTGCAATTCTGGGACGAGAGAGTTTCCCTGACGTTGGTGGTAGGATCCTCGGAGCCCGAACAACACTCCCTGATGCACTCACTACTTAACTTGGGCAGTAAGGCAAGCCCGCTTCTATCATTGACACTGACACTGGGTTTAATTAGGATATATATAGCCTTGTAATTTATACCCTTAACCAACAGAATTAACACACAGAAGAGCTTAATTTAACCATAAACATGTACATTTTAAACCTGCTTTTAATTTTGGAAATGAAACGAAAGCCAACACTTCAATTGATCAACTCTGGTTCACAAATATTCTACAACGTAATATAAACAAGGAAGATGATGGAAAAACACAGAGGCCAACATTCACTCTCTCTCATTTAAATGTAGTCATAATAACATATAGAAGTTCCCCCGCCTTCCGGAAATGGAAGCCGTGTTGGAATTTTAGAAATGACAACTGAATTAGTTAACGGTGACTTTGCCGACCATGCCAGCTCCCTGGTGGGGAGAGCAGTAGAACGAGTAATCACCTTTTTCAGTCAAGGTGATGGCGAAGGTTTCCCCTGGGGCGTTGAGGAGGTCCTCCTCCGGCATGGATATCTTTGCGGCATCCACGCCGCTTGGGATTTCGTCCTCGTCGAACACAATGTTGTGTGGGAATCCAGCATTGTTCTTGAACACAATCTTATCCCCTGGGCTGATGGAGAAGGTGTTAGGGACGAAAGCCAAGGAACCGTCATCGCCTCCAAGCAAGACGTCAATGGCCATGGCATTGCTGGCAAGGAGGGCACTAGCTGCGGTGGCTGCTACGGCTACACCGACATCCTTGAGTGAAGACTTGACGACGCAGAGCTGCCTTGGGGAGGCTGAAACCTTGACGGTGGCAGAGCTAACCTTGGCTGCTCCGGCGGACTTGAGTCCGGTGAATGATGGGATGGCAACGGCGGCAGGGGTGACGGTGGCCATTATTTAGAATTATGTGTTCTAGGAAGCAGGTCGCGCCCTTTAAATTGAGATGACCAAAAGGGAAAGAGGCAAGAGACGTGTTTTAATAAGGAAAGGGTTGGTTATGTGTGGTTTGTGTTGGTGATTGGATGCTGAGAAAATGGATGGCTTTGAGCTCGCGTTAGCCTCCTATTGAGGATGAGGTGGAGACCAGGGTTATCTGCTAAGGAGAACTCTTATTGGCTGGGTCAGATGTTATCCTATGCCGTGGCTTTGGATTTACAAAGGAGGACAAAGTGTCTCATCTATATATGAACGAGTGGCTGATTTTACTGGGGATTAATGACCTGGATATTCATACGAAGGTATATCATTATTTGGAGCCCATCTACAATCTACATCAATGGCTATAATTAATTGGTTGAAAAAGAATTCGAAGACAAAGTTCTGATAGAATTATCAGGACAAGGCTTTTATTTATTTTTATTTTTTAATTTTTTGGGGGACAACTAAAGTATTCAATTTTATTTGGAACATGTCATTCTATTTAGAATGCCTATTAACTATTTTTTTACGTCTTTGTTAAATAAAAAGAAACTTGAATTTTAATGAAATTTCGTAATAGGTTGTGAAGGGAGTTTAGGGTCTGAAGGTATTTAGAAAACATCCCTCTCAATTTCAAAGTATCTTACAAATTGAAGAGAATGAAAAAAAAAAAAAATATTTTGATGTTTTTGAAGAAATTTTAAAAATCGACTAAATATCGTGAGTATAGCTCACATTTTTTGCAAAGAAATGCAACTATTGGGATTTCGTGAAATATTTTAACTACACATTAGTCAAAGTATTATTTACCATTTGGGACTTATCGTGCCATTTAAGATGCCTATTAACTATTTTTTACGCATTTTTGAAGTAATAAAACCAGAATTTCAATGAAATTTTGTAGCCGGGTGCGAAATGAGACTAGGGTATAAAGGTCTTCAGAAAACATCCCCCTCAACTTCACTGTATCTTATAGAGTGAAGAGAATATAAATAAACTTTTATCATTAGATAAAGGGGAAAGGGACAACCAACATAGGGGGCTAGCTTGCTTCTACTGAATGGGGTGGGGTGGGGGGGGGGGGGGGGGGGGGGGGGGTAGGCGAAGAGTCCAAAATTTTTAAGAATTTTCAAAAATCGACTAAAAATCCTGAGTTATAACTCATATTTTTTTTCGTAAAAAAATGCAACTATCGAGGTTTCGTGAAATATTTCAACTGCACATTAGCCATAGTACTTAATGTTATTTGGGACATGTCCCGACATTCAGGATGCCCATCAATTATTTTTTACTCATTTTTTAAGCAAAAGAACTTGAATTTCATTGAAATTTCGTAATAGAGTGCGAAGTGAGTCTCGGGTCTGAATGTCTTTTGAAAACATCCCCCTCAACTTCAAAGTATCTTACGGAGTAAAGAGAATGGAAACAAAATAAGTATTTCGATGCTTTTGAAGAAATTTCAAAAATCGACTAAAAATCGTGAGTCCATTTTTTTTTTTGTAAATAATGCAACTGTTAGGATTTCGTGAAATATTTTATCTGCATATTAGCTAAAGTATTAAATGTCATTTGAGACATGTCCTGCCATTCAAGATGCCCATTAACTACCTTTTATGCATTGTTTAAACAAAAAAATCTCGAATTTCATTGAAATTTCGTAATAAGGTGAGAAGTGAGTGTAGGGCCTCAAGGTCTTTAGAAGACATCCGCCTCAACTTCAAAGTATCTTATGAAGTGACAAGATTAGAAACAAAATAAGTATTTCGATACTTTTAAAGAAACTCACATTTTTTGTAAAAAATGCAACAGATGGGATTTCGTGAAAAATTTTAACTGCACATTTTTCAAAGTATTAAATGTCGTTTTTGACATGTCCTACCATTCAGGATGTCCCTTAACTATTTTTTACTCATTTTCTAAGCAAGAATAACTTGAATGATATTAAAATTTTGTAATAGGGTGCGAAGTAAGTCTAGGGTCTGAAGGGCTTTAGAAAACATCCTCCTCAACTCCAAAGTATCTTAGGGAGTGAAGAGAATGGAAACAAATTAAGTATTTTAATGTTTTTGAAAAAAATTCAAAAATTGACTAAAAATCTTGAGTTATAACTTGCTTCTTTTTTTTTTTTGTAAAAAAAATGTAACTGTCAGGATCCCTATGAAATATTTTAACTGAACATTAGCCAAAGTATTATATGTCATTTGAGACATGTCTTGCCATTCAGGATGCTCATTACCTTTTTTTACGAATTTTTTTAAAATAAAAAAACTCTAATTTCATTTAAATTGCGTAACAGGGTGCAAAGTGAGTCTAGGGTCTGAAGATCTTCAAAAAAAATCTCTCTCAGCTTCAAAGTATCTTACATTGTGAATATAATGGAAATAAACCAAGTATTTTGATATTTTTGAACAAATTTCAAAAATCGACTAAAAATCGTGAGTGATAGCTTACATTTTTTGTAAAAAGTGCAACTGTCGGAGTTTCTTGAAATATTTCAATTGCACATTATCCAAAGTATTTAATGCCTTTTGGGACATGTCCTGCCATTTAGGATGCCATTAACTATTTTTTACGCATTTTTTAAGGAAAAAAACTCAAATTGCATTGAAATTTTGTAACAGGGTGCAAAGTGAGTCTTGGGTTTGAAGGTTTTTAGAAAAAATCCCCTCAACTTCAAAGTATCTTATGGAGTGAAGAGAAGGGAAACAAAATAAATATTTTGTTGCTTTTGAAGAAATTCTAAAAATCAACTAAAAATCGCCAGTTCACATTTTTTGTAAAAAACTTGTGAGTTCACATTTTTGTGAAATATTTTAACTGCAGTCTGTGAAAGATACGACTATCGCGATTTCGCAAAATATTTTAACCGTATTGGTCAAAGTATTATAAGCCATTAGAGATATGTACTGCCATATAAGGTGTCTATTGACTATTTTTTATACATTTTTTATGCAATAAAACTCAAGTTTGAATGGAATTTAAAAACAGGTATGAAATTGACTTTGGGGCCCGAAGGTCATTAGAAACCATCCCCTCAACTTTAAAGAATCTTATGGGTTGATGAGAATTAAAATAGAATAATTATTTTTAAGTTTTCGTCAAAACTTCAAAAAAGACTAAAAATCGTAAGTTATATAGCTCATTAAATTTTTGAAAAAAATGCATCTATTGGGATTTTGCTTAACATTTTAACTGCACATTAAAAAAATTATTATAAGCTATTTGAGACATGTCTTGCTGTTCATGATCCTTCTATCAATTTTTTTAATGTAATTTTTTAAAAAACATTACGTGCAATGATATGTCTACCTTTAATTAAAAAAAGGTAAAAAAATAAACGAAATGACTATATCGTTACACATTTGGATAAAATTCAGCGATGACAGATTTTGACTTTGAAGTTTAGGAACTAGAGGTTGGTATAAAATTTGAGTAAAATTCAAGCCGATTAGCAACTGTTTAGCATCTTAAATATTAGTAATATAGGATAGTGGCGTAATCAGCCCAACATAGGCTGTCAACCAAAAAGGAGAAGCTCCCGTGATGTAAAGTTTGTAGATATCCTACCCTAAGACGAGAGGATTGGACTTAGAATCACCTATTCATGACAAGAGGTGTACACCGTTAGGCCTCACTCAAGGTAATGGGTTGGTACCATTGGTGAATGGTGAGGGAAGCTAGAGTGCTGCTGCTAGTACACAACCTGAAGATCAATTAGTTGTGAATTGCGTAAGAGAAATTGGGATGGATCGAGTAGCGGACAATAATTCAATACCAGGAGCAGCAATAAATTAAGGCAACAGCTTGTGTTCCCAACTAAAATTGCCCAACGGTCTCCTGCCTCCTATGTTAGCAGTTTAATTTACTCAGTTCCAAGTTCTAACCATTTTTCTTCAGCTCAATTTCTCAATTTTTCTTATCCCACACATCCACGTTACAATAAACTCAGCATCCCAAATATATACATAGAGCCAACATATGATTTCCCAAACTTGATTTTTCAAAAAGTTTATGTTCAAGAACTGTGGGTACGTAGCTTAAGCATTCAAGAGTAACCCGCGGCCTCATACATTACACACATATTTGCTAATTAAACTATATATATATATGCATTTTCTGTAAAAAAAAAAACAAATCAAACCTACGTACATATATATATATATATATGTATGTATATATGAAACAAGACTTTAAAGGAGACGTACCTACCATGCGAGATCTGCTCGCAGTTTGTTCAGAAAAACATATAGCCGATGATGGATATGAGAGAGTTGAATGAAAGGGCACTGAGATATTGGCACGGCTCAATCAGATACTACAAAAACTTCATTACTAATATGAATTCAAGCTTATTAAGACCTTAGCTTGGTCTTAGTACGTACATTTTAAAACAAAGCTAGGTACTACATATATATATTATGGTTGTAATTCTCTGAGTGAACCGAGCCAACGTCATAGTAACTTTCTCAATAAAAGTAGGTATATATGCATACCTAGCTAACAGAAAAAGAAGGGAGAAGAGGAGGATGATATATAAATTTGATAAGATGGATGGAAGAAATGGAAGAGGCCAAGTAGCTAGGCGTGAAAAACAGTGAGAAGAAATGTGAATATGTGTCTCGATATTTAAGGATGAATAAGGGTGAAACTATTTAGGTGCATTGAAAACCCTAGCTACCAAAACGAATGCCCCAAGGAGTGAAGGACCATACCATTAATATTTGTCGCTAGCTAGTCGATGTCGATCGATGATCTTTAGCTCTCTCTCTCTCTCTCACGTATTTACACCAGCAGCAGCTACGTAACAGTAGTCCAGTAGCAGTACCAGTAGCTGAGCTTAGATACAGGACCTCTTCTGCCCTCATCATCTTCATTTTCTCTCTCTAAATTAATGAAGGAATCCCGTGCTTGGCCTGGGACCTGAGACCGGAGACCTGGCCCGTTGCATGTTCTTATGATGCACCCAACATTAATGAAAAGGGAATCAAATTCAACATTCAACAATAACTAGTACTAGTTATATTATGATTTCACTTTATTACAACTTCCTTTATCTCCAATTCTCCATCATCATCAACTCCAATTCCACAATTCCATAATTCAATTCCATCCCTATAGGCTGTAGGGGCCTATACTATAGCTACTCTTTATTACTCATATCAAACTGTGCAACATGCATGCCTTCAATTTCTTAATTATTACTATTTCTTATAATGAAGGGGGATCCGCTGTCTCATTTGAGTGTCTCATTTTTATATCCTATTACTATATACTTGACACGTGTCCTCATTACTATATACTTGACACGTGTCCCCATTACTATATACTTGACATGTGTCAAGATAGAGGATTAACATTGTTAAGTTTTATTATTTTTCTAAAACAAGTTTAAAAAAATAAAATAATATGTAAAAGTTAGAAACAAATTTGAAACTAGAATCTTAGGCAATGAAAGAATAAAAATGAGGCCTTAGCTGAAGGAACTGAACAATGGATCTTATATATGTTTGTTTACCTTGAAAATGGAGATATGTTTTTTCACCTTGAAAATTGGAATGAATATGTTTTAACTATTTTTTGAGTTTCCCTTATTGCCAATGACAATGTGTTTTGACTCTTATGGTATAGTCAATTATGACTTAACTTGTCAACCAAATAGTTTTTGAATATGTCAATCTGTTAACTATTTCTATTTGACAATAGTTTTTGAATGTGAAATACAATAATGCAATAGTATTTTGAAATCATTATAATTTATTATTTGTTTTTTGTTTTTGGTGACATTTTTCCATCACTGAAAGGCATATTGGATCGAAGAACGAATAAAGAAGTTCTGAAAACTTTTGAATTATTTGATAGAAAAAGAGAAAACTTTTGGATCAAAGAGCGTGTGGCTCTCAATTAAAGCAACAACTGTTGATGCAGAATTTATCCGAAATGATATTGGACGTTCAATTTCGATACACATAAAAAAGAGACAATTGAAGTTATAGATGAATCCCAAGCAGGAGGTGGATTCAACCAAAAATATTTCGATGCCTAAATCATTTCAATCATAAAGAAAAATCTGAATAGCGAATTATGAGAATAAATGTGAGATATTTGAGAAGTCAGAAGAGACCCACTATTTATAATGGAGACCTAAGGATCATTGGAATTTCCGATTGGTTGGAAGAAGTTGCAATAAATAAGTAATACTGGTTAGGAAATACTCAGTACATTGATTTTTAATAATAACTAATTCGCTGAGAATTGAAATTATTTATTACTAATGGAAGGAGAGTTCTAATTAATAAACAAATCCATTAGGAAATGAACTTTATTTATTAAATGACTTCTAGTTGAAGAATAATTCTCATGGAGATATTATTTATAATTATTGTGATATAACTTATATGTCAATAATGGCTCTACCTGGGATAGAGTAGCCATTCTGTAAATTGCGAATCACATGGACGCTCCACAATTTTTGGACAAATTATGGTTCCCCGCTACTATTCTAGTATTTAAAATGTTACTTTCAAATCTTAAACTAATATCTTGGGCTAATAAATTCAATTCTATTACATTATGAGAATATGAGCTTCTTTTGTCTAGGGCTTACTAGAGGGGCTTGGAATGAAGAAAACAACTTAGATTTCATTAGATCTTGAAATTAAGTACTTAAAAAATATCATCAACAAGAATGAAGAAAAATACTTAGGACTTGGCCATCTAAGTGGTATAATTAAAGACTTTATGGTCTCTGATATGACAAATTAGTTGCCATTGAGGATGAATTAATAATGAATAATGGAATGTCAAAACATCATATTATATGGGTAATTTATTACATTTATAGTTAATATCGACGATCGAGTGCACTTTTTTTGAAATCTTTATAATTTAGTATTTCATTTTTTTGGGTGACATTTTTCCATAATTAAAAGACATATTGACTCAATTTAAATTCAAATAAAATATAATAAATATAATAAAATCAGAAACACAAAGTTGACTTTAATACATTTTTTTGTTGCATCAAAATTTGATAACATTATATGTTAAGGATGGTACAAACATGTCATCAAAATCAAATATAACAGTAAGAATCACAAGCCAATAAGGAAAACTAACGCAGATAATACCCGAACAAATAACAAGAAAATCATCATCACTAAAATTATGCAAAATTAGACGCCACTCCAACAAAGCTCAAAATACTCAAAATCCAAATAGCGCATAACCCTAGACAGACTATTTCCACCAAAAGAAGCAACCACCACGGTTAAACCTCTACATCTGGTCATGAACCATTACCTATTATCTTGAAGAACTTGCAGAGAAAAAGCGGATATGAGAAGCCTTGATTCATAGCGATCCAGTCGAGAATAAATCTGAATAAAAGGTCCAAAAGCCATAATCTAACTATAGTTGCAAAAATCAATGAGAAATATTGCGTCAAACACTTCCAACAATAAAGATATTAGTAGTTGAAATCTCTATCCACTCCTCCTTTAAATTGGACTTCTGCCAATTGCTGCCATTGGAAGGGCATCACTTGTAACGCAGATGGTTTGGTCACCCATTTGGTCTTACCCTCCAAAGGGCTTAAAGGAGATATTTTCCCTTCATCATCATTTCTTGCAAATCTCACACGTCTCAAACATCTAAATCTCTCCCTCAATTCACTTTCTGGTTCACTTCAAAATAATAAACTCTTCTCATTCTTGGTTCGTTGTCTTGAAATCCTTGATTTGAGCTATAACTTTCTTGCTGGAGAACTACCTTTTTCTTTGTTATCCAGCAACATCCAGACACTAGACTTGTCCAGCAATCACTTCCATGGTGCAATGCCCTCTTCTTTTTTCCAACAATCCTCACATTTAACTAGTTTTAATGTGAGCAACAATGCATTCTCAGGCTCAATCCCTTCATCCTCAATTTGTCTCCAGCATTTTTCTCCATTCAGTAAGCTATTAGATTTTTCCTTCAATAAATTTAATGTTAGCATTTCGTTGGGGCTAGGGGAGTGTAGGGGAGTGTTCCAAACTACAAGCTTTTCGTGCTGGTCACAATGACCTCACAGGATTACTTCCAAATGATATCTATAATGCAACCTTGAAGAAATTTTGTTGCCTTCCAATTCACTGTATGGAACCATTAGTGAGAGAATTGTCAATCTCACTAACCTAGAAATCCTAGACCTCTCTAATAATCATTTGAGTGGAGAGCTCCCTGTCTATTTTGGGAGGCTGTCCAAGCTGAAGCTCATGCATCTTGAATTAAACTATCTAAAAGGCCAGTTGCCCCAATTGCACAAGGCTTATAGCAGGGCATCTGACATACAACAAATTGGGAGGGGAAATTTCCACCCTAAATTTCTCCAAACTCAGTCACCTTACTAAACTGGACCTGAGTTACAATAATTTCATTGGTAAACTGCCAACAAGCATTTACTTGTGTAAGTCCCTAAAAGCAAACCAATTGAGTGCAAATCATGTGCAAATCATCTTGAAGGAGAGATACAGCCTGAGATTCTCTCATTGAAATCCTTGTCGTTCCTCTCCCTTGTTCCTAACAGATTGACCAATCCCACGGAGGCACTGAAGGTGCTAATGCGTTGCAAAAGTCTTCATGCACTCATTCTTCCACTTGCTTTTAAAGGCAAAGGAATATTTCCAGCTGATGATGGCATAGTTGATTTTGATGGACTCAGGAATCTTAGAATTTTGGATTTGCGTTGGTGTGGGTTCACTGGTCAAGTACCTGAATGGTTAGCTAAGCTTAAGAATCTACAGGTTTTGAATCTGGATGGTAATAGAATGACAGGATCCATTCCAATTTGGTTGGGGGCTCTGCCCAAACTGTTTCATGTAAGATTGGGTGACAACCGTCTTTTAGGTGACTTTCCAAAACAACTTTGTGGACTATCAAGCCTCGTAAATGCAAGTCATCAAGTAGTTGATGATTATGATCTTGAATTGCCTATCTTAGACGTATTCAATGGTAAATATTATCCATTCTGCCGAATAACTAGTTTTGCACCTTTGATAAGTCTAGCTTATAATAACATTACCGGTAATATACCTATTGAGATTGGCCGATTGCAGCTTGTCCATCGGTTCTTTCTTAGCAACAACAATTTTTCTGGAAACATTCCAGACCAAATATTTAGCCTGGAAAATCTAGAGGTTTTGGATCTCTCCAAGAACCAATTTTCTGGAAACATCCCATGGTCAAGTTGAGAGCTCTCCCTTAGTGCCAATCTCACTAACCTAGAAATCCTTGACCTCTCCCTTAATCAATTAAGTGGAGAGCTCCCTGTCTATTTTGGGAGGCTGTCCAAGTTGAAGCTCATACATCTTGAATACAACAATCTAAAAGGCCATTTGCCCCAATCCTTGATGAATTGCACAAGGCTTATAGAAGTGTATATGACATTCAACAAGTTAGAAGGAGAAATCTCCACCCTTAATTTCTCCAAACTCAGTCACCTAACTAAACTTGACCTGAGTTACAATAACTTCATTGGCAAACTGCCAACAAGCATTTACTCATGTAAGTCCCTAAAAGCAATCCGATTGCATGAAAATCATCTTGAAGGAGAGATACAACATGGGATCCTGTCATTGAAATCCTTGTCATTTATCGCACTTGGTAGCAACAGATTGACCAATTTCGCAGGGGCAATGAAGATACTAATGCGTTGCAAAAGTCTTCGTGCACTCTTTCTTCTAAGTTCTTTTAAAGGCGAAGAAATATTTCCAGCTGATGATAACATGGTTGAATTTGATGGACTCCAGAATCTTCGAATTTTTAATTTGATTGATTGTGAGCTCACTGGTCAGATACCTAAATGGTTAGCAAAGCTTAAAAATCTACAGGTCTTGAATCTGGCTGGTAATAGAATGACAGGATCCGTCCCTATTTGGTTGGGGGCTCTTCCCAAACTGTTTCATGTAGTATTGGTAAACAACAGTCTTTCAGGTGAGTTTCCAAAACAGCTTTGTGGACTACCAGGCATCGTAAATGCAAGTCATCAATTAGTTGACGATTATGATCTTGAATTGCCTATCTTAGACACATTCAGAGGTACATATTATTCATTCCGCCGATTGTATGATTTTCCACCTTTGATAAATCTAGCTTATAATAACATTACCGGTAATATACGTACTGAGATTGGCCAATTGCAGCTTCTCCATTGGTTGGTGCTTAACAACAACAATCTTTCCGGAATTATTCCGGACCAAATATTTAGCCTGAAAAATTTAGAGGTTTTGGATCTCTCTATGAACCAATTTTTTGGAAACATCCCATGGTCAGTGACAAGTCTCAACTTCTTGAGAAAATTTAACGTCTCATACAATAATCTTGAAGGGGAGATACCAACATGCACACAGCTCCAAAGCTTAAATGCTTCTGAATTCGAGGGAAATCAAAAGCTGTGCGGTCTCCCACTCCCAAAAAAGTGCCAATCATCAACTGGGGGTGGCCCTGATGCTGATAGCAGCAACAACCATTTTCAACTTCCATGGTTTTATATTTCTATTGCGGTAGGTTTCATTGTGGGGTTCTGGGGAGTTTGTGGTTCTTTGGTAATCTGCAAGACATGGAGATATACGTATTTCCAGTTTGCAGAAAATGTGCAAGACCGGCTCTATGTCATGATCACAGTGCGCATCAACATGATCCGAAGAAGGATCAACAGAGGATAGACGATTATATTGTTCTATGTACTTTTTTTTTTTCAATTTTCTTTTCTTCCTTTCTTTGGTGTTCCTGATCGATGTAACAAGGCACACACTATTTGTTTTATGGTTATCTTGTTCAAGTATAAAGCATTTACTGCATTTGGTAAAACATAAAGAAATTAGCCTCTCTGTGTGCGGGATTGCTTGGAGAGCAATCTCCAAGCCTAGTTTGGTGTCATAACACCATAGCCTATACTCTCTTAATTTTTCTATGTTTTCTGCTGTTTTGATTTCTTTAATTGGTTCAGTGAGCCAAATACCAACATACAATTTTTTATGGCCGGTGAAGTGTTGGTAAGCTTTTGATTGGGGAACTGTTATTACAGTGACATCACCATCTAGCCGAATCTCCAAAACAAATGAGGACAATGAGAATGTGTGTAATGCAATTCAATCAGACAAAAAAGAAAATCAGTTTCTCTAGAAACTCATAGAAGAATTTTATCAAACACCTAGAGTGTAGTGTTCATCATATTGAATTGCTACTCTAATTTGAATTCAATCATCATGCATTGCATTTCAATCAAGAAGAATTGGTAGGGAAGAATATCCTAGTCCAATAGTTTGCAGCTAAATATCTTAGTTGAAGAAGAACACCCGAAATTGGTTCATCTTCTTCTTCTGTTGCCGCTGCTCTGCTAAAAATACCAACACAGTTATGCGAAAATCGCATCACATTGTGATCTGCAGCTGGTCTGAGATGGCTGGTGCACCAGGAGGTGAGCTGAGAGCTCCTATCTTCAGTGGTGATAATTATGGTTTCTGGAGCATACAGATGAAGACAATCCTGCGACACATGATCTATGGCATTTGCGACTGGTCTGCAATCGGTAGTCGTAATAAGTGTCCATTTTCGACGTGTGGGGTTTGCTGACGAAGTTCCTGCCCCTCTTTTTTATTTTCATTGAGATATTATTCATAATTATTGTGATATAATTCATATTAATTAATGTTCGGTAATTATATGCCAATAATAACTCTATTAGGGGCAGAGTAGTCATTATATAAATTATGAGTCATGTAGTAGTTCAACAAACTTTAGACAATTCAATATTTGATTTTGGGGTCATATTTTTTCATAATTAAAAGCCATATTGACTCAATTTAAATTTAAACAATTCTAATAGAACATAAGAAATTCAATAAAATAAGAAATCACAAACACAAGGTTGACAGGTGCAATAATTAATAAATACATCTGTTTAAGAAATAAATGATACTGTAAAGGTAAGAAAATACTTGTTTGGAGCAGAGTCAATTTTTTTTTGTTGGTGG
This sequence comes from Prinsepia uniflora, assembly GCA_032719365.1. NCBI lineage: Eukaryota > Viridiplantae > Streptophyta > Magnoliopsida > Rosales > Rosaceae > Prinsepia > Prinsepia uniflora. The sequence continues at coordinate 767,168 of CM064866.1, read as the reverse complement.
ATCAAAATTTGATAACATTATATATTAATGAAGGGGACAAATTTTTCTTCAAAATCAAGTACGACAATAAGAACCACAAGTCAATAAAGCAAATTAATGCAGACAAAACCCGAACAAATAACGGAGACATATGAAAGGTTAGAGGAGGCCCTCTATTTATAACGAAGACATTGGAATGTTGACCTTGGAAAGTTGATAATTTCTCAACTTAGTTTTAAATGAAAGCTCCAATTGTTGATGTAAACATTATTCGGATTGATGTTGATCGTTCAATCCCAACACACAAAAAAGAGACAATTGAGTTTAAGGCTGAATCACAAGCTGTGGAGGTGAGGGCTTGGTGGGGGAGAAGTGGAGGTCAACCAAGAATACTCCGAGACTTAAATCAGTTCAATCATAGAGAAAAAATTGAATAAGGGATTATAGAAATAATTGTGAGATATATGAGAAGTTAGAGGAGGCCCTCTATTTATAACGGAGACCTTGGAATGTTCAGAGCTTCTTATTTGTTGAAAAAAATTGCAATTAATAAGTAATCCTAGTTATGAAATAGTTGACTTTCAATACTAAATAATTCGATGACAAATGATGACTTCAATTCCATATATACATATATAAAATGGGTTATCTGATTAATGAGATAAACTCTTTTCTCTTCCACCAAAAAGTTTTTTGTATGTACTATTTTAAGTACTTTTTTCGGGAGGGGGAATTTTGGATATTTTTTTATATAATATATCATCGGGGTTTGAATTTGAGATCAATTATCTACAAGTCAACGATAGAACAAATTGAACTAGACCCGCTTGACTTTTAAGTACTCTTCTAATCTTTTTATATATATAAAAAGAAAACATTTAGAAATTTTTTATCAATTAGTAATTGTTAAATACATTGTGCTTGCAATTTATTTAGAAATTGTTAAATTTATTTACTCTTGCAATCTTCTTATACGGAATAGCTACAACATGACGGCGCACTAAGTACATCATACTTTTTAAATACAATATAATAAAAAATAATAAATATAAAAAATGTCTCTGTATTTTTCAGTCGTTAAATTTTGATTAGAGAGGATCTAACAATCTGCATTCCGCACTACACTTAGTGCGGTGTTGTAGAAATTCCGCTTCTTATATATACATCATAGTTAATAAGATGGGTATAGTAGCATTGCTTTCAACTACTATTTTGGGCTAATAAATTCAATTCCAACATTTCAAGGTCTCACTTGAGGGGCGTGGAATGAAGGAAAAAAAATTAGAACTTGGCCACATAAGTGATATAATTAATGAATATGGTCTCAAATATGACTAATCAGCTTCTATTCACCAATATGAATTAATGGTGAATAACAAAATGTCAAAACATCATATCAAATAGGTAATTTATTACATTTATAGCTATCCTTGACGAGTGTTTCTTTTTAAAATCATTATAATTAAGTATTTGATTCTTTTTTCTTTACTTTTTTCCAACTAAAAGACATATTGGAACGAAGAACGAATAAAGAAGTTTTGAGAAATTCTCAACTAGGCTCTCATTGAAAGCATCAGTTACTGAAAAGCACACTTTGAGAATTTCTCAACTAGGCTTTCATTGAAAGCATCAGTTGTTGATACAGAAAAGTCCAGAATGACATTGGTCGTTCAATTCCTACACACAAAAAATGAGACAATTGAAGTTAAGGTTGAATCCCAAGCAATGGGTGGATTCAACTAAAAACAAGCATCAGTTGTTGATACAAAAAAGTCCAGAATGACATTGGTCGTTCAATTCCTACACACACAAAAAGGAGACAATTGAAGTTAAGGTTGAATCCCAGGTAGTGGGTGGATTCAACTAAAAACGCTCTTATGCCTAAGTCAATTCAATCGTAAAGAAAAATAACTAAATAGCGAATTATGAGGATAAATGTGAGATACATGAGAAGTGAAAAAAAAAAACTGTATATTTATAGTAGAAACCTTGAGGTCTTTGGAGCTTCTGATTGGTAAAAAGAAATTGCAATGAATAAGTAATCCTGGTTAGGAATTACCTAGTACATTGACTTATAAAAATAAAAAATTTGTTGAGAATTGAAATATTTATTTTTAGTTGGAGGAGAGTTCTAATTAATAAATAAATCCACTAGTAAATGAAGATTATTTATTAATTAACTTCTAGTTGAAGAATAACTTTCATTGAGATATTATTCATAATTATTGTGATATAATTCATATTAATTAATGTACGGTAATTATATGGCAATAATGGCTCTCTTAGGAGCAGAGTAGTCATTATATAAATTATGAGTCATGTAGTAGTTCAACAAACTTTAAACAAATTATGGTTTCACAGTACGATTCTAATCTTTAAAATGTTATTTCAAATCTTGAACTATTACTTTGGGCTGATATTTCAATTCCATTGCATTATGAGAATATGAGCTTCTTCCAATGAAGAAAAAAAAATAGATTTCATTAGATCTTGAAATCAAATAGGTAAAATATATCATCCACAAGAATATATGAAGGAAAAAACTTAGGACTTGGCCACATAAGCGGTATAATTAAAGACAAAGGAAATGTCAAAACATCATATCCTATGAGTAATTTATTATATTTTATAGTTATTTTTGACGAGTGCTTTTTTGAAATCATTATAATTCAATATTTAATTATGAAAAAAAACAAAAAAAACAAAAAAACAAAAAAACAATCATCACTAAAATTATGAAAAAAATATAAGCCATCCCCTCAAAGAGTCAATTCAATCAAAATCCAAACTGCATCTAACCTTAAACAGACTACTTCCACCAATAGAAGTATTTATCATTGTTGAACGTATCACATTTGGTTATGAAAAACCTGTAGAGCAGGGAAGGATATGAGGAAGTCATGATTTCTAGCTATCCAATGACGCATAAATGTGAATAAACGTCCAAAAGTCCGAATCAAACTATAGTTGCCAAAATCAATGGGAAATATTACGACCAACCCCTCTTGATAGTAATTTAGAACAAGATAAATACATTTTAATTGAAAATTTTGGTGAGGAGGTGAATTTAAAAAAAATATATAACAATAATAGGGAAACTATATCTAAGCATGGGTGCGATCAGACAATCACTAGGAGCTACCCCTATTACTAAGTACTAACCCAAAAAAAGAAAAAAAAAGGAAGAGGGGAAGAGGGTAGGATGATATTCTCTCTTCTCCCCTTGGCCCCTTGGTGTGTTATTTCTTTGGGACTAAGAGGAAAGAAAATAGAAGATAAAGATTTTTCACAAAGCAAAGTAAATCAATTTAATACTTGCGTAAATAATATAAATTGAAAACAGTGAATGCAATGAATTTTTTTTCATCATTTTTTTTTCTTACTCAAATCATGCCACATGTACATTATAAAAGTTTTAAGCAAAAAATTCACTCTTGTTATCAAATCCAAACTCAGATTCCTATCTAAACAAACTGAGCCTCAAAGAACTTCGGAGTGGTGAAGACTGGCTGGGTCTTCATTGGTCTCGCATTATTACTTGGAGTGGTGAAACTAATTGATGTTTTTTACTTGGAGAATGGAGATAACGTCCAAGCTAACATATTAATTAAAGATGAGGAAACAAGCCAGGTCTTTATATATGTATAAACTTGTGCCTATAATGATGCACATTAGCAAAGAAACATGCCTTGTAACCCAATCATGGCACACAGCTTCCTTCCCATATTCTGCTTATTCTCTAGCTTTATTATTTTTACAAAAATCCATGCATGCAACCCAAATGAACAGAGCTCTCTTCTCTCCTTTTCCCAAACTTTATCCTCTCCTCCTTTAAATGGGACTGCTGCCAATTGCTGCCATTGGAAGGGCATCACTTGTAATCCAGATGGCTTGGTCACCCATTTGCTCTTGCCCTCCAAAGGGCTCAAAGGAGCTATTTTTCCTGCATCATCATTTCTTGCAAATCTCACACACCTCAAACATCTAAATCTCTCCCACAATTCACTTTCTGGTTCACTTCAAAATAATAAACTCTTCTCATCCTTGGTTCGTGGTCTTGAGATCCTTGATTTGAGCTACAACTTTCTTTTTGGAGAGCTACCTCTTTCTCCTCTATCCAGAAATATTCGGAAACTAGATTTGTCCAGCAATCACCTCCATGGTGGAATTCCAGCTTCTCTTTTCCAGCGATCCTCGAATTTGACTAGTTTCAATGTGAGCAACAATACATTCTCAGGCTCGATCCCTTCATCCTCTGTTTGTCTCCACCATTCTTCTCCATTCATTGAGCTATTAGATTTTTCCTTCAACAACTTTAATGGCAGCATTTCGGTAGGGCTAGGGGAGTGTTCACAACTACAAGCTTTTCGTGCTGGTCACAATGACCTCTCAGGATTACTTCCAAATGATATCTATAATGCTACCAAACTTGAAGAAATTTCATTGCCGTCCAATTCACTGCATGGAGCCATTAGTGAGAGAATTGCCAATCTCACTAACCTGGAAATCCTTGACCTCTCTAATAATCATTTGAGTGGAGAGCTCCCTGTTTATTTTGGGAGGCTGTCCAAGCTGAAGCTCATGCATCTTGAATTCAACTATCTAAAAGGCCATTTGCCCCAGTCTTTGATGAATTGCACAAGGCTTATGGAACCCCAGTCTTTGATGAATTGCACAAGGCTTATGGAAGTGCATCTGACAAACAACAAGTTGGAAGGAGAAATCTCCACCCTTAATTTCTCCGAACTCAGTCACCTCACTAAACTTGACCTGAGTTACAATAACTTCATTGGTATGTTAGAGATCGGGATTCCGGCCATTATATAGACTCGGGAGTTCGGCCCTAAAACCAATTGGTGATAGGGGGAGTTGCCCAAGGCTATATAAGGCACACATTCTATTTCCTCTTTTCCGATGTGGGACTCTTATCCTCACATCCCAACACGCCCCCTCACGTGTGGCGGCTCTTCCAGCCAACACGTGATGATGTGAGCCCATTGTCCCACATTCGTATGAGCCCATTGTCTCATACCTCTCTCAACTCATTTTTTTTTTTTTTCAACCACTAGCAGGTTGTCGTCACTACGCCCCCACGCAGCGAGTGACTGGGCAACGTGTGGCACGTGTGGCGGTTAAGCCATCCACGTGGGATAACCCGCTCTGATACCATGTTAGAGATCGGGATTCCGGCCATTATATAGACTCGGGAGTTCGGCCCTAAAACCAATTGGTGATAGGGGGAGTTGCCCAAGGCTATATAAGGCACACATTCTATTTCCTCTTTTCCGATGTGGGACTCTTATCCTCACATCCCAACATGGTAAACTGCCAGCAAGCATTTACTCATGTAAGTCCCTAAAAGCAATCCAATTGCATGCAAATCATCTTGAAGTAGAGATACAGCCCGAGATTCTTTCATTGAAATCCTTGTCGTTCCTCGGACTTGGCAACAATAGTAGATTGACCAATTTCACGGGGGCAATGAAGGTACTAATGCGTTGCAAAAGTCTTCATGCACTCTTTCTGGCGAGTTCTTTTAAAGGCGAAGAAATACTTCTAGCTGATGATATCATGGTTAATTTTGATGGACTCCAGAATCTTCGAATTTTGAGTTTGATCGGGTGTGAGCTCACTGGTCAAATACCCGAATGGTTAGAAAAGCTTAAAAATCTACAGGTCTTGAATCTGCGTGGTAATAGAATGTCAGGATCCATTCCTATTTGGTTGGGGGCTCTTCCCAAGCTGTTTCATCTAGTACTGGAAAACAACAGTCTTTCAGGTGAGTTTCCAAAACAACTTTGTGGACTACCGAGCCTCGTAAATGCAAGCCATCAAGTAGTTGATGATTATGATCTTGAATTGCCTATCTTACACGTATTCAAGGGTAAATATTATACATTCCGCCGAATAACTAGTTTTGCACCTGTGATGATTCTAGCTTATAATAACATTACCGGTAATATACCTATTGAGATTGGCAGATTGCAGCTTCTCCATTGGTTGTTGCTTAACAACAACAATTTTTCTGGGAACATTCCAGACGAGATATTTAGCCTGAAAAATCTAGAGGTTATGGATCTCTCTGCGAACCAATTTTCTGGAAACATCCCATGGTCAGTGACGAGTCTCAACTTCTTGAGATATTTTAACGTCTCATACAATAATCTTGAAGGGGAAATACCAACAGGAACTCAGCTCCAAAGCTTCAATGCTTCAGAATTCGAGGGGAATCAAAAGTTGTGTGGTCTGCCTCTCCCATCCAAGTGCCAATCATCAACTGGGGACGGCACTGATGCTGATGACAACAGCAACAACCATTTTCAACTTCAATGGTTTTATATTTCTATTGTGGTTGGTTTCATTGTGGGATTCTGGGGAGTTTGTGGTTCTCTGGTAATCTGTAAGACATGGAGACATATGTATTTCCGATTTGCAGAAGATGTGCAAGACCAACTCTGTGTCATGATCACAGTGAGCATCAACATGATCAAAAGAAGGGTCAATGGAGGCTAGATGTTTATATTGTTCTAGGTACTTTTATTTCAGTTTTTTTTTCTTCTTCTTTTCTTTTGTGTTCCTGATCGATATAATAAGGAAAAAACTGTATGTTTTATGGTTATGTTGTTGAAGTATAAATCATTTACTGCACTTGGTAAAACAGAATTGAAATGAAAAACATAAAGAAATTAGCCTCTATGTGAGATTTCTTGGGGAGCAAGACTAGTTAGGTGACATCGCCATCTAGCCGAATCTCCAAAAAAAAAAGAAAATAAAGAGAGTGAGAATGTGTGTGTAATGCAATTCAATCAGACAAAATGACGCAGCACGAAGTAAAATAGGGTAAACAAGCGTAAAACCCTGAAGAACAAACACTGGAATCCACCAGAAGATAACCGAGAAAACTCTCGAATTTGGTTGAATAAAAATATGTGATAAAAACAAATACAACATTTAAAGGTTGTTTAAATACCTAGGAAACCCTAAAGTGAAACTTAAATCAAAAAGGAAAAGAAAACTCTAATTAATTAAAATTCCGAAAATACTAGGAAAACTTTAAAACTACTTTTTGAGGCCCTAAACGACGATATTCGGCTAAAAAGACCCATATATCACAGCATAAGCTGTGAGTTTGATTTGTCTCGTCGTTCCCTTTCCGGAAAGGTATCATAAGCCCCATTCTGAGCTCAGACGCCAAATCTGTAAATTCCGCTTACGTCCTTTTTGCAGTTTTCGCTCCATCTCTTCCTCAATCCATTCCGCCATTTGTTCTACATCAGTCCCCTCCACTTCAGAAGAACTCGACCCCGAGTTATCATCAGGATAGAGAGCTACATCTTCACGGAACTCATACATGTCAGCCACATTGAAAGTATTAGAAATTCCCATGGATTCCGGCAAGTCTAACACATAAGCATTGTCGTTGATTCTCTTCAGCACTTTGAATGGCCCATACTTTTTCTGTTTCAACTTACTGTAGGTACCCGCAGGAACTCTTTCTTTCCTCCAAAACACCATAACAGAATCACCCTCTTGGAACACCTTAACTCGCCTATGTTTGTCGGCTACTGCTTTATACTTGGCATTGGTCTGCTCCAACTTCTGTCTAACTTTATCCCTAACAGCCACTACGCCTTCAGCCATATTTTCTGCAGCAACACTTACTCCATGACCATTAGGCAGCTTCACGAGGTCCACCACATGACTAGGTACAACAGTATAAACAATGGCAAACGGCGACTTCCCCGTGGCACTATGAACTGCACTATTGTAAGCGAACTCCACCTGTGGAAGGGCATAGTCCCACTGCTTCGGCTTATCACCACAAATGCTACGCACCATGTTTCCCAAAGTTCTGTTTGTCACCTCAGTCTGACCATCAGTTTGAGGATGGGCAGTGCTACTACGATTCAAAACAGTCCCGAACATCCGCCACAAAGTAATCCAGAAATGGCTAAGGAACTTGGTGTCACGATCAGAAGTTATAGACTTAGGCACCCCATGCAGTCGAACAACCTCCCTGAAATATAGTTTGGCTATGTTGGACGCATCCGCTGTCTTCTTACAAGCTATGAAGTGCGCCATCTTGGAGAATCTATCAACCACAACAAAGACAGAATCCACTCCTCTTTGTGTTCTAGGTAATCCGAGCACAAAATCCATAGCTACATCCTGCCAAATATCTTTAGGAACAGGTAAAGGCATATACAACCCAGTATTTTGAACTTGACCCTTTGAAGTTTGGCACGTATAACACTTTGACACGATAGCTCCAACATCCCGTTTCAACTGTGGCCAATAGTATCTCTCCTCCAAGCTTGCAATGGTTTTATCTCGACCCAAATGGCCACTCAATCCTCCTCCATGTAAATCCCGAATCAGCTTCTCCCGCAAGGATGAGATAGGGATACACAACTGGTTACCCTTGAACAAATACCCCTCATTACCTCCTCTCGGCTGGAAATTTGAAGGTTTTGAAGTGCCTTACTGCACGGACTTTCCCTTATCACTAGGGAAAACTGAATTATTTTCAGATAAATCCGGCATATTCCTCCGGTAAGGCAATGTGCGTTTTTCTTTTTCCATCAACTCGGCCTTCATCGCCATGTTAATTGCCTCTTGCAAGGACCACAAATTCTGCAAGCCAATCTTCTCTTGAATGGCAGGTTTCAGCCCGTTCATATACCTCGCCACCTTCTGATTCTCGGTCTCTCTTAGGTTATTTCGTTCAGCCAATCACATGAACTCATCAGTATATTCAGTCACTGTTTTGATGCCTTGAACACATCCCATGAACATCTGATACAAAATTTGCTCGTGGTCAGCTGGTAAAAATCACTCCATCATAAGTTGTTTCATCTTTCGCCATGTCTGAACCCTATTTTTCCCTTGCCTTTGTCGGGTATTCTGGAGTTGATCCCACCAAACAGCCGCTGTACTTTTCAAACGGAAAGCAATCATCTTTACCATCTTGGCCTCGGGAATCTCCATGAGCTCGAAAAATCTCTCTACGTCCACCAACCAATCTAAGAAATCTTCAATTTTTAAATTTCCCGAAAAAGTTGGGAATATCAGCTTTAATCCGATAATCATCATAATGGTTGCGGTTATGGTTATTGTGACGTGGCTCTTCGAGTTCCTCCTCAGAATCGGAACCACCTTCTTCCTCACGAAATCTCCTAGGGTTTCACCTATCATTACCCGCCCGATTGTTGCCTTGGTTGCCTCTTCGATTATTCTCCAGCAACAACGCTCGCAGCTCCCCAAATTGAGCAGTTAATTCCCCAAATTGAGTAGTTAATTCAGTGAGACTACGGTTTTGGGCATCGATACGACGGGTTTGGGCATCCAAATCCGCTCGAGTAGCAGAGACATCGTCTACACGATCAGCCATGGATAGAAATCAACGATAACTAGAGGGGAGAACCCCTGATACCACTTGACGCAGCACGAAGTAAAATAGGGTAAACAAGCGTAAAACCCTGAAGAACAAACACTGGAATCCACCAGAAGATAACCGAGAAAACTCTCGAATTTGGTTGAATAAAAATATATGATAAAAACAAATACAACATTTAAAGGTTGTTTAAATACCTAGGAAACCCTAAAGTGAAACTTAAATCAAAAAGGAAAAGAAAACTCTAATTAATTAAAATTCCGAAAATACTAGGAAAACTTTAAAACTACTTTTTGATGCCCTAAACGACGATATTCGGCTAAAAAGACCCATATGTCACAGCATAAGCTGTGAGTTTGATTTGTCTCGTCGTTCCCTTTCCGGAAAGGTATCATAAGCCCCATTCTGAGCTCGGGCGCCAAATCTGTAAATTCCGCTTACATCCTTTTTGCAGTTTTCGCTCCATCTCTTCCTCAATCCATTCCGCCATTTGTTCTACATCACAAAAAAATAATCATAGAAGGATTTTATCAAACACCTAGAGTGTAGTGTTCAACATATTGAATTGCAACTCTAATTTGAGTTCAGTCATCATGCATTGCGTCTCAAAGTGGGCGGCAAGGATGCCTAATGGTCCGAGGATACAAGGATAGCCAGTTTCAATTTCCTTTTAACTCAAATTTCTAAAATCATATTTCCTTCAAAACTCTATCCATTAGATCAAACAATTTAATTCACAAACTTAGCAAATAAATGGATAACGGACATACTAAAATTGTGCAATTAATCCATATAATCAATATACCAAACACCGATTTCTTACTATATTATCTTATCTAATTCTTTATACGCGGTACAAAACGTAGCATAATGTCGTTATTGATTAATTTTGTCAAAAATAATCCCAAGATATTCAATTAAGACTTATTTTTTAAAATACTTATTTATGTTATTGACTTTGGTGGACTTGCTATACATACACATATCATAAGGCATAAAAAAAATCTAACTTCAAGTGGAGGAATTTATTTGAGAACCTCAAAGGACATTTTACTCAAGATCGTCTTATTATTCGCAGAAAATTTTCTACAAGTCAACGATAGAACAAATTGAACTAGACCCACTTGACTTTTAAGTACTCTTCTAATCTTTTTATATATATAAAAAGAAAACATTTAGAAATTTTTTATCAATTAGTAATTGTTAAATACATTGTGCTTAAAATTTATTTAGAAATTGTTAAATTTATTTACTCTTGTAATCTTCTTATACTGAATGGCTACAACATAACGACGCATTAAGTACATCATACTTTTTAAATACAATATAATAATAAATAATAAATATAAAAAATGTCCCTGTATTTTTCAGTCGTTAGAT